>JAEMWC010000127.1:1095000-1205000 GCA_016490735.1 Pachyseris speciosa
TCAGGGGTGTGTGATATCCCGTACTTGAGTTATTCAACAAAATGTACATCTCAATGGAGCGGATACGGGGAACACGGCAATCCATCTGGAGTTAAATTTTGGTCATGTTAAAAGCTTTCTTCTCGCTGTTGAACTTGCAAACATTCGTATAGACACTTCTCTTAACATATTAGTTGTTCAGACTTCAAAGACACAAGGTGAATCGACGTTTTCCGATACGTGACAACAGGCATCATTCTTGCTGTTGATATGAGATTTACACTTCCGAATCACTCGGTCGTGAAAGGTCATACTCCCTTTGTCTGTGGTCTCTAAGTTTTGGCGCTCCCCTCGCGTCGCGTCTCCTCGCAACTTTCGCCCGCCCCACAATCCATCGCCAAAATTAGAGACTACTCGCAGTTAGCCTGCGTAGCTGGCGGTTTTGTCGGGAGCGCGCAAAGCGAGCGGCGAAGCCGCGAGAAGAATGGGGCGGAGGGCACTCGCGCGCTCCCCGACAAAACCGCCAGCTACGCAGGCTAACTCGCAGTCTACTGAAGCAGACACGAGGAAACACGGCAGTCCATCTGGAGTTAAGTTTACTCATGTTAAAAGCTTTCTTCTCGCCGTTGAACTTGCAAACATTGGCATAGACACTTCTCTTAACATATTGTTTGTTCAGACTTCAAAAGACACAAGGTGAATCGACATTTTCCGATACGTGACAACAGGTATCACTGTGTTAAAAATAGTTAGCGCTTGCGCAGAAACGCCGGAAGTGAGCTTTGTGGATGATACTCGACGACGAAAAAGAAGAACCGTCGGTAATCTTAGACCCGGGCGCCGCGCGAGACGCGGGCAGCCCGAGTAATTAAGGATTAATATCACTTGTGTTTTCAGAAGTTGCTGAAATTGCCCTCGTCGTTGCGTGACTCGGACAATTTCAGCAACTTTTGAAAACACGAGTGATATTACTGCTTAATTTTTTCATGACTTTTATTTGTGGTGTTACTCGCAAAAGCATCTTCCAGATCAATTGAGGCTAACAGCTCGTTTTCATACTCATTTTCTAGGTCGTACAAGACGTCTGAGTCAAAATTAAAAGCGAGGGAAAACTGCGCAAATTGGTCGGCCAGTTTTCATTTGGGTCGATGGCGTGACACCGCAGCTGGCCGTGCATCTGTACTCTCATGTAAAGCACGCTGTCTTAACCAACCAGAGCGCGCGTTATATCCAAACTTTATTATAAATTAAATCATCCCTGAATATCATTTCTTGTCCATTTTAGCCCATTTTAGCCTTTCACGCAGTTTTTTTTTTATTTTGACCCAAAAGCATAGGCTTCAGTACAGTGTTAATCAACCGCGCTCGTTTCCTGCAAACCAATCTCCATCCCCTCATTGTGACCCCACAGTCAACGCAAAGCAACAAATCGGACACCAGAAACGTAGGCAAGTGAAAGTAGGGCGACCCCAAAATCAATAATATAATGGAACAGTTCAATGACGGAACTGAAGAAAAGGTGGAAAAGTACCCTACATCCAAAAAGATGAAACGACAGAAAATCACCCAGATCCTGATTTTCCGCCGTTCTGTCATTCTTCCTTTCCTGGTTTTGGGGAAAAATGATTCGAAGGATATGAACGAGAAGGGAGGAAGACACACGAGATTGTGTATACTCGCCTCAGGTCTCGCCTTCCTGAGAGACCAGGGAGGTCACCACCCCCATCCCCCACTCCAAGCATCCGGCTAGAAAACGCAAAACGACGTTGCTGTAAAATAATACTGGTTTAAAAAGTAGCTGAACACTATTAATGCGACTGCTGGGTGAGCCGGAGACATTCACCAACCGCCCAGAAAAGAACACATGCTGAAGTAGCTTTGAAAAGGCACTCAATATAGTGACATAGTCTCGGTCCGTTACGTGAACGCGACGCGGAGAGGATGGTTTGCTTGTGTCCTATCTCACGCAGGAGCTCCTCAGTATCTCATGTTAAAACGCAGACTGTGCAGTCTTAGTACATTTTTTTTAACCCTTTGCATACCGAGTGAGTGCTATTTATCTCAACACATTTTGGGCAATAAATAGTCTGGGACCCTTAACTTCTCCATGTATGGGGTTACTATCAAAATATCTGTGTGGGGACTCAGACTTGAGTGTCACGTGATGCACACGAGTTGCTGTTGTTTGTCGAGTGAGTGCAATCGAACGAATGTGGCATGTTTAGGCTAAGTTTGTCAGTTTTAGAGTGGTGTTTTGAGCCATTTTCCTCCGCAGAAGCCCCCAGGCTGGCATCATTAAGCTAGAATTAACAGAAATAGAAAACAAACTGCGGATATAAACATGACAAACGTACCACGCATGTTTAAGAACTTTAATCAACTTAACGTTTCGTATGTTACAACATACATCTTCAGAAGTACCGGTACAGGGGTCAAAAATAAACTACTAATATAAACAATAACATCCGGCCGATTTAATAAAGCCAGAGTTTTTCTCTGCCAACGTTATCAGGGCAGGTCTTAAGCCCCTCATCAATAACGTCTCTTTTATCTTACAATGTAAATCAGATCGTATATCTGCCAAAACTTCAAAGTGATCCCGTTTGATGTTGTGACCAGTTGAGATTGTGTGATCAGCAACGGCGGAAGCGTCAGAGCTCTGAAATGTTCGGTCTTTCTGTCATGTAGACGACGCTTCGTTTTGCCAATGTAAAAGGCATCACAATCCCAATAAGTAGCTTTATATACAATCTTTGATATTTGAGAGCGATTGCAACGATCTTTGTAAAGGAAAAAAGACTTAATACGACGAGTGTTTTGAAAAATTACCTAAGATTAACATAACCATAAAATTTACTAACACAAGATTTTAAACGGCGTGTGTTAGATTCGTTATGTAAACCCAAATAAGGTAGGACAAGCATAACGTCTCTTTGGGAACTAGGGTGATAGGATCTGACGGCCTGTTCCTGTGTTTATTCAGGACATCACTCATGTTTTGAAGCAGTATTTTCCTCAGATCAGCTAAAGTAACCGGATTATTATTATTATTATTATTATTATTATTATTATTATTATTATGATCACGTGTACTAATGGCACCCTCGGTCGAGTGTCGATCGATACCAGCCATCGACACTCGACCGACGACCGACATGTCGATCGAGTGTGGTCGACACTTGACTCCCAGTCCCCAGTCGTCTTCATATAGCACACGGCAAAGGGAGAGAATCACGCGAGGCTCTCCCTGCACTGTATAAAGACGACTGGGGACGAGTCAGGGTCGACACTCGATCGACTTGTCGGTCGACACTCGGTCGACGCGTCTGTCGACAGTCCGTCGACAGTCGGTCGATAGTCGGTGGACAGAATCTTACTTTTCGTAGACACGCCATCGAGTGTCGGTGATTACACGTTCGATGTCGGTCGACGTATCGATCGCTACGTTATAGTCGGCTGTCCGGGTAGCATGTAGGTCGCATATCAAACTTTGGCTATTGTTATGGTTTAAATTTTTTAAGACAATAAGCCTTTTGTTGTATGTCCGTAGGGATTTTTCCGTCCTGTTTCGCGAGATTATAATCGGGTCAAATCGTGTTCAGTCGGAACTTGTCACTGATGACAAATTTTTCCCAACGGTGGCCTACTTAGGAAAACGAAGACAAACTAACTGGGGGTACGTCAGCAGGTTTGACTAAGCTTTTGTCATACCGAGCACACATGTTTCGGCCTTACCCAGCCTAACCGACTAAAGTAAAAGTAACCGTACTTTACTTTTACTTTAGTCGTCTAGTATTTTTTAGCTCATGTTTTAGCGACCAAGCGGTGATGAGGAACTGAAAGCGATAAGAACGGACCGGCTGCTATGTTTTATCTCAGTTTAATATGCTTTATACGCTATGCTAATTCATGCATGGCTTAATAATTATTTACCAATTGCCCATGGATCTACGAAAACGATAAACGAAAACAGAACTGTTGTCGATCGGCAAGAAGACAAGTTTTTGCTTTTGCACTTTTCACGTTTAAATGATTTCGCTTTTCGCCAATTTTTCCATTGCTAAAAACAACTCAGTAAAAAAAGGAAAGGAAGAAAAAAATACAATGAAGGCACAACGCTTGATGTCGAGAGTGCGTGAAAACGCGGGTTTACTTAAATTATTGTTAGAACTCGCGTTTTTGTTTTTTGGTTTATTGAAGCAAGTAAACATCGCTGTTGAAGGCAAAAGGTGCGATTTTCGCACCTTTTTCCGTTTCAGTGATTTTATTCTCCGGTTGGCCAAAAATTCTGAAGCAAAAATCTTTGGCTGAGTATGTCGATGATACATCGGTGTAGTAAATCATTTTCTTCTTAGCAGTATCCCTCCTCTAACGGGAGCTATTTTGCTTAATACGCCGTCAGCTAGCTAGTACTCGGTTGTCGGCGATACAGGGGTTATTCGCGGCGCGTGACTTGAAGGGGGAAAATGCTCGTGATTCGTGAATTGATAGCCACTCACCCGATCTGTGAACTTCTTGTTTTGTGGACCTCGATTCGTGAATCTCGTGTAAGTTTACCCCCGTGGGGGTACTCCCAGAAAAATTGGGTGGGGGTGTGCCGCTCGTTTCCTGAAACCCTTACCCTATTTCAGACCAAAATCTACGATTTTCCCTAACCTATTTCAGCAAAAATTCGATACTCTATTTCACATACACGGTTGGCGTAAGCATAATTAAAAGACAAAAAAGAAGGGCTTTTGTTGATGGTCTTATCGCCTAATGATGAAAAAGTACCTTCTTAAAAAAAAAACATACCCAATGATTCGTGATTCATAATTGGGAGCCCTCATTTACCATCCTTTTTGAAGACAGACGTTTATGGGAGTGTTTGATAGGGCTTGATGGCTTTCTTGCTTGAGATGCTTTTCTAAATAGTATTTTCGTTTGCTTTGTGACGATAGATTTTTTTTTTACTTGGGCGGGAATGAAACTCGTCTACCAGGGATCTGACTAACTGGACCCGTCGTACAGCAGAGAACAGACGATCTTCAGCAGCATAGATTTATTCTGACTCAAGTCGTTACCGAAACTAAACGATATAATCCTGGTGTAACTTCGTTGTCTGCTCTGGCGTAACCCCTTTTACAAACTTAACTCGGATGCTTACAGGTGACGCTTGTTTTCTTTTTTGTTCTTTCACTTCATTGACATTTTTTTTAATAATCTTTTATTTGACAACACGACAAATACAATTCACAAGATCATTACTAACCCTACTAACGCTACATTACTTAAATACACAAGAAAAAAAAAACAAAGTTCACATCAAATTACTATGGTGCGAAGCCCAAAGAAAGAGCCCACTTCTTATCAAATTTTTTCATATTGTTGGTTTTAATACTTATAAACTTTTCTGTCTCATACTTAATTTTAACCTTTAGCTTAAAGGTGGTTATACTCGGAAAAGGATACTTCACAAATTAATGTGATCAAGTAAGCTGAAGCCACTCAAAAGGCACTAAGGCCACAAGGTAGCGGGCATTACCCCTTAAATCTACCAAAGCAAAGATTGAGCCCAAGCATTAGCAGCCATGGACAGCTGTTTCGGCCTTGTTAGGCCTCATCAGCATGGCATAGCTAATGCTCAGGCTCAAGTACCCAACATATCAATAAAACAAGCAGTGAAAACGTAAAGCTTGTGGGATGTGGCTGGAGTGACAAGGATACTTCACAAATTAATGTGATCAAGTAAGCTGATCAAGCTGATCAAGTAAGCTGATCAAGTGCCTTTTGAGTGGCTTCAGCTTACTTGAGACTTATAGCTGGTTGCGGGAAATCATAACTTTATTTCGCGGTTTTCGGTTTGCTCGTGTTTGGTGACGGTCATTCAAAACGAGTTAATAGGCTCAGAAGATATTTAGAAGACTGAACAGTCGCTTTATTTTCCTTCAAGACTGATTTCTCCTCTCCCCAAGCTAGCGGGAGTTTGTCGCAGTTTCCGGTTTTCTCCCCTGCCTTGTGGGGAGGTAATTTGACCCAAGGCCAGACAGAGCACGTGCAAAGATGGCGGCCGAGTTGGCGGCCGATAATATGGTCGATATAATCAAATGCGTTGCCCTTTTTATAAGCTTGGGCAGCGCCAAAAGATTTTATCCGACAGGAAAAATTTAGAATGAAGCTGCCTCGTCCCATGCAAAACTAGTTGCAGCCGCTAAAGAGCTACCAACCAGGGTAATTGGCTCCTGTACCAACCTTGAACCCAGGCTCTCTCTCTTTTCCTCCCTTGTCGTCGAGAGAGAGACCCTGGTTGGACCTGATCACGTGACCAGTAAAACCAACAATACCGCTGAGAGGGGTGGGTCGTTAATTGTTACAGTAACAGTTTTTTGACTTTGCCACCGCTCTCTGTCATCAAATTTTTTTACCACCCAGATTTTGGATGGTCACATGATCAGCAAGAGGGTTTCCTCAAATGTTTACAGCCACCTACATTGACCCAAAAGGTCACAGAAGATCAAGAAATATATTTTTCAGTTCACGTTCACGTTCACTTTCTGTTCAGCTGTGCTTAACTACATTTAAAAGCCTTAAAAGATCGGTTACGGTGATAATCGCTCTACTGTAAGTGTAGTTTCGGTCTTTATAAGAAAATGAGGGCGGTTTGCGGAATGCACAGCCCTATAATAGACCCTCGCCAAACTCTTTCCGAGAAAGACTCGCTCCTCTTATTTACTCAAATGATTTAAGGAAGAAATTGGTTCTCATACATTGGTTACAGAGGAAAAGGCTCCTGAAAACGAATGTTAGTGCCCTTGATGAGCACACCGGATAAATATTATTATTTGCCGACGGAAACTCGATGGATATCAGTGGTAGGTAAAAAGCCAGTAAATAGCAGATAATTCGCAAAGTATTTATTCTTAAAAGATGAAAATGGTTTGTTTTGTGACAACAATTATGATTGGATTGACAGGAAATGCAACCGATGTGGACTAACGAAATCACTCCGGACCGGATCGTTTTATGAAGGTAGCAGGCTTTCACTACAGCGACATGTTCAGTTTCTCTGGAAATGATCTCATAGAGATTCCTTTAGAGCGATGTTTTTTTGAGGGAATTGCGTCGCGCAAAGTTCTCATCAAAATGGCTCGAAAATGCAGAGAAGTGGCCAGGCAGGCTCTCATCTTACATCCAATCCCAAGGCTTGGTGGACCAGGGGTCATTATTCAAACTGACGAGTCAAAATTTAACCGCAAGTCAAAGGTGCTCGTTTGATCGGTTGAAAGAACATCAATATATCCCAATCTGTTGCCAAAGTTTGGTGACAAAAATTAAATAAAGGAATTAAAACGTGGCTCATTACCATTAATAAAAGTCATGAAAGGTGACGGTCCAATCGACAAATTTACCCCAGCTAAATCAAGAGAAGACAATAAGGCAAGATTAAAAGTATTAATCAACTTAAAACCTTTCTCCTAACTTTCAAAATTATCCCAAACTAAGAAGATCACATTCCCAGTAACAAACATTCGCTCTGTTCAGAAGCTCGTGTTTACTGTAATAGTATTATCATTTCACTTTACTGTAGCGGCACAGTTATGTATCTATGATTATATATATGATAACTAATTTGTTATTAAGGACCAAATAAATTGTCTTACAAAAGGAGCCGGCAGACAAGTGGATGGCCTATTGACCAGTAAATTCTACAGTTGTTGACTGTTAGGGATAACACTGCATGTCGCGGCTTTTTTTTGGACACAGAGAACGGTTCACTAATATTTGACAGCTTAGTTGTCTGGTGCATTACCAAAAATCGTGTACTTGATTGGCAGTTTCATAAAACGCCGCCCTAGAAGAGAGAAATGGGTACTTGGCTTGTTCGATACATAGTACGTACCAGCCCGTCCATACCTGCAACTCGTAAGGCGACGTAATGCGGCCACTCTTTTGGGCATTATACATCGTCAAGTACAACCCGGTTCACTTGTGCACAACCGACCAGTGGGCAGCATATCGCCAGATACAGAACAGAACAGTCAATCATTCCCTGCATTTCGTCGACCCGGTCACTGGGGTACACACGCAACACGCGGAAAGCAATTGGTCGACAGCAAAAGAAAAGTTCAAAAAAATGAAGGGTAATAGAAACCCTAACTTTCTGATAGAATACCTTCATGAATTTATGTGGAGGAATGGTATGGTGATTCTCACCCAAATGCTCTGCAGAATCCGCATCTGCAATGCGGTGCAAGATATACCAAGAAACCCAGAAAATAAAATGTTTAGAAATTTGAAAAGGAGGGGAGGAAGGATTCTGAAGTCTGAAACAGTTGTTTAATGTTAAATGGGCTTAAATTCATTACACGTTAAACTATCAATAAATAAACGTGTCTGAAAAGTCCACTGATTTTACTTTACTACTTGGAAACTGTTACAGCTCAGCGAGCAAGCCAGGACAAACGAATAACTGAACAAGAGAAAAGTGAGCCCAAGATCCACGCAATTAACCGAAGCAATTAGTATTAATGGGCCATTTCCGAATTACCTTTGGCCTCTTCTTCACAGCGAGTCCCGGTGCTCATCCTTTCATATGAAAATTAGTCTTCATTGACATGCAGGTTAACTCATTTTCATACTAATTCAAAGGTGACAGACCGCAAACAATTGTTGCTTCTAAAAATATCTGCGTGTAATAACTGTTCATCAGTAGGATACCTAAAATGTGTGCAATTCCACAATTGGTTTCGGCTCCATCAAATGATTGAGCACCAGGCCTATTACATGACAAGTCACAGGGAAAAGGATGAACACATTTGAACTAGGATACAAATGAAAATAAAAATTATACTTTAGCTGCCAGTTATTTAACAAATCCTCTGAAGATAATCACGACTTTTTTAGGTTCCTGTTGTAGTCACCAAATGAGGCCCTTTCATAATTACCCTGGATCGTAGTCCTCTGCTGGGATTTTGTCGTTTTCATCGTAATTGTTACGAGAAAGGTGGAAACAGGACTGAAAAATCTCATACGATCAGTTACGACCACACTTGGTAAGGCCTGGGATCCAAGTGAGCCCCCGCTTTAAAGCAAGTGACTCTAAAGCAAGTGTAGGGGGTGGGGGTCACATTTGTGCCACTTTCTCAGTGTTGACTTCTGTGGCCGGTTTCTGGAAAATTCTGATACTTTTACTTGTATAAAGTGAATGCCCCACCGACAACTCAACTGAGGCGCTCTTAGAATTTTAGAAAAGGGAAGTGGGTTACATGATGTTCAAAATTGTACAGTCACGTCGCGTGACCTTTCGTTGACTACTGACACTGAGGTGCTGGGCAGTTCTGGTCTGAAATGCTAGCCTAGGCTGTCTTTGAATTTTTCTGAGTTTAGAAGAACTCGGTTTCATTTCAAAGTTAATTCGCTCGCCCACTTACAAATTTCCCCTGTGAGAAAGACATTGTTGCAAAACCATGGTTCGATGTTGTTCAGTCACTTCCGTGGGCTAAGGAAATTCACCACTCAAGCCACATCACTTCTGTATTTGTACCAATTTTAAAATTCGTTGTTTTCTTATCTTGCCCAGATGACAGAACCTTTATTAATGTTCAATGAGTAAACATCAACAAATTAGTTCATAACAACACGCATGACTAGTTAAACCACTTATTTATTAATAACGAATGTGGTTGGGATTTAGCTCCTAAATTAAAGACATTAAATGTAATAAAATGTGAGGACAAATGAGATCGTTACGAGGACGTCTCCGAAAAGTGGCGCGCGTGAAGTCCAAACAGGGCAGTTAGCCATGATCATGTTCACTTTTTTAATGATTTTTAGGGATGTCTGTAATTATTTTCAGTAACTATCTGGCGATAAATGTTCTGCGACATTTGGCATCTCTGTACAAAGACTCTGCGGTTTCGAGACCCTGCGGGCTCAGGTTTGACAGGTTTGGGTGTCACGTAACCTAGATAAACGGTTCGTCTTTCGGTGAGTGATTGTTTGAGCTCCAAACCTGGTAGGTTTCTCAATTTATAAGTGTTTTTTCTAGCCATTTCCCTCTGCAGAAGTCCCCAGGCCGGCATCATTAAGCTGGACTGTGGGTAGAGGCACGCCACTGAAGGACAACAGTGGTGAGTGGCTGCAGGCTGGGTCGCCAAAGAAGATTCGCAAGCAACATGGCGGTCCACCAATGAAGCTGTTTCTCTTGCCCTTCTATGGGTGGTTTCCGATACCTACTAAGGCAATTTGGCCGAGTTTTGACGAGTAAAAATTTCAATCGATGCAATATTTTTCTGGTGGGACTGGGTGGCCTGACACTTACAAAATATGAATCGGAAGACTTCCTTGCTCGGAGTATTGTGGACGTACCCAGAGATCTTTTCGGGCGTTAACGAGGCAACTTGAGATACGAGAGACTGGCCATCAACAAATGGCTGAAGCAGGGCTGGCGGAAAACGTAAGAGCACAATTTCCAGCCAAGTGCCAAGGTTTGGCCCTGAGGTTTGTTGTTATCGTAAACTTTTGTTTTCTGAACGAGTTTTTATGTTTAAAAACTTGACAACAAATAGGTGCACTTTTTGGTGTTAATTTTGGACCGAAAAACTGGCCTTTTAAGATTTTTTGCGAAATGAAGGTATAATGCAGCGGAAATCTTGAAATTTCGTCCCGGTTTTAGGCTGTGATGGGCGTCCAATAAACCAGTCGGTACTATGAACACGCTATCATAAAGTTCTGAGTAAAGTTCAACAGGAAGCAATATTAAAAGCAGGAACGGAGTTTTGTCCGGAATATTCCGGGATTAGCACGTCAAGGGTAAAGATATCAATTTCAAACTAGTCAGTAGACATTACAAGTTTCGCTTTTTTCGAATGTTCAACACAATAAATATTAAATACTGTTTTATAAAGACCGGTCAAAACGTTCGCGCTCTCATTGGTAAAAAGTCAATGACAAAAAAACCACTGGCGAAAAAGGTTTAAATACTGCAGCTTTATTAAGGAGGTCTTCCACTGAAGAGCATATGAGGAAACCATGAGTTTTTTGCTAAAAGTGAGTTGGGGGGGGGGGGGGGGGGTACTAAAACTCTTATTTCTCCAAAGCTTTGATGGAGGACTGGGTATCATTATCCATGTATCTTGTCACATGCGAATACAACAAACTTTGTTCGAACGCTCGCTTGAATCTGCTGACAGTTTGTTATTCGTGGACAGGGGGCCTAAAAGCAGATGTGCCTTGTCTCACCAGGCTCCAATCTTCACTGGTGGAAGTTTCATTGAATGCTGAAGGTGCCCGAACAACTTTTGGTGCAGGATTGAAGTCTGGTCTGAGACTTAAAAGAAAATGGTAAATTGTTTTGGAAGAGCCTTTCCCGCTCAAAGATATGTGGAACCTCCTAGATTCTTGCTGTTTGGCTGCTTGGTTGAGGTTGCTGATAAAAAGGAGCTGAGAGAGCTATTGTTTGCCTTTTTTCCTCAAACTTCCTCTTTAATTTGAAAGCAGAAGAGCTGTTTTGTAATGTTTACTCTCTGAATAAAGGATTGAGTCGTAAAAAGATTTGTTCAGACTGCTCGTTTGCAAGGTAGGATTTTCATTTAATTCTTGCACTAGTTTTGAGCTGATATGTTGTTTACATCCCATTTGTATGCTATTACTTTGCTGGAGAAGTGCACTGTCATGCCTGTTTGATTTTTTACCCTTATCCCCATGTGTAACAAACACTTTTGCTGTGATATTGCTGGAAAAGATGGCAAAACCTGACCACAGCAATTTTTTTTGTGACCCTATGCAGGTTTGAAATTTGAAACTGGCATGGAATTTGTAGATGGCAACAATTATTTGCTTTTCATGATTTTACTTTTACCAGGTTTTTAGGGATCAAATTAGAGGTACACAAACCTTCTATGCAGTGCACCAAAATAAAGCCAATCTGTTGAATTGTTCTTTCATAACATTTGAAAGACTGATGGTAGGTATGGGCAGAAAATACCCATTTTTGGCAAAGTGAAACTTTGAAGATTTTTCTCTCTGTATATAACCAGAGTCAGTCCACAAGTGCAGGTTCACAGCATAGATCAATACATACATAACTTGTAAAAAAATTGTTTCTTGCCTCACTGACTAAGTGTTCCTGCTCAATTATTTTTACCAAGGAAGCACTATTAAAGACATCTGACAAAAGCTTGTTCTGTTGCTATGGCAACAAGAGACTCATTCATCGTTGCGATTGTCATCATTCATGGCGACAAGTTGCATGATGGTAATTTGTACTGAGTTAGTTTGATTTTGGAGAAAAAGGTGGTCTCGAGTGGAAGACCCCCTTAATGTAGGTGAGAATGCGACCCAGCATTCAGGACCGTAGCCAGGCGAAAAAAGTGTTTGAGGCAATATCAGAAAAAGAATTCTTTCATAATAATAATATTTATTTATATGGCGCAAATTCCATTATACAATTTTCAAATGCGCCTCACATATATCAAATCAAATCAACTCTAAATAAATCAAATCATATCAAATCAAATCAAATGTTGGTTTTTGTGGAGAGGGGAAAACCGGAGTACCCGGAGAAAAACCTCGGAGCAGGCGTGCGTTTCTCAAAACTCCGGAAACCATTTGGGGCCCGAGAAGTATTTTTCTAGTCGGTTTTCTATCGCTTGGTATTATCTTTTTGAACAAGCTAGCCCACTGAAGTTTTTAATTTTATAGCATACTCTCTTAATAGATTATTAACCGTATTACAAATCGAGTTTCTGGGTATGGACCAAATACACGTAAAATAGTTTTTCGGGCCCGAAACGTTTTCGTGAGTTTTGAGAAACGCGCACCAGAGTAGAGAACCAACAAACTCAGCCCACTTATAACGCCGAGTCCGGGAATCGAACCCGGGCCACATTGGTGGAAGGCGAGCGCTCTCACCACTGCGCCAACCCTGCTCCCCTTTATTTACCTGTTTATTACCCTGTTTATTTACTGTTATTTTTTAATCTATAGCATCTTACTAGACTGCGAGTAGTCTCTAATCTTGGTGATGGATTGTGGGGCGGGCGAAAGACACGCGCGCGCGTTAAGTTGCGAGGAAACGCGACGCGAGGGGAGCGCCAAAAATTAGCGTTCCCTTCGCGTCGCGTCTCCTTGCAACTTCGCGCGCGCTTATCTTCCGCCCGCCCCACAATCTATCGCCGAAATTAGAGACTACTCGCAGTCTAGCATCTTACAGGAACATCAAACAATATGCTTACGCCGAAGTGAAATTTCACAGCGCAATATTTTTCCTAGGTCACATACACAAAAGAAAAACAAATAGCATAAACTCAAAATTTTTACCGAGGTCATTAGGTGTTTCGGTTCGCCTCATACTAGCTAAGGCCCTGGCATCCTTCATACTAGAAAACGGTAAAAAACAAGCAAGGCTGGTTACACGGCTAGGAATATATATTCCTAGCCGTGTAACCAGCCTTGCTTGTTTTTTACCGTTTTCTAGTTTACAATTTTATAGCTGGTTAGATCTATTACAGGATCCGGCTCTATCTATTTTGCAACGGTGGTCCTTGCTAAAGTATTTTCCATCCTTCATACCTTCATTCTCAGGCATATACAAATATTTATTTAAGCCAAAAACATTTTGACGGATTGTAGGCCCTTTAAAATACTTGGAATAAAGCTAAAGAGACTAAAAAACTTCCCCTACCCTCATAAAAAAGTCCGTTTCAGTAGCAATGGCTGCTTTTCAGGTTAACTTTTTAATTTTTTAACTTTTTAACTTCATTCACACGCTAATTCTAAGGCGTAGAATTTAACAAAAATAACAAGGAAAATATGAAAACGCTTTGTTCAAAACTGTCCATGGGTGTGTTTTAGGCCGCAACTAGAATTCTCACGATTCTCGCGGAGCACGTTTGTTATCACATGAATTCTTGACAAAATAAGCATCATGCTTGCGCAGGCTGTAATGACGGCTTCAGCAGTTTGCTTAACTTGACCCGGCCCTTTTCCTCCCCGCCTTTCCTCCGCGGTGGCTTTAGTTGGATTCCGAGAACATTCCGTGAAATGATTATGTTCATCAAACAAAAAAGCATATTACATTGCATTATATAGCATTGTAGACTGATTATGATGACTTAATTTTTTAATCGTCTTTGGCACACTTGTCGGTAAGTGGCTTTAGCGCTCGCATCAAGTAGTAAACTATTATTTCTTCAGACAACCTTCGCGTTTGCCGTGACGTCACGCAGCGGTAGAACGTGTTTGAAATAAATACCTGTTGTGAAGAACGGACTAGCAGAGCAGCAGTTATTTCTAGTATTAACCATCTGCTCTTTGATAGGGCGCTGTAGCTTTGACTACTATTTGATCGCTGACAGGAACTGATTATGGTAAAATAAGAAGCTTCGGAAGGACGACTAAAATGGATTCACCAGTTCACGTAACGGTAAAGACGTGCGATGTTCACAAGCCCGAAAGGAGAAGACCAAGAGCTGTGTTGATGGAAATGGAAGAGAAAAAGAGAGGCAATGCTTGTTCAACGCTTGTTAAAAGCTTAATCGTTACCATCGCTCTTTTGGTCGCATGCTGTGTTGTTTTATTAAATCTTTACTTGATGGAGCGCGCTAAAAAACCCAAGGCAGTTACTGAAGGGCAACCCGTAAATTCCTCATTACGGACTCCGAAACAACAAAGCTATTATGGCGGTTCGTGTTGGTCAAAAGACTGTTTACACGCGGCATCAGGTGAGGGCATTTGGAGTTAGTACTTGAACAGAAAATTCACAAATCCATTAGCTGGCCTGTCCCTTATTTTGACTAAATGCTAAATGACGTTCACTAAAATACGACACTGGTCTTTCGTTTCGTGTCTGTCTATTGCCATATATTCTCTGTCTTTTCGTTGCGAAACAACACACTCATTCTACTCAGGGGTCACGTAAAGTTACTATTTAGCAGCACTATCTTTACACTCAACGAGTATTTTCTTCACCTTTGTAATATCAAGCTCTGTCATATTCACCATGTGTTCTAATTTTAGTGTCACTATTGATCTAACATCTGAAAACAGGAGTGGATTAGATAGAGGTTAGTGGTTCTGGATATGAAGGACCGCGGCGCCATAACAAAGTCCGAGGGGCTCCATGGTAAAAAATACGTGAGAATTACCGAAATCGTTTCGATTCGCCTCTAAGACAAAAAGACACAAGCTAAAGAGTTCAAGCTAAGGAGTTCAAATATTTCGAAACAAGTAGTTGCTAATTTTCTTTTTCACACAACTTGCTCTCTCTATCATGACGCTTAAATTACGTGACACTCGAAATAAAGAGCGAGTCACGTCTGATTATTATTATTATTATTATTATTATTATTATTATTATTATTATGGCAGTTTAAAACTCCTGAATGCCAGGTCCTTACTTACAAATACTGGGCGTGTAAACGTAGCCAGTATTACATCAAAATTTACAAATTTACATTCGATTATTATTATTATTATTATTATTATTATTATTATTATTATTATTATTATTTTGCATTGAAATCAGAAATGACATCATAACAAGTGGTCAGACTTCCAATTACGCAGTCGTTTCCCCCCCCCCCCTCCTCCCCCCGCCTTCCCCCTCCCACTACCCCTCTACAGGCGTTCACGCGGGTTGCTTTAGTTGATATTACAGTAACACTAAATTTGAATGGATACCCACAGTCGGAATGTAAATGTAAACAAACAGTCAATATAGTATTACAAACATCGTTCGATATATTGAAAGTGAACGCAATTACTGGTTCGGTTCGCTTGAACTTTGGTTCGATCGAACGGCACACCGGCAATCAAATTATTCACGGTTCAATAAACAGAACCAATGCAAAAAATATGTGAGCAACTGACGCAATAAAGTGAACGTACTGAACTTGTTGGTTCGATCGGTGACAAACAAGTCACGGATCAATACCAAAGCAAATAAATCACGTGAGCAACTGCAAAATATAGAATTTCATGTGTTTTTCTACATAAAATTTTATCCAAGTGAGCCTTCATTTAAGTCTTACGGTTGAAAACCGAAGGCGTTTAATTTTCGCCTTGATTAAAACAACGCGAAAACAGTGATATTTGCGAGTCACTATTTATTCACTCGAGCTGGCCACGTCTTCACACAAACTACCTTCGCTGATCAGATTTAAAATTAAACGACGATTAAGGATATAAAAGCACGGTAAAAAATTTACATTCAAACCTGTAAGTTTTTCAAAGGTGAATTCTCAGAAGCGCTCAAACAGACTCTACAGCCCTTTAACTTGGGAACGGCAGGATGATTTGCAGATCGTAAGTAGCCACGATGCTTTGACATCATGAACAAACTGATTTCCACCGTTTAAGCTGTCGAATGTTTTTTACAACCTATTCTTTTGATTTATATTATTAAAAAGCGGTGTTTTAGTTCCGAGACCGGCGATCTACAATCTTGTAAATATCGGTAGGGAAGCCATTTTGATCTCGAATACAAACTTAGTCACAGGTGACGAAAACCTGACTCTCTAGCACCATCTTAAAGCGCACAATTGGTGGATTCTGATTGTTTAATTATTGGTTAATGTTGGTTAATTATTGGAAAATTGCAATTTGTGACCACGATGAAACGACACTCGACCGAATTTTTAACGCGGTCGCCATTAGACATCCCGCGTAACATAAGTGTTTTAGGCCTGTTTCAAACGTCGTGCTACTGCCGTGTCGAACTCAATGACTCGAATTAAATTCGACTGAAACACGACGTTTGAAACCAAGTCGTGCTACTGCCGTGTAGCACGGCAAGGCTTGCCGTGCTACACGGCAGTAGCACGACTTGGTTTCAAACGTCGTGCTACTGCCGTGTCGAACTCAATTCATAAATTAACATTTTGGATTTGCTTTGTGCAACGGCTGGTAAGTGTTTTAAGTACGGCACCCGACGATTCTGGGTACGAGATTGGGCAACAACTTTTTATTCAACGGAATTAAATTCGACGTCTGAAACCAAGTCGTGCTGGAGTCGTGCGACAGTCGAGCCAGCTAAGCAGTAGCACGACGTTTGAAACGGGCCTTACACACACTCCACCTTTCCTAACCGTGACTCGAGGTTTTGCCCTCAAACCTCTTGCTTGGAACATCACCATCTTGCTATCCACCTCACTTTTTCAATGTTGTTCACTGGAAACCCTACAGCAGCTGCTGAATAATGTTGCCCCGATTCCATGTTTGAAAGGATCCGGGTTTTGTTTAATTCACAACGCATGAAATAATAATCCTTTTATCTGTTTAAGATGGTGGGAATGAGTTAAAGAAAAAATAACGCAGCGACAATTACCCTCCCCTCTAACTCAGCTCTGAAATCATTCATGCAATTATTTTTTCATTCCTACTGATAGCCTGACTTCCAGTTGTGGTTCTATTTGATTCAGATTTGCTAAACTCCATCGATCCGTCAGCAGATCCATGCCATGATTTCTATCAGTATGCTTGTGGTGGGTGGATGAAAAAGAATCCGCGACCTCCTAATTCCTTCAAATGGGACCAGTTTGAAAAACTCACTACAGAAAACAACCAGTTGATTGAAATGCTTCTTAATAACAAGGAACTGAAAGCTATTTATTCAAGGGTAAGAAACATAAAAGATTACTTTTAACGCACGCTCACATAAGCTGACATCGCGTGGATTTTCAGAGTGCTGTTAGAGCTCCTGGTACTTAGTACCTATGCTTCTACACAAAATACTCGAGCAAAATCAAGAGAAGTAGATATCAAATGATTTTAGAAGAACATCAGAGGTTTTGGAAGTTGAAAATACTAGGTAATTATTTAAATTTCAATCAATTTACATCTTTGCAAAAAAAATTATTCGAAGTGGCTTTTTGAAACTCCAAGTATCTTAAATGATTTTAGGAAGAGGCAGTGTGGAAGGCGTTGGCATACTATGATTCGTGCATGGATGAGAAGGAAATCGAGCGGCTAAAAGGGGAACCTCTTGAAAAACTTATCAGGGACTATGGATCATGGAGCATAACAGATAAAGGCTGGCTGGAACAAGACTGGAACTTGGAAACAAGCCTTGCAAGGATCCATAAAAATCTGGATTTACCAGTTTTGTTTTACGGGACAGTTGCAATAGATAACAAAAATAGCTCTCTACATGCTATAACGGTAAGATGATGATGATGATGATGATGATGATGATGATGTCTCGGCGTTACTCATCAAACACAATCCTGCCAATTTTTTTTTTTTTTACGTCTTTAAATGGTCTTGTTTCTTGTTTAAACTCACGAAACGTGATGGAACGGGTTACTCTTTACGAGGGACTCTGTATACTTTAGCTATAGCAGTGCAGGACCTTTTAATCAATTTAATAAATTGCTCAATCACCATTTTTATCTTAGAGACATGCTGGATTCATGGAAAGAAGGTTAAATTCGTTTTTAGGTTTAGTATATATCTTGTCGCATTTTTAGCGTATGTTTAGTTCTATCACTATTTATTGTTCTTGTATTGACCTGATGAATTTTTCTCCTTGTTGAATAAAGGGCAAGCCCTTTAGCTTCCCACTTAAAAGGTTTAGTCCAGGGACTGTAAAGAGGACACTCGAGCCCAAATTTGTCTTTATTGCCAAAGGAGACGCTTTAGACAGGATACAAATATTGTAAAAGTTCTGGCCGCCCCTCTTATTGTTTGTGTTGATTCCCTCTTATAACCCGTAGTTACGCATTCAACAATCGTTCAGATGGCTACAGTTGAGACACAGTTGCTCCTTTGACGCCTTCATATGCCTCCTGACACACTCACACTTTTAAGCTCAGTGATAGTATTCTTCATAGTTGTCAATTTCTCTCTCAATTTGTCAATTTTACTCTCTTCAAGTTTAATAATTGAGCTTTGTGCTGGCAGCCTTTGCAGCTCTGGGCTCCCTGATGATGTGATGGCATTGCTACTGATACAGGTGTGGAGGCTACACTATCACCAAAAACTGATGGATTCACCGCCGGACTCACAGACTGGACATTTAAACCAGATACTGATGGACACTGAGACTCTACACTTAAACCAGATACTGATGGACACTCAGACTGGACACTTAAACCAGACACTGATGGACACTCAGACTGGACACTTAAACCAGACACTGATGGCGAATAAGGCGGCACACTTACACCAGACACTGATGGAGACTCGGGGAGCACACTTACACCAGACACTGATGGAAACCCAGGTGGCGCACTTACACCAGACACTGACAGAGAATCAGACTGCACTTTTAAATCAGACACAGATGGACTCCAAGCTTGTATGCTTTCCAACTCGGGGCTGTTTTCTGTCTTTCTCTTTTTCGGCTTGGGCAGTGCTTCAGATAAAGCATCACGCAGGAGCTAAAATTCAAACTACATAATCTTGAATTGTTAATCGCACTCTTGTTTGAACATTCTTATCAGTTATGCAATCTTCACATTTCAGTGTCACCATGATTTCACACACAGGGTTTTCCAACATATAAATCTTGGTCGTCAAAAATAATTTATCTGATGATCTTCAAAACAACAATAATTTAAAAACTAGTTACTTATAGATAATTGTCAACATTGGTCAAATACACGTGCACAGCGAAAGTAACCGCTTGACACATTCATCGGCCAGTTAGTTTTCACACATTTTGCCCACGAATGCACTGTACGAGAGAAAGAAAAACCGATATAAACTTAGAAGAATGTTCAAAATCTAACACAAGAGCAATAAAAATTTGACCACAACCACTCTTATAACAATATATAGTAAGAAACTAAGGTGTTCTCGAAGCCGGTTTTAAAGATATCTCACGAAATTACTTAGCTTACAACAAGCTTACAGTTTATAAGCTTACAACGTGAGAACGAGCTCAGTGTATCTTACTTGTCTCTTTGAACGTTCACTTAGAACTTGAGGTCCTTCTGGACGACTGCATCCCTCGTCGGAACGGAACCCCTCTTTAAAAAACACCGCATTGTCAATCCCGCCACATCAGAAACAAGCGACATTCTTCTTTCGTAACAGGACTCATCGAAATGTGCTGAGCACAGAGACGCGTACTTTGAAGTGGGGTCTTGAAAATCGTGACGGTGGCGGCGGACGAATTGCACCCATTTTGCCCTCACAGATGGATTAGTGCATCCTAATTCCAGGCGTTGTTAGAATTAGTCGGCAGCTCTGCCGGTTTGGAGCTCCAGCAAGACAATATCGACCTCCTCTTTTCCATGTTGAGTTGCAATGCTTGTCCCCAAAATTACGTCACAGCTACTGTCACGTGTCTTTTTGGCTGCGCGATTCAAAATGCCCAACTTGAAACGCTCGTAAAATCGTCAAATTTAATCGTGAGCACCTCAGATTTTGGATTCTTGCGTTTTTAGGAGTAAACTTTAAATTAGCTAGAAACAAATTTCGCTTCATAGGCACTTTAACAAATTTCAGTTTGCTGCCGGTAACTGAACCTTCTGTCCACCAGAGTTGCTGCTTGAGTACTGTTCTACCTACATGTCAAATACTCAGCTTGGACATGCGTAGAAAAATGTATATAACATATTACGAGTACACTGTTTGTTTACTTTTTCTTTTTTAGCTAAGTGAGGCTTTTCCGTCACTGAATCGACGGGAGCACCTAACAAACGACACGGAAAGCCATCGGGTGAGAATTATAATAGTTTGATACACGACTGACGCGCATACTTTCGATTTCCAGTTCACGATTAACATTAATGTTTTTTGTGTCTGGCAGGTTAGGGAAGCATACAAAGATCTAATGAGAAACCTAACAAGGAAGCTTGGAGCGGTTGAAAGTTCAGAAGCTGACCTGATGAAAGCATTTGAATTTGAAAAAGAACTGGCAAAGGTCAATCTTGTTCTGGGTGTTTACAAGAGAAACAAACAAACAAACAAACAAACAAAGAAATCGTTTGGAAAACCCCAATCAGGAAAATGGGACTCACTTCTCGGTTGTTCCGTTTCTCCCACAGATTTTCCACCAGGACGACGCAAAAAGTCTTTTTCTATTTTTATATTTCAGAAGGAATTTCCGGAAAGTTTTCTTAAGTGGTAAACAGCCACTGTTTATGTTGATTCCATGCAGTCGTTTGTAACATTTCACATTTGGTACTCTTTTCAGATTAACACACCGCCATTACGAAAGGTAAAATTTGAGGACGCTTATAACAAGCTCTCGATATCAGAATTGCAGAAATTCACGGGAGATTTTGTAAGTACTTTTATAAAGTTATTGTTTGACAGTATAGAATTGGAATTTTCAAACTGTTCTGTCTTATTCCACAGTTCAACTGGACCGAATACCTAAAGTTGATGATGGAAGGGAATTCATTTAAAGTTGATGATCAAGCAACCGTTGTTGTGTATTCTTTAGAGTATCTAAAAAAGCTGGTGCAACTACTGAAGATAACTCCCAAAAGGTGATTATTAAGTAAAGCGCAAATACGTGCCCATCTTCATTCTTTAGAGTCCATAATTTGGTATTATGTTTAAGCAGCCGTTTTTCTTATCGCTTTCCTACAAATACATTATTGTTGATACAGAAACTCGTTGTTCTCCATAATACGTGTTGAATAAAGTCAACCATCTTGGCACCAACACAACGAAACTAGGGAGCGCTGCTTTCCAGTCCAAAGGATTATCTCGTACCCTTGCAAAAGCCTTTAAAGGCTGGCTGCAGTTTCTAGAATAATACAAAAAATACAATAATACAAACTGATCATAAATTGACTACGAGTGGCCATGAGTTAACACGAATGAAAATGCATCAACGTATTTTGCTAATGGTACACTGACGAATGATTGATTACACATGTTCGCCTGACCAGTACTATTTTAAAATACATACAGGGTGAGACTTACAACTACCATGGGGTGAGCGTTTTCAAAGGTATTCTACACACAATAAATCTTACTTCCGCACCAATGATGTCATCGAGCAGAACTGGTCTAAGCTCGGATAATGTAATGTGGACACTATGACAAAGACAGCTGATTGAGTCTACAGTGCTTGCTATTTGGCTGTTCTTTGAGTCTTTAGTCAGTTCCTACAATCTCTTACGAGAAGTGATCATATCCAAGCTTGTAATGTGCCGCTGAGTTGGTTCTTTTTAGCAGGAGCACTTCCAAACCTTTTCGCACCACTCCTACCCCTCCCCAACCCCCAAAACCTTTGGTACACATTGTTGAATGTTTGTTTGGTTGGCTGTTTTGTTTGTTTGTTTGTTTTTTATGTAGGACCGTTGCAAATTACTTAATGTGGAGAGTTGTGAATCAGAAGTACCTGCACCTAAGTAGCGACTTTACTGAACTACTAAAACTGTATTACCTGCAAGCGTTTAACTACTGGAGGGATTCAGATCGGCATCAGGTCTGTCTGTTTCGAACCTCGCTCAAGTTTGGTATACCGCTCTCAAAAGTTTTCCTTGATCAAAAGTTTTATGGTGACAGCAAGAAATTGGTGAGTGCAACACAATAAATAAAACGAAATCTAACTGAAACGGCGTTTTGAACATTGTCTGAGACAATAAACTAAATAACTCACTCTAAAATAACTAAGATACAGAGGGGACCTACCCACGGTTAGCTGCACTGAAGTTGCACTGTTGTTAACGCATCAATGAGCTGTAACTGGTAGGGAAGAAAAGAAACCCTGTCAGTATTGAGTTTGAGAGAAGCGCGGCTGGCCATGGTAATGAATACAATACCCTTATTACGCAGAAAAAAAATTACTGTTGCAAACATCGGTCGTGCAAACTGAATAAAGCATTAGTGGCTGTATTTAATATGCAGGCAATGAAAATCGTAAATGACGTCAAGGCTGCGTTTATTGCTATTCTTGACAAGCAACAGTGGATGGATTATGAGACAAGAAAGGCAGCCAAACAAAAGGTACTCAAACTGTTTATTGTCATTGTCATTGTTATGATGATGGCGATTATTGTTGTTATTGTTCGCGTCGTCTTTGTTTTTGTTTCGTTTTGTTTTGTTTTGGGAGACTACTGCTAACTAAACGAGCTTATTCTTTTAGAAGTTGAGATAAAAAACCTTTCTTTATTTTATTGTCATCAGTGTTTTGCGATGAACTGAGAGCTCCATTAAATGCTATAGAGGAAAAACGGGAGACGTCTTGAGATTCAAAAACAATACAGAGTCAGGGACCCAAGCGTATAATTATTATCATTGACATAACGTAATCAAAACATGCCAATTATGCTATAAATCAAAAGCCCATCAGTTAAAGAAAACTTTGATTTTTTCACATACGACACAGGAAATTTATTTTCTTTTGTATTACAGGCAGAAAATTTAATTGAAAATGTGGGGTATCCTGATTATATTGTCGACGTCAATTACATGGCAAAAAGATTCAAAAAGGTATGTCGTATTTCCAACAAATGTAAGTAAGACAGAGTTAAAGAACAGGCGATTTTTATTTGAAAAAAAATTAATTTTTCTTCATTTGTGCTGAGTCAAAGTAAGGGGAAGAGTCTTGACCTCCTCAGTCCAATCATTCTTGGGTCACGATTAATGAACTGTGAACAATTTTTCCGCACTAGAAAAACCATAAGAATAGCTTTCGTAATTGAAGTTATGTTTGAATCGCGGTTACATGGGACGGAACTTTTGCAATTCTTAACTATTAATACTAAAATATGCGTTTGGATAAATTCACCATCGGAGTAGGATTATAGGGAAAAATGTTCCTCAACTTAATAACCTCGAAAACAAAAATCTGCGTATAATGTTTGTTGCTGCTTTCTTCCTCTTTTGATGGTTTTAGATTAAGATACATCCGAAAACATTCTTCGACAATGATGTCTCAACAATAAAGAATGTGAATTTACAGAAGCTTGCAAAGGCTGGAACAATGGTGGACAAGTCTGAGTAAGAATTAAAGCTGTCAATGTTTTATGTTTCCGTTTTTCAATAACGTCTTTCGTCGACACCAAAAGGATGAATAAAAACTGTGCTCTCTTCCTGTAAAAGTCAGCGGTCATTTAGTGTTTTGGTAACAACAATAAAGTTTTACAAAAACAAAAACTGTGAAAAACTAGCACGAAAAATAAATTTGTCCATTTTAGGGCGAACGAGGACAATAACGCTTGCCCGCCCCCAGGACAGTACCGCATCCTTTTTAACAAAAATTCTTAACACTTTATCCCTAATTTCACTCTATTGTTCTTATTTTTATCACACTATGTATTCTTAGAATTTTTGTTTCATTCATCATATTGCCGTTGAAGACCGCAGTTCAGGCGGTCGAATTAATATAAAGCTTCTAATTTGTAATATTTTTAGCCAGAGAACGTTCATTTACGTTTTACTATGATTCATCCTGGCTGCGGTCCTTCAACTTTTCAAAAAAAAAAAATATAGATATATATTTGTTTGTTTTAGAGCGATAACTTAAAGATCATTTGGCTTATTTGTCAGTTGGCTCGGTGGTAGTATATCATGTTAATAATTAACCCCGTTTCTGTCTTCAATATCACTGCTTTCGGAAACCATTTCTTCATAACCAGCCTCACCGTCTTTATCTCGATAGGTTCGTTCTTTTTCCATTAGCTCAGCCAAAACTTTCTTATTCTTTATCAAACGTTTATTAATTCCTTACTCTGCCAACCCGTCTATAAATATTTTGAGGGCGCGGGGTTTGGCAACATCGTCGTTATAAGGGAGTAACACATATTCAACCAGCTCTGAGATGTTGGTCACTGGTATCATTCGCTACTTTCGAAGTAACTGTTCATGAGGTGTCCAAAACAAGATATCCTTGGAAGCCGCCATGCTGTGTAATAAATCGGAGGCCTGTTGTCTAGAAACGGCTTGGGAAAGTCCTTCTAAAACATCTTTAATTCGAGGCTCTTCGTCATCATTTCCTCTTCACTTGTGTTAGTGTCATCATAATCACTCTCTTCCTCTTTATTCCAATCGACCTTTCTCTTCATATTGACCAGCACTCGCTAACGACAAGAACCAACTGAACACACTACAGTGTACTAGGTACAACTGGTACAACTGTACTAGGTACAACTGGTATCAACAAATCTTGAATAAAGCCTCCACCCTCTTGAGCAAGGGTTTGCTTCTTTGTCTTGTAAGGAATACCTGGCTCAGCGAGATCAAGAATGGCATCCTTGAATGGAATCACTTTACGCTTATTTTCTTCAGAGACTGGAATATTTCCACGAAGCACATTATAGATAATTTGCACTAACGCGTGCATCTGTTGTGGAGTGGATGTCTCTCGGAGAAACTGACGCTGATGTTGAGGGCAACAAGTTAACAGTTCAAGGAAACCGCGATTGTTCTTTACTACTCGAGACATGGTCATAGAATGAAGTAAGGATAGTAGGCGCCAGTATTTTATAGAGAGCCCAGCTTAATTTACGACCAAAGTTCAAAGTCGTCTTGGTCTTGTTCCAACACAACTTTTTTACGTTTCTTCCCTGGAGGTAAACCACGAAACTGCACTTTTCTCTTTGTAGAATTCTGACCACTCCCAGCCTGAGATACTAGATCACCAGTAGCTTCTCTACTTCACTTTGCAAGCGCTGTGTTAACATGATCGCCATGAATAACATCTTTAGCGACTTGGACTCCTGTTTGTAATGCCTTTTTGCCGACTTGGACTTGGACTTTTTTGCCGACTTGGACTCGTTAGTACCTGTTGTTGTAAATGAGGCATCGCCCAGGGAAAAGACCTTTAAATATGGAACCTAAGCCATATCCCTGCTGAAATCGGGATCCGTTTAAAGCCGGTAAATTACCTCCTTTTTGCTTAGCTAGGTTTAGATAATAGTTTTCGTACAACTTGTTATTCGGAATGTAAAGTTTCTTCATTTTTTAAAGGTTCGCTGTTCTGCTCTGACGAAAATGAAGTGTAAGCAACACTTTCCCAAACTCGAATGACATAGTTTCTCCAGTGTCTCGCTTTATGTTGATTTCAATATAGTGGTAGAACAATAGAATTGTGGTGGTGGTGGTGGTGGAAAACAATAGAATTTTGGGGGTGGTGGTGGTGGTGGTGGAAAACAATAGAATTGTGGTGGTGGCGGTGGTGGTGGTGGTGGTGGTGGTGGAAAACAATAGAATTGTGGTGGTGGCGGTGGAGGAAAACGATAGAATTGTGTGGTGGTGGTGGTGGTGGTGGTGGAAAACAATAGAATTGTGGTGGTGGTGGTGAAAAACAATAGAATTGTGGTGGTGGCGGTGGTGGTGGTAGAAAACAATAGAATTGTGGTGGTGGCGGTGGTGGTGGAAAACAATAGAATTGTGGTGGTGGCGGTGGAGGAAAACAGTAGAATTGTGGTGGTGGTGGTGGAAAACAATAGAATTGTGGTGTTGGTGGTGGTGGTGGCGGTGGAGGAGGAAAACAATAGAATTGTGGTGGTGGTGGAAAACAACAGAGTTGTGGTGGTGGTGGCGGTGGTGGTGGAGGAGGAAAACAATAGAATTGTTGTTGTGGTGGTGGTGGAAAACAATAGAATTGTGGTGGTGGTGGTGGAAAACAATAGAATTGTGGTGGTGGTGGAAAACAATAGAATTGTGGTGATGGCCGTGGTGGTGGAAAACAATAGAATTGTGGTGGTGGCGGTGGCGGTGGAGGAAAACAATAGAATTGTGGTGGTGGTGGTGGTGGAAAACAATAGAATTGTGGTGGTGGTGGTGGTGGAAAACAATAGAATTGTGGTGGCGGTGGCAGTGGTGGTGGAGGAGGAAGACAATAGCATTGTGGTGGTGGTGGAGGAGGAAAACAATAGAATTGTGGTGGTGGTGGAGGAAAACAATAGAATTGTGGTGGTGGTGGTGGTGGTGGAAAACAATAGAATTGTGGTGGCGGTGGCAGTGGTGGTGGAGGAGGAAGACAATAGCATTGTGGTGGTGGTGGAGGAGGAAAACAATAGAATTGTTGTGGTGGTGGTGGTGGTGGTTGTGGCGGTGGAAAACAATAGAATTGTGGCAGTGGTTGTGGAAAACAATAGAATTGTGCTGGCGGTGGTGGTGGTGGAAAACAATAGAATTGTGGTGGTGGCAGTGGTGGTGACGGTGGAGGAAAACAATAGAATTGTGGTGGCGGTGGTGGAAAACAATAGAATTGTGGTAGTGGTGGTGGAAAACAATAGAATTGTGGTGGTGGTGGTGGTGGAAAACAATAGAATTGTGGTGGCGGTGGTGGTGGTGGAAAACAATAGAATTGTGGTGGTGGCGGTGGTGGTGACGGTGGAGGAAAACAATAGAATTGTGGTGGCAGTGGTGGAAAACAATAGAATTGTGGTGGTGGCGGTGGTGGTGGTTGTGGTGGTGGTAGTGGTGGTGGAAAACAATAGAATTGTGGTGGTGGCGGTGGTGGTGGTGGAGGAAAAGAATAGAATCGTGGTGGTGGTGGCGGTGGCGGTGGCGGTGGTGGAAAACAATAGAATTGTTGTGGTGGTGGCTGAAGCCTATATCATTGTGAAACATTACACATTTTGTCAGTTGATGTTAAGCTTCGATTCAGTTGACATGAGTTGGTCCTGTCCTGTTTGTCAAAAGGATTTTTCCAGAAAAGATGGTATGCAAAGACACATGAACAGTAAACACAATTATTCCGGTTTCGCTTCAGTTATACCGATATCTCAAGAAAAGTGTCAGCGGTTTCAAATGGTTCATCCATTTGCCTGCATGGTTGCAGGGATGACTGGCTCGGGAAAAACGTTCTGGGTGCAATCACTCTTGCAACAAGCTCAAATCGTGATCGATCAGCCACCGGAGAGAATAATCTGGTGTTATTCACAGTGGCAACCCGCTTACACCCAGTTATTGATGGTGATACCGCCTTCTCTGGACAATGATTCCTATTTGGATGTCAACATACGCAACTTGATTGTCATCGACGACCAAATGATTGAAGCAGGAAGTGATAATCGGATCGTGAACCTGTTTACAAAAGGATCCCATCATCGAAACCTGAGCGTTATTTACATTGTACAAAATCTGTTTCACCAAGGCAGAGGCAACCGAAGCATCAGCTTAAACAGTCATTACTTGGTCCTTTTCAAGAATCCTCGGGATAAACTGCAGATTTTGACTTTAGCCAAACAAATGTACCCAAGAGTACGAAGAAGCGGTGAGAAGACCATTTGGGTACCTTTTTGCTGATCTCAAGCCAACGACTCCAGATAGTTGCAGATTGCGAAAAAAATGTATTGCCTGGCGAAGAACGATTCGACAAAGGGATCGAAGAGAATAACATTTCCCAGGAACTGCTCCAGTATCTCAAGCAGCAAACCCAGATGGTTCCCGGTAATTCCGGACATGCAGCGCATTCAGAATAATATGATAACCTTCTGTATCGTAAAAACCTTGGAGACGACGAAAGAGCGAGGCAGTACATGCAGTTGCAAAACAAGTTTTTAACATATAAACACCAGCTCAATTCCCTAACACCTGAAGCAACAATTCTGCCTCAACCTCAAGTGCGGGAACACATTTCTAACGAGACTATGGTAAACAATTTACCAACAGTGCCACCAATAACGGTAGAACCGACTCCAGGCCAAGCGCCAGCACTTGGACCAACGGTAAAGGAGCCAGCCCCACATTCCTTATCTACCACGGCAACCTCCACGCCCGCACCTCCCTCCCTCCCTCCGTCCATCTTGACACCCCCTCCCACAGTCGAAACGCTGTTGCCAGCAAGAAAGCGTAAACGCCCACAATTAAAATTTGTAAATTTCGTGGACGATGAACCGAAGAAGCTTTCAAGACGATCTCGACGTTTACACAGGAAGTCACCTTACAAGTATTCCAAACATCAAGAAGACGATTGATTTTTCCTCCACACGGAGTTCAAGAGGATGACCAACGTTTATTCATTTCAAATCACTTTCTGTATTGTTTTTGTATTCGCTGAGAAAAGGCAATAAAGTTTATGTTTGTCTCTCAAGAAACGTGTAATTCATATTAGTCGCGTGTTTATATTGATTGTTCCAAACAACTTAAGCCGTCTATTGTCGTTGTTGAATGATAGAAGGTTGTCCCATGGGCTTCTTCTCTTGAGGTTATATGCCAATATAGGGTTGAGAGAAGAGTTGAGATCCGTTTTGCATAACGCGAGCGTGACTAACGGAGCGGAAAACAAGAAAAGTTAGGTAAGAATTTGTTTTCTCTCTCATCGCCAAAGCTGAGAGGTCAGATAGCATCGGGATTTTCAGTATTGAGATAGAAGAGAACGCAGTTTTGTAACAACCAGTCGGGATTGAAATAAAGAGTTTTAGTTTCAAATTTCTGTCATGTTTGAGTTTTGGTTGTATGAACGGAACTACCGCTTAATAAAAGAATAGTCAGAACCAAACGGTTTTTCGAATAGACGGATCAGTTTAAGTTCTTTTGACTGAGGTTTAATGCCACACAGCAAATAATTTCCTATATTTTAATGCTTTCAACTTAGTTACAACAAGCCTGGGCAGGTCTGTTGTTGCTATTGTACTAGAGCGTCGCTCATTAGTATGCCACTAGTATGCAGGAAGACACTTATTTTTATGGGGGAAGACACTTAATAGTATGCAGGAAGACGGGAAGACAGGGGAAGACAGAAACGGGGTTAATTATTAACATGATATACTACTCTTGGTTTCCTTTCTTCTTTTCAGGGGAATATATTACATAACCCCTCATCATTATTCACTGTCTGAAAAGTTGGTGACGGCTTTGATTGTAACAGGGGACTGCGGGGCTGAAACAATAGCTGATAACAATAGCAAAACAATGCAATATATATTTCCCCTGCTCATATTCCGCTGTTCATATTCCCCTGCTCATATTCCCCTCGACTTAGTCTCCATTACTTGTAAACTCTAAAGAAGAAACAAACAAACACAGAGCGAATGTCAAACAGTTACCGACCACGTGGTCGTCTTTCATGTGTTAGGTGGTACCTAGTCACTACTTCGTTAAGCACCATTCGTGGTGGTCTTTCGTGTGTTAGCTGGTATCTAGTCATTACTTCGTTTAGCACCCTCTTCGTCGGCAACGACTTGTATACCGCGTTTTCCCTCCAGTGGTTCCTCCTCGTGGGGCTTACTCGCTGCAACGACATTGGTAGCAGGTGGACCTTCAATCAACAAAAAAATCATGATTTTCTCCAGGAGTGTTAAAATCCGAAACAGCATTTTCAACAGCAGCAATTCAGTCGAGCATCCTGGCTGTGAGTCTGACTTGTCCCATTCACAAAGCAAATCCATCTTCACCATCGCTCATCGTTGTTTACAAACAGTGCTAGCCGAGAACTCACTTTTCTCAAAATTTAATGGCAGTCGTTCAACTACGTGACTGTAGTGTACTGAATGCACTGAGACAAAAGTAATTGTCTATACATATTGTTGTGTAAATAATACAGAACTAAATTCAATCCCACTGTGTACCAGTATAACAAAACACGTTGTCTACGCATTGTTGTAAAAAAAAACCGAAAACCGCAAATCAAGAAAAACATGTTTATAGTCGAAACCTCACCGCCTACAATCTACCTTTAAAAGTATTTTTAAAATAAAACACGACCAAGGTAGAAAGTAAGTTTTTTTTTTCTTCTGTTTCTTTTAGAAAACCTCACCAACTAACAAATGAGCATATTATTTACCTGTCCCTCGGGGGTATGTGATATATTCACCTGGCACCGCCCCGAGGGCGTAGCCCGAGGGGAGGTGCCAGGTGAATATATCACATACCCCCTCACTTAGTTTTCACGGTATGAACAGGAATTCATTTTTTTCTTACGTCAGTATGGTCAAGTGACAGTTTTTTTTCCTTTCAGATGGCCTTTTCCTCCAACAATACTGAATGCGTTCTATTCTTACAATGAAAACAAAATGGGTAAGAACTTTACTATCAAGCGATGTAAAGATGTACTTTTTTTGTTTACAATAACCTAGTTTGAGTTCTATCTAATTCCAGTATTTCCTGCTGCCATTCTGCAACCTCCATTTTACAATGTGTTATATCCCAGGTAAGCGCCGTATATAATATCACTCGAGATAATATTATTTTGGTCTAAGTGAACCTTAGTTCATTTATAGGTTGCCGTAACAGAACTCCGTACATCCTGTTCTTTCCTGTTCAGCATTAAACAAAACACATAATAACCCAAATGTAGATGATAACAGAATTGTAAAAAGAAAATATTGACTCGGGAAGTCACTTTCCATTTGTGCGTTACATGATTAATTTCCCGTATTGCTAAGCCGTGATGATACGAAACAAAATGCAATTCAACACTAGCGAGAATCAGTAAATTGTCAGTTACCGACGGCTACCTACTTCAGATAATAAACAGTTAACAAGATAAATTAAATTCAAGATGGCGGGTATTAATGTTCTCTGTTTTCCACTAAGTGCAATCAACTATGGTGCTATTGGTGGAGTGATGGCTCACGAAATAACTCACGGATTTGATGACACGGGTAAGCATGAAGTGCGACTTCTTTGACTGGCTTAGTCGATCTATTTTCAATTAACTGTGAAGATTTGTAACACTATTTCATTGCCTAAGCTGGTTTTCCCATTTTAACACTATAATGAACACTAAAATGAACGTAATGATCTACGAATCTTGTTAGTGAAGATATCTTTTAGATCCCGTTAAAAATCCCCCCCCCCCCCCCCCCATACGAACGTTTTCGGGTTTAAATTAAGAACTGACCTATCCGTGTGTTTATAGTATATATCCAAGCATGACGTTTGCGACAACATGGGCCAAATCGAACTTTGAAAAGTAAAGTAAAATAATAATAATAACTTTATTTATCCACGGATTCCTTATCACTAAAAAGTGGTCTTCTAAAGAGCCGTGCATTAAACCTAGTACTTAAAAGCTAAGACTTAAAAATTACAGACATTGACAGTTTGCACTGTTCTTCTGTAGGTAAATTATATGATAGTGAGGGAAACAGAAGAAAATGGTGGAGTAACTACACACTGGCTAATTTTCAACGCAACTCTCGTTGCTTGGAGGATCAGTACTCGAACTTTACATTTTACGGCAATAAGGTACAGAGATTTAATTTGTGTCATAAAAAAACGCGCCGAGTGCATTATTGAGTTATATAAGCACGAGCGAAGTGCCTAGAGAAGCACGAGCCGTAGGCTTCTCGCACTTCTCGAGTGTTCTTAAAATTTCCAAGTGCTTATATTACTCAACAATGCACGAGGAATAGCGCGCGCAATTATTTGAAAATTTTATAAAATGAAATAAACAACCGCTAAATACTATTGTTGTTGTCGCTGACCACTCTTTACAAGTTATAAAGTCCTAAAACTTTGAGGGTTTTTTTTTTGTTCGCTTAGGTTAATGGCAAGAGAAGTTTATCCGAAAATATTGCCGACAACGGCGGCGTTAGAGTTGCTCTTGAGGTGTGTATTCGAATGTTTAGTGGGGTATATATTAATATCAACTGCAACCCTAGAAGATGAAAACAAACAACAAAATGCAATGATAAGTCAAAACCACGACGTTAAATCGGCCGGGTAAATCCAAGCAGTAATGAAAAACTATTCGTGCTCCACACCTGACCGACACAAGAGGTTATGACTTATTGCCTGTCCTCTCTTTTGAGAGTTTTCGAGGTTAATAATTGGGTTACTTACATCTAAAGTGACTCACAAAGATGTGAGTATTTTGCAAAATGGCTGGAACGAGGAATTAGAAAAATTGAACTCTTTCACGACAGGAGAGCGATGAGAGACAAAAATTTATAGCAATGGCCTGAGGCAACAGATAAGATAAGTCTGAAAATGCTAACAACACACAAATCATTTCACATTAATTTATGCATGATTTGATGTTTTAATTGCAGGCGTACCGGACGTGGGTGACAGAGCACTGGGAAGAACCCAGGCTCCCGGGGATGATGTTGACCAACGAGCAAGTGTTCTTCATAAGTTATGCCAGGGTAAGTCCGGTGTACATGTGTTATATCCATACGCAGTTTGTTTTTCGGTTACCTCGGTTTCGTTCGTCCTGATTTTGTTTGATTGTAGCATGGAACGTACACATTAGCACATGCAACTTACACAATAGCTGATAAAATAGCAAACAATGGACATATTCCCCTCGACCTACCGAGTCCCCGGTACTGACCCATTGCAAGATAACACATAAGATTTCTGTCAATAAAGATAGTTTACCAAAACAAACCTATTTTACCACCCCAGTTAAGAGTGTAGCTACAGCAGTTAAGTTGTGCGCGCGCGATGTACGACACTTGAAGCGGCGCGCGATCCTGCAACAAATTTTGCACGCGCTATATTGCGCGCGTTTTCGACAGGTTTCTTATTTAAGCTGTTTTACGCTCAATTACTGTACTTTGTAGCCTTAAGAGTACTATTTTTAAGTCGTTGGAAGTTTCTTTAAACATGTATTCAGTTATTTAAGGCTTTTTCATGCGTATTGCATCGCGTGTACGTAACCTTTGTTTCTAGATCTTTCTAGTAAGTTCTGTGGTGTCACGAAAGCACACGCGTAAGCACCGCGACACCCAACTAGCGTTTTAAAGGATTAGGTTTTTCGTTAGCAAGATCAGTTGACGCAAGATCTGTTAATTCACCGCAAGTTAACAAGTTTCTCCAAGTTTATCATTGTTCTGGTGATCAAGGCAGCACCAAGGTACTTATCTTTTATGCTATTTTAGTTTGTTTTCGTAAGCGGTTTGTATCTTTACTCGCTTAAGTTCAATCCCATCGCTTATGAATTGTAAATTTCAGACTTAAGTTTTAGATCAAGTCGAGTTGTACACGACATCGTTTTACGGTTATTTGTAGATTGATCTTTATTTTTTGTTTTTTCTTTTACCTTTGTAACTTTCAAAGCATGTGAAATGTATTTATATCTTACTTGTTGCCGACTGTTCGCGTCAGTGGCTTTCTTCATAAGGACAGGCCCCCACGAACAGATTGCTTACCATGTGCTCAAAATGATCAGCCATCTTGGCTGTCTGTAGTTTTTGTCAAATGCAGTTTGTTGATATTATACCGCGCCGTTTTAGTTTAAATTTGTTTTGTATGCTTGTTGAATCAACTCCGTCACATTACTTATTTTCGCAAGCTAATTTGTAATTTATTTGTATTTTTTATTTTAGTTCTCAAGGTATTTATAGAGTTTTAAAGAATTTTAATAAACAGCAGTTTGTGATCCGACGCTTAACCAAATCACTGGAGCAATAGTGAGAACTTGCTGAACTACTAGAAGACTCCGAGCACAGACAACTGCAAGTCAAGCAAGAAGGATAAACAACTAAAGGTCAAGCCCGTAACCGATCAAGGTCAAGAAGCGTGAAAAATTGTTGAAGGCAACAGTGCAAAGACAACGAAGTAGAAGGTTCGGCGACGGAAACCATAACTGATAAGTAAAACAAGTAAATTAAAGTAAAGGTTTATGAGTTTCTCAGTTGCAAGAACATTATAATTACAGAGACACTGTTTAATTAAGAAGATTAAGTGCCGCCGAAATAAGTTTACAATTATGCATCAATCAGCGGCTTCCCCCTGGGGCCCACCCCCGGGGACCCTTGGGGATTTGTCCAAATGCCCATTCAAACCTCATCAAATCCCCCTGGGTATAAGGCAGAAGAAGTCTGACAAATCCAATGCCCCCTGGGAGCAACAATAAGGAGCAGTGTTCCCGTTAACGCACAAATGTACGAATTTTACGCACAAAAACCAGCTATTTGCTTTGCTTAGACCCGCATTTAAAGTGTGTTGTATTTCAGTGCAGTTGGCTCCACTTGACCAAACAGTTGTATTGTATATTTTCTTTACTTTCGTTATGTAAACTACCGGGTTACCGGTAATAATGTATTTTACCCTCGGTAAACAAAGTTTCTTTCTTTTCTTTTCCTTTCTAAAAATGGAGAAAAGACGTATGGTTTTTGAGCGCTGTTAGTCCCTGGGATGCACATGAAATTCGGTGAATTGGGTACTAACCAGGATTGGACTCCTCAATATAGAAAAGGACCCTCAATTTTAGGTGGCTGTAGTTCCCATGGACCCCTGTATTTGTCTAGCTTTATAGTTATTGGGCAAAATTGGGCAATTTTGCGTCAAATATCATGCGTAAAATGATTGATATATTTTTAACGCTACTGAGAAAACAGGTGCAATTTTAGGTTCAAGGCACACTTGGACAACCATAGAACACATTCTATAAAATTTTGAGCACCTTGTTATTAGAAAATAAAGAGCTAGAGCTATCAAAAAAATTATCTAGCCTAGTGTATATGGCAATGCGAATAGATCCTTTAGACACATGTTGAAAATTTGGTACTTTCATGGTACTATACCACCTATAATTGTCTGTACTCTATCAATCCAACTTAAAAAATTAAAATATAAAAAAATATAAAAATGTATACCTGATAATGACAGAGCTGCATTATTCCCCTTTTAAGCTGGTCCTGGGTCCGGTTCATTTACCGCTTTTGGCGCTGGTGAGTCGTCGTTTCCTACACTGGTTACAGGCCTCCATGTCTGACCTTTAGTCAAGTCCAAGACTATGAACGTACTCTTTGCTTCATAAGAGAGAAAGACGTCGTTTTCTTCTACATCTGTTCCGTCTTCTTCACAGCAAACACTGACAACTGGTCCAGACAGGCAGGGACTGCGCAGAAAGTTTGCAACTGGGGGGGGGGGAGCTCGCTTCGAACGCGTTAGCGTGAGTCAACTAGGGGGATCAGTGGGCATGCTCCCCTGGAAATTTTATAAATTAAAGTCCTCTGAAATGGCTGGAAATGCATTTAAAATTAGCATGGTGTGATGAAACTTATACATTTTCAGCACCAAAAAAGCGGTGTTTTAGAACAAGAATAACCAGTTTTCGGTAAAACGTTAAAATAGAAAAGTAACTTCGATTTTTTTTGTTAGTATTACCTGCTTTTTACTGTTAAAAAGTGGGTGGGGGGGCTAAGGCCCCCCCAGCCCCTCCCCCTGGACGGTGCCTCACAGGTCTAGTTTTTTGAAGCGGACGACAGTTGAATCAGTGAAAAGAATTCCCGAAGTCGAAAACTGATGGAACGTTCAATCAAGGGATTCGTAACAAACCACAACTACCATACCTTTGTTTGATAAATTCTTCTAAAGAATTCGCCAGAACAGCTTTCTTCTTATTTCTATCTGAGCTCCAAGCGTTGTAAACAGGCATGTCGACTAAACTTGGTTAATTCAAGACCTAAATCTCGTGCGACAAGGGGCACCTCGAAAAACATCCGGGATCGTCGATAGGGTATACCGCTGACCAGCAAATCCCCAGGGTCTGCCCCTGGGGTGCAAACTCTATGAACAAAAGTGATATTTTCCCCACACCCTCGGGCAACAAATATCTGACAATCTCGACAAATTCCCCTGGGTTCCCGTGGGTGCCCCGGGGTGGCCCCCAGGGGGGAAGCCGCTGATTGATGCATTACACTTAAGTAAAATTCATGTATTCTAGACAATTATTTTGTCGTGTTACGCGCCTCCATCAAGATTTAACTAAGAGTTATTTAAGTAATATTAAGAATGTGTAGCTCAGGAAGTCAAGTAGTAGATTTAATTAACGAAGAAGAGTTACGGATTTCTGGCAGGCCGAACGCGATCAAGTAATAGAAGAAGTTTAAATGTAGTCCAGGAGCAGTCGGAACCGAACCGCGAATTACTAGAGTTCGAACACTCACCGAAAAGGGCCAAGCCTATCAGGAGCAGCGTCAAAGAGAGCATGAGAAGGATGAAGATCAGGTCATTAAGAAATTTCACGAAGCGTACGACGCATGGAAAACGCAAGCAACAGATATCGAGTCGATCATGGTCAGTGGTCATCGTCGCAAGTAGAAAGGAAAGAAGCGATTCTCCGTTTGAAGGATCTCCGCGACAAAGCTGAGAAGATATACAATAAAATACGGAACGATCGGACTCCAGGACAAGAAATTCGTAAAAAAAATGGACGGATGTGATGCACTAACTCAAACACTGGAAAGGAAATCCAGTAGAAGCGATTCAGCTACGTTACGCAACGAAGAAGATAGAAAATCAGTCCGAAGTAGATCGAGCAAGGCATCCACAAGGTCAGGTCGTTCAAGAACCAGTCGGTCCTCAAAGGCATCTTCTCTCATCGATTTAAAGAAAGCTGCTGCTGCTGCTGCTGCAGAGCTGACTGCAAGGGAAGCCGAATTTAACGCCCTACAAGAAGAAGCAAAACATACGGAAACCACTGCAAGAATTGAAGCAGAACTAGCGCAAAGAAAACTGGAGTTAGAACAAATGGAAGCTAAAAAGCAAATAGAAATAGCAAGAGCGAAGCTAAAGGTATGTCAAGAAGTCGAAGAATTCGATGACGACATGGACTCCGTTCTCGAATCCAGTTGGACCTTGAGACAGAAGTAGCGTCCTTACCACCACCTCAAGAACCCAAGCGTTCAGTATGAGATACAAGCACTTCGAATTCAACCGCTCAGCCCAATCAACAGCCGCAGGACGTACATAGATTTCCCGCAGAGAGTGAAACCGCCCATCCCGTATACGTTCAAACGCAAGCACCATCAGGAAAGGTAGATACTGTCACCTCGATCGTCACAGCGATAGCTGATTCATTCAGCATGAGTCACCTCCCAGCACCTGAACCGACCATCTTCAGCGGTGAACCCATCCTTTATCCGGATTGGAAGTCGTCCTTTCATGCCCTCATACACCAAAAGAACTTACCGTCAAGCGATAAGATGTATTATTTGAAACGATACGTGAGTGGATCTGCCAAAGAAGCTATTAACGGACTTCTCCTGCAAAGTTCGAGCGAGCTACGAACGAGCGTGGAACATTCTAGACCAGAGGTTCGGTCACCCGTTCATAGTAACAAATGCGTACAGAGACAAGCTACGAAAATGGCCCAAGATCACTATGAAAGATCACCAGGGTCTCAGAAGATTTGCTAATTTTCCACAAGTGTGGAAACTGCTATGCAAGTAGTCGAGAATCTAAACGTCTTGAATGACTACATGGAAAACCAGAAGCTACTCACCAAATTACCAGACTGGTTTGTTTCACGGTGGAACAGAGAAGCCACGAAAAGAATGAAAGAAGAAAAGAAGTATCCAGATTTCAAGACCTTCACGACCTTCGTCAGTGCTGAAGCAGATCTCTTATGCAATCCTATTTCGTCGTGTCATGCTGTGAAGGAGGTGGAAAAGGCAATAGACAGCACCCACCAGGAACCAAAACCGAAATACGAAGGCAAAAAGTCTGTTCATAACACCAAGACGACGGAAGAAAGTTCAAAAGAGCCAAACAGAACCTCAAAGTCGCAGCTGCAGTGTTCATTCCGCAAAAAGACCGACCATCTGTTGAATGCCTGCGTAAAGTTTCGGATGCCTGAGGAAGGGGCACATGTGTAACGATTGCAAGAAGAGGCTGACCTGTGTGACCTGTAACAAGAATCACCCCACCTGTCTCCATGAAGAAAGATATCCTAAGAAGCCAGAAGAAAAGAAGAGAAGTGAAGAACAGGAATCTACCAATGTTCACAAGACTACTTCATGTACATCGCAAGGCGCCTTCAGTGCTAGCACCTCTATGATAGTTCCTGTGTGGCTGTCATCATTGTCGAAGCCCGGAAAAGAAGTATTGGTTTACGCAATTTTGGACACGCAAAGTGATGCTACGTTTATCCTTAAAGAAACCTGCGACAAGCTTGATGCAGAAACACAGCCAACGAAGCTTCGACTGAGCACCATCACAAGTCAAGACTCGCTCGTCGACAGTCAAAGAGTCTTAAGCCTTCAAGTAAGAGAATATAATTCTGACGTTAAGATTCATATCCCTGTCGCCTTTACGAGTATGTCTATTCCCGCCGATGAAAAGCACATCCCTACTAAGGCCATAGCTAAGAACTGGGAACACTTGAGACCGATTGAAGACAAACTGCACGACCTGTTTGACTGCAATGTTGGGTTGCTTATTGGATACGACTTCTCGCAAGCATTGACCCCAAGAGAAGTTCTTGTTGGTAGCAATAACGAACCGTATGGCATTAAAACTGATCTTGGATGGAGTATCGTTGGTGGAAGTGATGTAAGGAGTGGACGGTCCCTTTGCCCCAAGATTGCAGCAAGGGAAATACTCGCTGTAACAATGACTTACATTGTTCGAGTCCTTGAGTCAGATTTTCAGGGAACTAAGGACGATAAGAAGACTCCTCAAGAGGATTTAAATTTCCTGAAGATTATGAAAGAAGGAATTGAGAAGACCGGAAACGGACACTATGAAATGCCACTGCCTTTCAAGGAACAGCCTCTTTTGCCCGACAACCATTCGATAGCGTTGATTCGTCTTGAACATCTCAAGCGAAAGTTCCTGAAAGATTCAAAGTATAAAGAAAATTACGTCAATTTCATGAATGAAATATTGAGCAGGGGTGATGCCGAAGAAGCACCAGTGCTTGCGCAAGAAGAGGGAGTGAAGTGGTACATACCTCACCATGGGGTCTATCATCCGAAGAAAATCAAGATCAGAGTTGTATTTGATTGCTCAGCAAGATTCAAAGGAACTTCTCTGAACGATCACCTACTCAGTGGACCCGACCTTACCAACAATTTGGTGGGCGTACTATGCAGATTCAGAAGATACCCTCACGCCATTATTTGCGACGTGGAGAAAATGTTTCATCAGTTCATTGTGCGCGAAAACGACCGAGATTATCTACGTTTTCTTTGGTGGCCCAATGGCGATGTTAAGAAAGAGCCCAAAGAGTACAGAATGAAAATACATTTGTTCGGGGTAATGTCGTCGCCTGGTTCTGCCAGCTATGGCCTCAAATATATGGCAAGTCAAGAGAAAGAAGCACATCCCTCAGCAGCTCAGTTTATTATGCATGATTTCTACGTGGATGACGGATTGACTAGCGTTGAATCTTCACAGCAAGCTAAAGATCTCATCCAAGGAGCTCGTGAGATTTGCGAGAAAGGCGGACTTTGTCTCCACAAGTTTGTTTCAAACGATTGTCAAGTTCTTGAATCAGTACCAAAGAGTGAGAGAGCAATTGATGAAATTCTGAATCTACCGTCCGAGCAACTTCCGATAGAGAGAGTGCTTGGTGTCCAGTGGTCAGTGGGGTTAGACTGCTTCAAATTCTCCATTATCCTGAAGGATCAGCCCTTGACTAGAAGAGGAGTGTTGGCGACCGTAGCTTCCGTCTATGATCCCCTTGGATTTCTGGCTCCCTTAGTCTTAAAGGCAAAGAAGATATTGCAAGAAATATGCAACAGGGGTATCAGCTGGGACGAGCCTCTGCCTGAAGAAGTTCGGCCAAGGTGGGAGCGTTGGAAATGTGAACTTCTACGCCTGAATGAGTTACAAATTCCAAGATGTTTTGAGCCGAAAACGCTAAATGGAAATAAGACCTATGAATTACACAGTTTTGATGACGCAAGCACGTCTGGATACGGACAATGCTCCTATCTAAGAGTTAAGGATGAAGACGAAAACGTGCATGTCTCATTGGTAATGGGAAAGTCGCGCGTCGCTCCAACGAAGATGACTACGATACCAACATTGGAGCTTACCGCTGCAGTTGTTTCAGCGAAGGTTGCTGTGATGGTTCAAGAAGAATTAAATTACGCTAATCTGAAGCAGTACTTTTGGACCGATTCCAAGGTAGTACTTGGCTACATAAACAACGACGCCAAAAGATTCCACACGTTTGTTGCCAACGGAGTACAAGTAATCAGGTCTAACACCGACACCAAAGAATGGCGATACATCGACACCGAGAACAATCCAGCGGATCACGCCTCCAGAGGCTTAAATGCAGAAGAACTTATCAAATCCAATTGGTTCAGTGGACCTGCATTTCTCTGGGAGAAAGAAATCCCGTCTAGCGAAGAAGATACTCCTAACATTCAAATTGGAGACCCGGAAGTTAAGGCCACTGTACGCGCGGCTTCGGTCAAGGAACCCTTCACTCTCATCGATTGCATATCAAGATTTTCCAGTTGGACAAAGGCAGTGGGAGTGGTTTCATACCTTAAGATACCCTTCAAGAAGAACAAGCCAAAAACAGTCGCCACAACAGTAGCTGAACGACAAGATGCGGAAATGCACATCTTCAAAGAGATACAACGCACAGCCATCAAGAATGAAATTACAAGTTTAAGTCACAAGGATCAGAATGCCAAGATTTCAAGGCAAAGTTCCCTCCTAAAGTTGGACCCTTTCGTCGATGAACAGGGACTGATAAGAGTTGGTGGAAGGCTGGAAAATTCTACCTTACCTTTTGAAGTTAAACACCCGATAGTCCTACCAAGGAGTTCTAAAGTAACTGATCTAATCATCGATCACTTTCACAAGAAGGTAAAGCATCAGGGGAAAGGAATGACCATGAACGAAATTCGTCCCAATGGATTATGGATACTGGATCTCAACGCCACAGTAGCCTCGCACATTTATAATTGTGTACAATGTAGACGTCAGAGACGACCAACGGAAGGCCAAAAGATGGAAAATCTTCCCGAAGATAGAGTGGAGTCAGCCCCGCCCTTTACATAGTATGGAAAGGATTGTTTTGGACCATTCACGATTAAGGAAGGAAGAAGGGAGTTAAAGAGATATGCAGTGATCTTTACCTGCATTAGTTCCCAAGCAGTGCACATAGAGCAATTAGACGACATGACAACTGAGGCCTTCATCAACGCTTTGAGATGCTTTACTGCAATTCGAGGACCCGTTCAACAGCTAAGATGCGACCAAGGCTCCAATTTTGTAGGAGCAAGGAATGAACTCGCAAACGCCACTAAGGAGCTGGACAAGGACAGGATTCAAACCTATTTGACGACCAATCGCTGCAAATTTGTCACGAATGTTCCCTGTTCCAGTCCCTGGGGAGGAGTATGAGTATGGGAAAGACAAATTAGGACTACAAGAAGCATCCTAGACACCATCCTAAACGATTACAAGGGAAGACTCGATACGTCTTCACTTCGCACCTTCTTGTATGAAGTCATGGCGATAGTCAACAGTCGACCATTGACTTGCCAGTGCGTGAATGACCCGAAGAGTTTAGAGCCTCTAACTCCGAATCATCTGCTAACAATGAAGAATAAGACACTTCTTCCACCTCCCGGTAATTTCGTTAAAGAAGAAGTGTACGCTCGAAAGCGATGGCGACGAGTTCAGTTTCTGGCGGAGCAGTTCTGGAGTAGGTGGCGAAACGAGTACCTCATCAACCTGAATTCGAGACAGAAATGGTTCGTGCCGAAGAGGAATCTGAAGATTGGAGACGTCGTTATTGTGCAAGATGAAGCTCCAAGGAACGAGTGGCCTCTTGGTATGGTCATGAAGACTTCAATGAATCAGGAAGGTCTCGTTCGTGCAGTGAAAGTCAAGTTGGGATCCAGAAACCCCCAGAAGGAAGCGATTTCAAATGCTCCGCTGTCGAGCGACCAGTACAGAAAGTTGTTCTCCTTATGGAAGGTGTGGACTACAAGAAGATTTAATGTCATGTTTGGAAAGCCTTCAAGTCTTACGTGAAATTATTCATGATTTGCTATTGCTCCTTTTAAAAATCATCAATAATTTTGTGGGAGTGTAGCTACAGCAGTTAAGTTGTGCGTGCGCAATGTACGACACTTGAAGCGGTGCGCGATCCTGCAACAAATTTTGCACGCGCAATATTGCGCGCGTTTTCGACAGGTTTCTTATTTAAGCTGTTTTACGCTCAATTACTGTACTTTGTAGCCTTAAGAGTACTATTTTTAAGTCGTTGGAAGTTTCTTTAAACGTGTATGCAGTTATTTAAGGCTTTTTCATGCGTACTGCTTCGCGTGTACGCAACCTTTGTTTCTAGATCTTTCTAGTAAGTTCTGTGGTGTCGCGAAAGCACACGCGTAAGCACCGCGACACCCAACTGGCGTTATATAGGATTAGGTTTTTCGTTAGCAAGATCAGTTGACGCAAGATCTGTTAATTCACCGCAAGGTAACAAGTTTCTCCAAGTTTATCATTGTTCTGGTGATCAAGGCAGCACCAAGGTACTTATCTTTTATGCTATTTTAGTTTGTTTTCGTAAGCGGTTTGTATCTTTACTCGCTTAAGTTCAATTCCATCGCTTATGAATTGTAAATTTAAGACTTAAGTTTTAGATCAAGTCAAGTTGTACACGACATCGTTTTACGGTTATTTGTAAATTGATTTTTATTTTATTTTATTTTTTTTCTTTTACCTTTGTAACTTTCGAAGCATGTGAAATGTATTTATATCTTACTTATTTTCGCAAGCTAATTTGTAATTTATTTGTATTTTTTATTTTAGTTCTCACGGTGTTTATAGAGTTTTAAAGAATTTTAATAAACAGCAGTTTGTGAACCGACGCTTAACTAAATCACTGGAGCAATAAAGAGAAATAACTTGGTCGTGAAAACGTGAGCCATAACAAAGAGTAATACCTTGAATCAGTAAAGAGATCAATAAAGCGTCACGTCCCACTTTACTTTTGAACCTGTCTCACGGAGATATGCGATTTATCTCCTCGCTCCAGGTCAATAACCCGGCTCACTTATATTATTTTGGTACTGCGACATAATGAACGAGGTTATTTTTTTATTCTTGTACTAATATATATTTCTTTTCTGTTGGTAGAATTGGTGCAGTCATTACAGCAAAAGAGCTGCTAGTATGGCTGCTAGATACACTGAGCACAGTCCCATGCCATGGAGGTATGCAAACCACATGGTGGCCTTTTGTTTTGGCAATACCACTTATCAGGTAGCATTTTATAGGTTAGCAATTCACAAGGACGCCCTCTAATCGGAAATTAGAGACTAAAAATCTGTTTACGAAAAAGCAAACTTACCCGGATTCCAAAACATCTCACATTTGCGCTGTGAGCTAAACCCAAGAGAGAGAGAAGAAGGTGAGAAGAAGCCGGAGTTCTTTTGCCACCATAAACTTATGTATCAGTCAATTTCAAAAGTGCCTATCCCCCCTCCCCGGGCATACCCGGGTATTTGATCCGAAATTTGTCACGCACGATGGGGCATTTGACTTTCGGCTAAACATTGGTCGGCGGTCGCCAGCTAAAGGGTTTAGCGAAGGTTTCGCGCGTCTTACGCGCGCAAATATTCATTCATTCACCACGGGAGCCGCTTCGCTCCCTTTACTTCAAGATTCCGCGTAGGTTTTGCGTTGTTTATTAAATATACAGTTGATATGCATTTATTCAAAGTTTGGAGTGCCGACAAAAGAGATTGGAAATGAGTTTTGGAGCACAATTTTTCGGATTTGGTTTGAAAAAGGTAATGCTTCATGCAACGAATGATTTGCTATAGATTTACACTTGATTTGCCCTTTTTGAGGCCCTGACAGTGGGGTATTTGACCATCAAAACAAACACAGCGGAAACACAGCGGGGCATTTGATCAAAATTTTTCCAAAAAGTGAAATGCCCGGGTGTTTGCCCGGGAGCGGGGAGGGGGGGGGGGGGGGGGTGGGCACTTTTGGAATTGACTGATACATTACTCCAACTAGGATTTGGATTTGGAGCTTGTACTCAGGTTTCATCAGGTTGATTGTAATGTGTTTAAACATATTACAATCAACCTGATGCAATTATAAATAGTTAAAAACAACTATTTATAATTGCATGACGGGGACTGAAAAACCAGGCTTCAATCACTTCTCTTGTTGTCGAAATGAAATGTAATCCCTGAAGATCGCCATCTTGTTTCCCAACCAAACCACTAATACATTTTCATTGAGTGAAATCCGGGTAGTTCACGTGATATATATAGTACAGTTGAAAGGGTGCTTCAGGCTAAAAGATCTCGAATCCCGATAAAAAAAATCTAATTACCAATCCACGGATTCAAAACCATCCTTGAATAGATCCTTGAACTAAACAAAGACATTTCCTGCAATAGAACAGAATTTAGTAGAATCCCATTTAAGCGACGACTGCTGGATCAAATCTGATTATAGGTAGATTTGGTTTAGATTTTGTAAACTGAGGACAAATTAAGTCGTCCCGACTTTACAACTGGACAAATGAATATACTCTCGCGGCTTGAATTGAAGACAGTCATTTCAGAGCACAATGTTTTCCTTATGATTTCCTGATCTTTGTTAATGCTTTTCTTCCTTATTTACAGAGTGAATGGTACACTAAGGAATTTTCAAGAGTTTTCCAAGGCATTCAACTGCCCTTTAGGCTCGCCCATGAATCCTGAAAAGAAATGCAGAGTCTGGTGAACGCTGAGAGACACTTTATGCGGTGGTTTATGAAGTGAAACTGAAGAAAGCGAAATGACAGTTTTATTTTCTGTACAGGTTGCAAAACAAAAGCGGCATCATTGGTGGAATCCTATTTTATTTTGCAAGGGAGGGTTTACATACCGGTACGCGTTTTACCCTCGTTCGACATAAAACCTTATTACACATTTAAATAAAACGTTTTTGTGATGGCTTGAGTTTTATTCTGCAGTGGGGTGTATATTAACATAAATCAGAATGCTACATAAACCAATATTAATTTTCATACCAGTACAAGAGGCTTCACTACGTGCAACTACCGTGGTGAATTCGCTCTATCGACCGGCAGCCAGTGGACAACTGGGATTAACTGGTACCAGTGTAAAAGTCGTACAGTTGAACCTTTCTAATACGGAGCCAAGTGTCGGTATAAGAGAGGTGTTCGTATTATGGAGGTCATGAGCATGAAGCCATTTTTACAGCTCCAGTGCAGACAAACAGTACAACTTTTATTTATAAATAACTCAAAATCGTGTCAAGCATCTCTGACTCAATGAATTCTTGATTGTTTGTTTACCGTATATCAGCTCTCTCGCCTCTTATTATTCTTACTCAACTGGAACGTTTTGACACGGTCGAAGCACAATGTCCCACACAGTGACGTGGAATATGCGATATATCGCAGACAGACATCTAGCAGTATATGTGCATGAGGGTACGGAGCCGGTTTGTCCTGCTTAACTGGATTTAACAAGTATAAGATGTAATTTTCTTTCCAATTTCGTTTTTAAAACAAACAATGAATGCCTTTTGAGATAACTTTGCAAAGTTTGTCAGCTAATTTGGATTCACCTTGCGAGCTTGAAAAATTGGACACATGCTGGCGCAAGCTCCACTAAAGCCTCACTAACAGCCGGATTGTATTTTATCTTGCCAGTATTTTAAAAAGTGTGCGTAATAAAGAGGTTACGTTTATATGAAATTGCCCTCAGTGATGTAATTTTTAGTGTCCGTTGTCCGCATTACGGATAAAGAAATAAGAAGAGGTCTCCAATCACCTGATGGTGGTTTTCAGGAGGGTCCTCTAGAAATAAAGATCACTTTGATGTTTTTTAAAGGGCACATATGGTAATTTTGCTGGGACCAAGTGTTTGACATGTACTGATATCAATAAACACTTCCGAAAATAAACTGCTCGTGTTTGTCATACGTGGTTTGCGGTTCAGTTGTTATTCAAGAATGGGCAGCGTACTTAAATTTTTAAAGCGTTATTGTTTTGGGGACGATTAAAATATTAGCCTCTTCACATTTCGTCTGCCTATCTTTGTTAAGCACGAACATCCTGATAGCGTCCTACGCAGACGCTCTTTGGGCTCGTCACGCGTTCCTTCCCCACGTGGGGGAGGAAAGCGTGACAAACCCAAAGACGTCTGCGTTGGAGGCTACTGAGAACTGAGTGAGAACCAAAATGGGTTTTTGCTGTCGAATACTGAGCTCTAAGATTCTGTGAGCATCAAGGAGGAATCTTGATTCTTTCAAGGAAATATTACCGTCTTGCTCTCCGAAATATTTAATGCAAGACGAACGCATCTAAAAACGTTTTCGCAAATTTCTTCAATGTTCGACATTGTTAACATTTGTGGCAGAGGCACAAGTGCATTTAAAATTTATTTGAGGTGGCAGAATTAGCATTGCAAAACAGCTGAAATATCCTAATGCATAATTGCATTAATTGTCCCCAGTTAAAGCAAGGACAACGGTGAGGCCGCCATGGAGTTGGCTAAGTCTTCTTCGATAAGGGAACACGGTACAAATGACGTAAGTGGATGATTTACTCCAACTTGGATGAGTAATATCCATGTATGACGTTTGGCAGCATCAACAAAGTTAAGTGATAACAATGAGGATACAGTTGTGTTTATCAACAAATCTAGTTCTTAACTAGACTCCTGTAATAATAGATCGATAAAAGTAACCAGTGCCTCGTCAAGATTAGGCTGATTCCAGTTGAACGGCCTTGATTTACAGTATAACCTACGACTCCGTCGAATTTAGAAACCAAGAAGCAGTTTGCAAGTGAATTTTACAACAATGAATCTTTAAACACAAAACGTATGCTTTTGTTCGTTAGTGTTTCTGTCTTTCAGCGACATGGACGTTCATAATTCGGCCAAATGTCATCACTATTGGAAATCTTGTGGGGTTTTTTTATAACAAGAGGCTACAATTAGCCTAAACTCGGGCTTGCAAAAAACAGTATTGTATCCCTAACTGGAAGTCTGTCTTTCTTACATCGGACGCATTGTGTTTAGCTTGTGTTGGAGTCTATTTGTTTAGACCCCTATCAACATATATTCCTCTAAAATACAGCTCAACCATTGAGAACAATAATTATAACACTTGTAAAAAATATTTCTAAAAGAACAAGAAAAAGAGAAACAGAAAAAATAAAGCCCGTGATATATACCACTAAAGGACATCGAACCCGGTTTAGCTGCGTCACAGGCAGGAACAATGACCTTTAGGCCACAGAGGTTTATCATTATGCAAGGTGATAAAAATAGTGTATTGATTCCAAAAAAAAACTAAGCACGCTTGTTTTCGCTTCGATGGATAATTGTTTGAGAAAGGAAACGCTTATCGAACGATGTAGGATTTTTTCGCATAAACGTTAATTGAGTCTCGGTGAAATGTGAGTAGAAAATTAATTAGCAGAGTGAAACTGTTTACAAATACGTCAATCCAGGGTCATTTGAAACACAAGAAAGGAACGTTTCTGGACAGTTTCAAGCCGCTAGTACATTTGTAAAAACTAATCGCTTATCATTCAAAAATTAAAGTTCAGAAATTGAGATATTGTGGGAAAATAGTAAATAAACTACTTGTCAAACAAAATCTCAGGGGTGTGTGATATCCCGTACTTGAGTTATTCAACAAAATGTACATCTCAATGGAGCGGATACGGGGAACACGGCAGTCCATCTGGAGTTAAATTTTGGTCATGTTAAAAGCTTTCTTCTCGCTGTTGAACTTGCAAACATTCGTATAGACACTTCTCTTAACATATTAGTTGTTCAGACTTCAAAGACACAAGGTGAATCACCGTTTTCCGATACGTGATAACAGGCATCATTCTTGCTGTTGATATGAGATTTACACTTCCGACTCACTCGGCCGTGAAAGGTCAAACTCCCTTTGTCTGTAGTCTCTAATTTTTGGCGCTCCCCTCGCGTCGCGTCTCCTAGCAACTTCGCGCGCGCACGTGTCTTTCGCCCGCCCCACAATCCATCGCCAAAATTAGAGACTACTCGCAGTCTACTGAAGCAGACACGAGGAAACACGGCAGTCCATCTGGAGTTAAGTTTACTCATGTTAAAAGCTTTCTTCTCGCCGTTGAACTTGCAATCATTCGCATAGACACTTCTCTTAACATATTCTTTGTTCAGACTTCAAAAGACACAAGGTGAATCGACATTTTCCGATAGGTGACAACAGGCATCACTCTGTTAAAAATAGTTAGCGCTTGCGCAGAAAGCCGGAAGTGCACTTTGTGGATGATACTCGACGACGAAAAAGAATAACCGTCGGTAATCTTAGACCCGGGCGACGCGCGAGACGCGCGCAGCCCGAGTAATAATGAATATCTTTTTTTGAAAAAAATGTTATAGATTATGTAAAGTACCCACTCAGACATTGTGCGAGACATTTCTCATCTTAACGGTGAGCAAAATGTAAATCAGCTGAATTTCGCGCCTAATAAATTTCCATCACCTGGCATCGGTCCTGATTCCCGTCTTATTGGTGTAATGAAATTTAATTGGAGCAAACATGAAACACCATTGCTATCTCTACAGACTAAACAATAGCACTTAGTTTGCGTTCAGTATCTTTTTTTGTGCGTATAATATGAGATCTTGTGGTGTTAATTCTGTTAATTATCGTGTCATTCAAGAAATATCTGGCTCTTTAAAGTACATGTCATTTTCATGCAAATGTCTTGCTGTAGCTTGTTATCGATGGCCTGTTGCAGATTATAAGCCGAGTAACTATCTTACGCTTATGACTTTCGTGGATGATAGGCAAAATTTACAACACGAAACGTGGTCTTTTGAATCGTAACCGTTACATTTGCGTAGGACTATGTCCAATCACATTTTCCTTACTTGCTTGCATGTTAATTGGGAGGCGGATAGAAGCTGATCCTGCTTTCTTTTGAGCCGCCTGCTGTTGGTGTTTTCATTTTTCTTATTTTGTCTCGTAAGTAATTTTAAAACCAACAAATAACAAAATTACTTGGAAGGTTCCATTGATGTAGTTGTTTCCATGAAAAGAGATCTATGAAACATCTCTCTTGTTTGTGGTGAACTCAACAAGTTTTTTCACCGCAAATTTACCGAAGCACACAATTTTCATTTTCGCAGTAAAATTAGCCGTGTATGCCGACCAATTACTGATGGCGCCCTGTCTGCGGTAATAGTTACTTTATCACTGACTTTAATGGTCATTGGATGAAACATGGTGTACGTGTAGGTACATGTAGCAGTCATAGCAAGGTTTACTATCTCCAGATAAATCTCTAGATAGTCCTCTGGTAGTTCAAGGACCGTACATAACAGGGACCACCCCTATATTGTACCGTCGTCGAGGACCGAACCTTTCCAACGCTGGTTTATTGATAGATGTATTTTTATTCCGATTATTGAAACATCGCTTCTTTTTTCTCTCCACTCTAAGTCCCGCCTTTGCCAACTGGAAATTGTATCAAAGCGGGACCTGATGGCAAAACCGTGGTTTCCTCCATGATTTCTTGGCAAACTGGGTCTGGTGTTAAAATCCTCCTAAAAAATGTTTGGCCAAATCTTTGTAGTTGAACGAATAACAGCTTTGCGCAGAATGGAAAATGATCGAAACATCAGGTATTTTCTGTTAACAATAGCCTGTACGAAGTATTATTTTCGAACCACTTAATGCATATTAAAACCGAAAAAATGGCCTTCCTCTGCTGGGCTTAGCCTCTATTATTCCCAAGTATCAGGGTGCCTTTCGAAACAAACGTGGTAATCCCTCTATCAAATAAACTTTAGCGGGACCTATTGACAGAGCATTATCTGTTCTCACGTATTCTCCCTTCTATCTAAACACTTAGACTAGGTTAAAAATCAGATATCTAAACAGACAGTTTTTGACCACTGTCTGGACACAACAGAGTAAACAATTTCAGATCCTTTTTGTTCAAGACAGCACTGAGTAGGTCTAAATTCAGTATTCAGACTTTGTGATTCGAGCCTATGACGTCTGCGATACCAGTTCAGTTCTCTGTCTGCTCAAAAAAAAAGCAACCAATAGCTGAACTGTGGGTGAAAGGTTAAGAAATGTGAGGGGGATCAGTGACTTCAATTTAAGCAGTTTCAAGGAGAACGCTTGAAAACATTCAGGCCAGAACGGAATTTGCACCCACTGTCCTTGTCATATGGTGCATTGCTCTACCAACCATGCTGATTGCTGCTCACTTTGTGTGTTAGTGATGAATAATGAAAAAGTCAGCCGGAATCAGCTCCTCGTGGCGGGTTTCCTGATTTGAGTAAAAGCACCGTAGTGCTACTCAGTATTTCACATGCATCACTCGAACAAACAAAGGAATAACTTTTCAAAAACGAACTCTTCTGAAATGGAAAGAATGATTCAATCGTTGGCACCCTTTCCGTTCCTAAGCCCACGTTTTGTAAGAGATACCCTTGGTATCAAACAACATCCATTACAAGCACTGTCTTGTTTGTTTTTTGCACGATGTGGAATATTCTGATGACAGTAATAGGGTCTTAATCCGGGACCGCACTACAGCATTTGATGCCACTTACCATGAATTATGCGCAGCACTGAATCTCTGGACCGACTCACTAAATGTCAGTTGAAACTATCTCTTCCAGTGATCCATGTTCAGACTGTTCACCCTTTTTGGGCCCCGTCCACACTAATACGTTTTCGAAAACCTCCGTTTCACCCGTCCACACTACTCCTTTTCATAAACCTCCACTCTAGAGAGCGTTTTCGAAAACCTCCGTTTTCGAAAGCATACACCTCCTTTTTCGATCGTTTTAGTGTGGACGGAAGGCGAAAACGGATAAAAAAGTATACGTTTTCATAAGAAACGCGCATTAGGCCCCGTCCACACTAATAAGTTTTCGAAAACCTCCGTTTTCACCCGTCCACACTATTCCGTTTTCAAAAACCTCCACTTTGGAGAGCGTTTTCGAAAACCTTCGTTTTCGAAGACATACACCTCCGTTTTCGATCGTTTTAGTGTGGACGCAAGGCGAAAACGGACAAAAAAAAGCATACGTTTTCATAAGAAACGCGCATTAGTGTGGACACCTCCGTTTTCGAAAACCTCTGTTTTTGCCCATCCACACTACTCCGTTTTCAAAAACCTCCACTCTGGAGAGCTTTTTCAAAAACCTCCGTTTTTGATCGTTTTAGTGTGGACGGAAGGCGAAAACGAATAAAAAAGTATGCGTTTTCAAATGAAAACGTATTAGTGTTGACGGGGCATTAGTGTGGACACCGATGCGTTTTCAAAAACCTCCGTTTTCGAAGACCTCCGTTTTTGCCCGTCCACACTACTCCGTTTTCAAAAACCTCCACCCTGGAGAGCGTTTTCGAAAACCTCCGTTTTTGATCGTTTTAGTGTGGACGGAAGGCGAAAACGGATAAGAAAGTATGCGTTTTCAAACGAAAACGTATTAGTGTGGACGGAGCCTTATACTACAAAGTACGATGGTGACCAACTATCGCTAACGACATGCGTTCCTGCCCAGGATCCCAAAGAATCAGTTATACTTGTTATATATTAGCTATTAGTGCTATTAGTGCTTTTTCGGATGTGGATGCTACTACAGTAGTTATTCATTTAGCAACTATGTTCGGAATGTCGCTGCGCACGAGTTTTTTTCAACAATGACCACATTGACTATGAATATAATGAAAATCATATATTTGAACTGCGGATTAATGAATGAATATGTGAATGATCATCGCAGGTGTTAACACTACTTAAGCAGTAGTGAAAATAAAGCCTGAAAAAATTCAGGCTTGTACGGGATTCGAACCCACGACCTCTGCGATACCGGTGCAGTGCAACTAAATGACCAGCTACCAGTTGGCTTGTTAGCTCAGTTGGTAGAGCACTGCACCGGTATCGCAGAGGTCGTGGGTTCGAATCCCGTACAAGCCTGAATTTTTTTGAGGTTTAATTTTCACTACTGCTTAAAAAGTAGTGTTCATAACTGCGACGATCACTCTCATATTCAATGACTACATTGTTCGATATCGCGCACTTAAAACTAAGACAGTTATTTACCTCGCTACATCCACTGCTATCCACCCTCACTTCGGTAAATAGTTGTAAATTAAAATGGAGCTTAGGAAAGATGCGAAGGGGAGAGAATCGCATCAGTGAATTTCATCTCAGGTATTAAGTTTTGATTGTCTCCTTCCCTCCCCCTTCTTCATAATAATGACCAATCTCCAATTGCGCCTCACTGCTGAAAAACTACCAGAAATCCTGGAAAATGAATATCGAGTTAGGGGCAAGCGGTCGTTTAAACTAAAAGCGAATTGTGACGTTAAGCAGTCAGCACGTTGTGCCGGACGACACAGCAAAAACAGCTTGTCTATTCGTAACATACAGAGTGTTTAAAGAGTCATGTAATTGTAATAAAACACCTTTACCTGAGTAAATAATCACAAATCAGTCGATTGATGGATTGACAGCTCCACATGTATTCCCTATTGTGGTATTTATATTCCAAGACGGTAGTTTCTGAAAATAGAAAGAAGAAGCTTAAGTCAGTCGGTCTATAGGGCTGACAAGTAAGGAGAACGAACCACAACTCCCATAATGCATAGTAGTATAGTACATGGGTGATCTAGCACATGTTCCATAAAATTGCGCAATTTTTCAAAACAGCACACTTTTTACCAAGGTCAAGGTCACCAAAATTCCCAAGGTCAAGGTCAAGGTCACGTGATCCAGCACACTTTTTCCCAAGGTCAAGGTCAAATTTTCCAAATCTAAAATTAGCGTTTTCTCCCAGAATACTTCAATATTTTAGACATCAGGATGATGAATGAAAGAATTGAGTAGTATTCGTCGAGAAACGGCTGATTTCAATATTCTAAGCGGAATGAGCATATTTGAGTAGTATTCGTCGAGAAACAGCTAATTTCAACATTCTAAGCGATAATTAGTATATATGAGCAGTATTCAGGTAGAACGGCATTTTCCCATTTTCCAAGGTCAAGATTATCTATTTAAGTACTTTATGATATAAAAACACTTAAAGACATATCGCTATAGGTTATTATGGAGAATGAAGAAAGAAATCTCCGGGCCTTGGAAAAGCCCTCTCAAATCAGGTCAGGTAGCCAGATGGTAAATGATTTTTGTAATCCAGATATTCACGAATATTTTGTTGAAGTAGAAAAATATCTAATATGTCCTTTATGTGATCAGAAGATAGCAGAACATAGTGTCAAAAATAAACCATGTTGTGATAATCAGAAAATGATTAATGACAATGGTGAAAATGTTTGTACAAATTGTGGTTCAGTCCACGGATATGACTATTGCAGAGAGTACGTTGACTTTCATAATAATATGTATAAAATAAAGCGGAAATCTATATATCATCGGAAGTACCATATTGAAAATGTGATAAATGGTATATGTTGCAAGAATAGACTTCAAATTTCAGTAAAAGATAAGGGTAAAATATTGAAAATATTCGAAGAGATAGACACTATCATCCCTTCAGTGAATAAGAATCGTAAAAGAATGATAAGCACCAAATTCATTCTGAAACAATTGTTTATGATGATGGATCTGCCTTATGAGTATATCATATTAACCAACTCAAAGAAAACATTAAAATTTTATGATCAATATTGGGTTGAGATTCTATTGTTAAGATTTGATAAGATTATTCGTATTATCAAGCAGTGAATTTTTCATCATATTTCAGTAGGTACTTATCAATAATTGGACTATTATCAGTCACATAATCATCGATATTCTTCATTGAGATTTGTATACTTGAAGCATCAAAATCACCACTTCTCAACTTGTCTTTTATTGAATTGAGTAGATGTTGATAGCTTTGATAAGCATATGTGCAATTCTGGATTTTCAAATCTAGGTTTTTATGCTTCATCCACCCTTGTATCAAAAGTGATGCTGTACTGATGGCTACCAAACTAACACCACCTGTTGCCACACTTGCGGCGAGACCCCCAGTTGCAAAGATGATGGATAAGGAATTCCCCAGTAATTTCCATTTTTTGAACCTTTTAACAGCCTGTTTATGAGCCCAACACTTTCTGTGATATGTGTGGTAATAGGCTTTTAATTCATTTACCTGATCTTCTGTTAATTCACCTGAAATATGGTTCCAGCTGAATATGCTTTTTCGCTCTTTCATACAATATGCTTATATAACGATTCTGTTCAACACACAGTACCACAAACCAGACAATTGCCCACTTAGAGGTGATAACTTACTAATTTTAGTCGTCAAGAAAGACGGTAGAGCATAAGAATATCCTCTATCAAGTGCATGTTTGACATAAAACCTACCGAAGGCATCATGTAATATACCATGTGTCTGTAATGTATCAATCCAACCAAGAGTATGCTCCAAAAAATGTGTTAAGCAGCCTTCACCAGGACCGATTAATCCAATGCCTATATGCTCCTGGATAATATCTCTCACTTCAATATATTTGTTGAAATGTTTGTGATATAGAAACTGGTAAACCAAAGCTGATTTCAAAATCCTCTTATCAACACCAGGGTTTTTCCGTTCAGCATCCCGAATGAACCATCGTACAAATCTTATAATCTGCTTCATAATAATTGATTACATAATTCAAAGATCGAAATAATCTTCAAGGAAACGGAACATATTTTTTAATTCATCATTAGACAGAGATTTCTGCCAAACAGAAAAAGCGTACAGATCCATTTCAGAAAAATTGACTGCAGTACCATCATCATTATCAACTTGACATCCAACGAACATTTTTTGTGGATTTCCTGACAGTGTTGCTGAGATTGTTTCTGTTCCAACAGGAGTCATTGATGAAATACCTCTAAATAGTTCCATATTTTGTCCATTCACTCTTATTGTCCAAACCTCAATATTACCAGTCAGATCAGACAAAGAAAGAGCAGCAAGTCTTCCATTTGATATAGAACCGAAATCAATATAACATACTCCATCAATCCAAGGAAAATGAACACCAAATCGAATATTAGCCTGCCCCCATTGAAATTGAGATTGATTCTTCACTTGTTTTGTATTAACAACCATAATTACTGTGCATGTATTCCCATTTGGTCCAGCAACTTTGGATACATCAAATGAATTTATTCTCAAGTAGTCATCAGTCCATCGAATCGCAGAAAGAATCTCTTTTTATTTGAATCTCTCAACAGCAGAGGTTTTTTGGAATTATCAGTTTGTGTGAAAGATATATTATTGACAGGATCAACCCATCTTGAGACTCTATCGTTTGTATCAGATGTTAAAACAGAGAGAGCTGGGATGAGAGCAATAGAAATTCCATTAAGGACTGGTACACCAGGAAGAGAGTTGGAAATAACAAAAGTAGCTCTATCTAACTTCAGATCAAGTTGTTTTTTTGTGACACAATCATTATCATCAGTTCCTTCATCAACATTTATCAATTTCTTGTTGTTTCCAAGATCATAGTGGCCATCTTGTGTTAATGTAAATCCATCACCTTTATCACCTTTAGGACCAATTGCACCAGTATCACCTTTATTGTCTTGATTTTGTGGAGAATTGAAAACTCCCATTATAATATTATTTTAGATTAATTCATGACCACTTCAAGTGTGAATGTTGTATCAAATGCACCTGTATTAGGATGTGAATAATCAATGATTAAATAGCCTCTCGATAATGATTTGTTGATGTTGACCGTTGTGATGTTTCTACTTAAAGAAGATTGTCTGTGTTCATAAACAGTTGCTGGTAATGGCAAAGGCCCACCACCTTCAGCTTTTGTCTTGAAGTAGAATATTCCGGGTTTTGTTCCTTGTAATACATACATATTCTTAATATGAAAGTTATTGTTGTGAATAACTAAAAATTCAGAGCCATTTATCAATACAGGCTTTAAAACATTCTTATCATGTCCTCGATTGGCTTTGACAAAGCAATTTAAATATTGTATTTGACCAATTATATTATTCCCATTCAAATTTAGATCACCTCCTAATTTCGGCCTGTAAAGAGCAAATCCACCCAAATCGAAAGCCGTTTCCATAATTACACCTGTAACGCTTGAACGAAATAGATTCAAAGCACCGTTATGAATTCTAAAGCCATTCAGATTTAAATCACCACCAAGTTTAGCCTCTTTTATCAGATAAGTGTTCATATTAATATTATTCAGCATTGTAAATTCACCATTGTCTCCACCAAACAACCAATTTTCATTTTCTTTCACATCAAAACCATTCAAATCTAAATCAGTTTGTAATTGTATTGTTTCATTCACGATTTTGAAAGGTTCAGAGAAGTCGTAAACACTTGATGGAACGTCTACTGCTTCAAAATCAATACCATATGCAACACAATGAACTTTGTACTTATTTGGATAAGTTGGGTTAGCATTAATATGAATCGTACAATATAAATATTCAGGTGGTGAACTTGCTGATGGTTTTTCAATCCATAATAAATATCTCGAATGATCTTCATTTCTGTTATCAAATTTTCTCCCTACAGTTTTATGAATTGTAATTCCACCAGTTGCACTGAATGTTACACTACTAAGACTCATTCCTTCATAATCAGGAAATAGCCATTCAAGAATGAAAGTGTATTTTCCATCATTTATTGTATACATATTAAATCCAATTCTAGCTCTGTAAATATGATTAGCTTCTTTATTCAAGTCTATATCAATGACCTTTTTTGAAATCAAATGTGGTGAACGAGGTAAATTGACATATCCATTGACTTTCAAGCCATATTCAGTACTGACTTCATCAATATCATTCATCAAATATTTGAAAGCATTCTTTGGATGAGAAGCAGATGAAATATGACTTTTTTCTAATTGATCTAAATTTACAGCATCGGTTTTATTTGTTCCTTCTTTTAAGTTAATGATTTTATGCCCTCCAAGTTTCATATCTGCTGCCATCGCATTTGTTCCATTCAATAATAAAGTGTTTGCTCTGATGGTTTGTGAAGCTCGATTTAAAACTCTAAAGTTCACTGCATCAGTTTCATTCGCCACGTCCGCTAAATTTGTTATTTTATTATTATTCATGTCAATGAAGTCTGAAGTATGAATCTGGCCAACATTCTCCAAGTGTTTGTTTAAAAAATCAAAGCTTCCATCAGATGTAAATCCAATTATATCTTTAGTTTTATCATCTACATAAAACTTATTGGCAGCATCTGTGTTAGCAGTTGGTGTTGCACAGTTGATCACTTTGTTACCAGCCAGATTTAAATTAGCAGTCATTTCTTGTGTTCCATCTCGAAGTAGAGTTTGACCGATACTGCTTTTTGATGCGAGATTAGTGTCAATATACGATTTATTCACAAGATCTGCTGGTTGGTTTCCTATCCCATGACCTCTAATAATAAACCCCCCAAAATCCTGATTGCCGGTCATTATAACACTTCCATCTTTTTTAAGAAATTGAGAAACATCAATACCAGCAATTTCAGCATCAACATACTTTTTGTTTACAGCATCTTGTGGGTTTGAGGGGTTATCCTGCAGGTTGAGGATTTTGTTTAATTTCATGTCAACATTACTGCCAAACGCAACATGGCCGTTTTCAATTTCATAAGCTGGGTCATGAACAAAGTAAGACAAATTGGTATGATAGCCATAGGCCCCATAAACGATGATATGTGTTTTGGTGTTAGACGCAGGAGCTGTGCTGGAAAGTTCCACCTGTATTGTCGCTTGACCACCACTTCTTTTTTCTATCTGGAAAAGAATTTTGATATAACCATCAACGTGTGGAGTTCTAGTAAAAGATTTTTGAAATGACTGTCCAGCGTCACGCATGTTAATTGTTGGAAGGGTTAAACTGATTGCAGCACTTCTTGGATCTGATGGTGAGTAAAACTCAGTAACAAATGTGTACCGTCCATTACTCAATGATGAAACATCAAAACGAATTTTAGATGTAAAGTTGCCTCTTCGTTTGATGAAAAAAGACAATGACGACTTGTTTATGTGGTATGGTGATCTGTCAAAATTCTCAATTTGAAGGTTTTCCACACCACTGACTGCAGAAGACTTGGATATGTCTTTTAACAGAAAAGCGAATGGGTTGCGTTGAGCTCCTGATGCTGAAAAAACAAGGTCATCAACATACTTTTTGTTGGCAGAATCTTTATCAGAGTTGGAGATCCAACATTTGTTATTTTATTGTCACCCATGTCAAAATCACCAGTCATTGCAACACTTCCATCTTTTTTAAGAAATGGTGAAACATCAATGCCAGTAATTCCAGCAATTTCAGTATCAACATACCCCTTTGTGGCTGAATCATTGTTTGCTGTTGGCGCTGCTACATTAGTCAATTTGTTACCTCCAAGATTCAAATCAGAAGTCATCGCAACACTTCCATTTAGTTTCAAAAAATTATTGTTCACATAGTTTCTATTTACAGCTGAATAACCAAATCTTGGGTTATCTGGTATGCCAAACAGATCATTTCTATTCATGCTAACAGGTGCATAAATTACACCGCCTGTGTTTTTATCAAGAAAATTAGCTGTTTTATTATCAACATAGCTTTTGTTTACAACATCTTGTGGGTTTGAGGGGTTATCCTGTAGGTTGATGATTTTGTTTAATTTCATGTCAATATTACCACCGAATACAACATTGCCGTTTTCAATTTCATACACTGGGTCGTGAATATGTGATAAAATGATATTAGAAAATCCATAAACACCATAAACTATGACATGATGTTTTTTATTATTTTGTAAATATGGTGAAATCAACAATAACTCCATTGATGTGGAACCATGACTTGTTTTTTCAAGGAAGAATATTCTCTTGAGATAACCATCAACAAGATGAGTCTTTGGAAATGCTCTTTTTATTGAATCTTTCTTTCAATTAAATTAGATGACAGATTGTCGTCATCAACTGTTGCATTATTTGGGTTACCATCAGTATAAAACTCAACAACTAAAGTGTACTTTGAAACTTCCAATTGTGTCAGATCAAAACGAAGAATAGTTGTAAGACCAGCAGAAGGAATAATAAAAGACAAGGCTTTTTTATTTATTGAGTAAGGGCTTTTATTATAGACTTCTAATTGTAGATTATTCGCATTTCTAAGAATAGTTGTTTTTGATACATCTTCAAGAAGAAATTTGAATGGATTAACACGTGTTCCTTCAATTGATAAAACAGCATCATTAACATATCCCAAGTTAGCAGAATCATAATGATTTACTGGATCACCAACATTTGTCAAACGTTTATTTTCAATATCATAATTACCATCTTGTGTTAATCTAAATCCATCACCTGTTTCACCTTTATTACCTTTGAAACCAAATGGACCTCTATCACCTTTATCACCTTTTGGACCTCTTTCACCTCTATCACCTTTTTCACCTTTGGGACCAACTGGACCAGCTGGGCCTCTTTCACCAGTACCAGTTTCTGTTTTATCTTGATCTAGTGGAGAATTAAAAACTCCCATATAATATTAGATTAGATAACACAGAAAGTTGCCATATAATATTAGATTAGATTAAACAGCACCATAAAAATTTCTCTTGATTGTTTTCATGGCTTGTCGACATAACAGAAGGAATATGGTTTCTTGGTTGCTTCAATGTATTTCTTCTTGTCTATTCCAAGTTCTTGTGCAATCAAGTTCCTTTCTCTTGAGGATGGGAAATCATAAAGGCAGAAGTGACTGCAATTGAGTCTGATTGATTTTGGACAGCCATAGAATGATTGTGTGAGATATATGACTGAACAGTTCTTGTGTCTCCCCTGAATGAAATAGCTGATTATCTGATCTTGTTTCTTGTCAGTCACGAAATCATCAAAAACAACCAATCGCTGCAAATTTGTGTCTTTTATTTGTTCAACTGGCAATATCTCTTCTTGACTGCAAACCAAGGCAGGATATCCAATGTGACTGCTTATTTCATCCATTACTTTCCGAAGATATTTGTACTTGTCTTGATCTAAATTTTTTGCATAAAGATGTATCTGATCATAATAAACCAATGGTTCCATAATCAGATGCATGAACAATGTTGTCTTTCCAGATCCAGAATTACCAGCCAGCAGCATCCTGAAAGTGTCTTTTGGCATATACGGATACAACTGTCTGAATGAATTCTTTAAACCCTGAATATCATAATTAGGGATTTCCATATGTAAATAGTTTAGATTAGTCTAACACAATTGTATATGGATATAGAACGAATGAAAAAGCTTCTTAAAAGTGGAATTGAAGCCGGAAATAAAACTAGAGAAGTTCGTGATGTTATCAAGACTTATGAATACAGAAAACAGGATGCTTATGATACAACATCAGAATTACTGAAACCCTCTATTGATGTCCAGAAGAGTGTGAAAGAAAGTGTCGACAAAAAACAGGATGAAGTCATTGAACAGTTGAAAAAAAATCAACAGGCTTTAACACAAGGACTTGATGATGTTATTGAAGCTAATCGCAGAGCAATTACAATGGGAACGGAACTTCCTGGAGCCATTGAAGCACCTGAAAAAGAGGATCAGACACCCAACATATTATCGATCGATAACTATTTCGATAAAGATGACAGAATTATATTAAAAAATAACAGGCTTTTGAAACCAGGCGATTTGACTCAAGTCACCCCACAAAAACTTGTCGAGGAAAAGAAAAAAGCTAAAGAAATAGCCCAGAATATGGGAAGAAGAAAAAAAAAAATCATTCACTCCAGAAGAAAATGAATCTCATAAAAGAGAAATACAAACTTTGAAGAAATACAGAGAAACGATTGATGATGTATTAGCTTCTTACAAATACAAAACAGGGAAAGGAATGGGTTCAAGGGGTGCATTTTTGGGTGACATGCTTTCAAGACTACAGTTACTTGGTGGATCTATTTCAGCCGGCAACAACAGCAGAAATGTTCAAAATGAATTCACAAAAATATTGCATACATTGAACAGACTGGGAATCCTGAAAACTGGTGAGTTGAATAAAATAATGATGAAATATCTAATGTAAAAGTATATGACAGAAATTTCATTACGATTCAACAGTAAAAACAGAGACAAAATTGGTGTCAGTAAGAGTCATGATTTTAAAAAAAGATTCAATTCACCTCTTAAATTAACGAATGATTTTAAATATGAAATGGCTGTGAATGTCATCAATATGACATACAGTTGGTACAATATCAGAGATATTTATGAATAATGAAATAAAATACAGTATTGATGGAGGTGCAAACTGGTTCACAGTGACATTCGTCAATGGTATGTATTCATATGACGATATCGATGATTACATTCATAAATTCATGGAAAAAAAAAACCAAAGACTTAATCCAGATGAAACAGATGAAAAAAAATACAAGTATGGTATTAACATGTATTTCGTTTTGTCAACATATCGCATTTTGATTGAACTTGAAAACGAGTGGATCTGAGAAATCTTGATTTCAGAAAACTTATCGGTTTCGATTCAAAATTAGTTCAGCCACAGAATATGGAACAAATCTACCTGATATCACAAGAAGTGTAGATGAAATTTATATCAATTGTGATTTGGTGACAGATAGCATTGTTGATGGAAATAGCACAAATACAATCGCTGTTATTCCTGTCACAGATCTCGTTAGAAGTTTACCTTTCACTTACAAACCTCGTTTTCTTTCATGGAATCCAGTCTCAACACATAAAATCAGCTCAATACGTTTTTATGTCACAGACTCTTCTAGAGCTCCAGTCGATTTAAATGGGATAGATTGGTATATTGAGTTATTCTTGAGAGAGACAGAATTATAAAACCTAATAGTATATGAAACGGTTTGAGTTTAAAAAATATGAACAACGTGGTGAAGGTATTGTGACTGATATGATCAAAACAGCTGGAAAAAAAGCAGCCACAACAATTGGTGAACATGCTGGCAAAAAAGCTGGTGATAAAAATCATAGAACTTTTGAAAAAGAGAAAAAGTGGAAACAAGAGTGGAACTGAGAGTGTGAGCCAGACTGGTGGTTTAATCAAAAGAAAGAGAGGTCGACCACGTAAAATAAAATAACTTTTATCTAACACAATAATATATGTCAAACTATCGTGACTCAAAATATATCGAAAGATATGAAGATGTAGTGTTCGAACTAGAGACAGCACTTAATACTGTAGTAGCAAACAATGCTAAACAGAATAAAACAGGCTACCGATTCATTGTTGATAACAGTGGAGAGACTACACCATTTGACTGGTATAATGCCCGTTTTAATGTCGATTTCATTGTGAAAAAGCTTGCAGATGGAGCTGACATTGCTGCTGACGATCGAAATGGTATTGTTAATTCAGTTCACGCTCTTATTAACACAATTAATGTAAAAATGAATGGTCTTGATGTTTATGAGTGCCGAGATGCCAACCAAGCCACAAATATTAAGTCATTGCTTGAGTATTCACAGGGTTATGCTGTAAGTCAGGGAACCAATGAGTTCTTCTATCTTGACACAAATAGAATGCTGAAGATAGAGTGGCACAAGCTGCTTATAACAAAGGTTTCGCAGCTCGCAAAGCACTGTTGAATGGTGCAAACGGTAAAGTAAATGCAGAGCTTGCATTGAACAGATACGGTTTTTTCAAGAGCTTTTGGGATGAACTCATGCCTAACTCAAAAATAGAGATTAAATTGGACACTTGAGAGTGATGACAATTTGATTTGGCAAGCTGCTGATAATTGCCGTGTGGTACTAACTAAATTCCAGCTAATAGTTCCTCGCATTTGTTTTTAATTCTGCGGGAAAGTCCTTATACATGAGCAAGTATCTTGACAACAGAAAGTGGACTTACATGAGAGAAATGATTGAGAGAGGCAATTCAACAAACAACAGACTGCCAATTTCCGTATTTCCACAGCAATAAACAAACCCAGACATGTCTTTATATTCATCATCAATGATGCAAGTGATGCATCTCAGACAGCCAATAAATTCATGTACAACACATTCTCAGTTGGAGCGGCTGGACATAAGCGAACTTTGACTGATTGTTATCTTGAAGTTGGCAATGGAAATGATTATCCAGAGCTTCGTTATAAACCATCAACAGAACCAACAAGAGTATTTAGAGATGTTTTGAAATATGTTCATGCTGTTAATGATTTCAGTGACAGTACCCTTCTTAACAGGAGCAATTTCGGTACAATATTCCCTTTTGTTTATTTCGATCTGACAAAACAGAAACAGGATATTAAAGATGGAATGACAAAACTAACTTTCAAATACACTTTGAGTGCTGCAACAAATGTTGATTACAGTGTGTATGCACTGGTCCTCTATGAGCAGGATATTGAGATGAGAAAGACTGATGGAAAATTAATTCTGAGATCAATGTAAATTAAATAAATAATTAAATAAATTAAATAAATAATTAAATAAATTAAATAATTAATTAAATAAATTAAATAATTAAATTAAATAATTGTTGTATTAAATACAATTTAGTATAAACATATATTATATGACTACTTATCATCCTCATGGAGTAAGACTTTCAAACAGTCAGAAGCAAAGGCTTGCAAAAGCTATACAAACAAATTCACCGGTAACATTGAGACTCGCACATGGAGATCTCACTGGAGGTGATCAAATGATGTTGACAAAAACACAGATAAAAAAATTAGCAAATCACAGAGAAATGGAACAGGTGCTGATGTAAAGATATCCAAAGCACAGATCAGAAAATCAGTCCAAGAAGGAGGTTCTCTTTGGTCCAGTCTTTTTTCACTTGGAACAAGACTATTGCCTTATGCAGGTAAAGCAGTAGCTAAAGCGGCTCCAGCATTGGCTACAGGTGCTCTTTCTTCATTAGCAAGTCTCGGCATTGATAAACTATTTGGAAAGAAACAAAAAGGAGGATTTCTTATTCCTAATGCCAATTTATCCCAATTATTGAATGTAGGAAATTTATTGAATACGAGACAGATGGCTGATGTTATCCAAAAAATGCAGTATGGTGGAGACGTTGTTATAAAACCAACAAAAGCGCAGACTGGAAAGGGTATTGGAACAATACTCGCCAGCATTGGAATTCCTTTAGCTATAGAAGCAATCAGAAAATTAACTGGAAAAGGTTTGCATGTTGAAAGCAGCCGTCCAAGACGGTCAATACCTGTTCATGTTCCAGATGACATTGTACCCAGAAAGAAAGGTGGGAAACATGCTATGATTCCATGGCAATCACCTCCTGTTTTTGGTACATGGAATAACCCAATCGGTTATGGAATGAAAAAAAAAAAACCAAAGGAAAAGGACTTCTACTAGGCAAAAACAGTCCATTCAATTCAATCCCCATACTAGGAACCATTTTGTAAATAAACCCTTATCCAACTTTGATTTAATCAATTGGGTTAAACAACTTGGAATAAAACATTTTAGAGGAGTATTTTCAAGAGACAATCTTCCTAGACAAATAAAAAAGAATGAATGTGGGATAGTCAATCTCGACAGTAAGATTGGACCTGGTACTCACTGGGTATGTTATCGAATTGGTGATAGATACTGTGAATACTTTGACTCATTTGGTTTAATGATGCCAACAGAAGTACAGAAATACATGGCTACAAGTGGAAAACAACTTGAATACTCTGGAGATGAGATACAAGAAAGAGATTCAGTCTTGTGTGGATATTGGTGTTTGTACTATTTATTGGAAAGACAGAAAGGGACCCCCATATTGAAAGTCATTCATAATGCAAAATTCAATCCCACAGACACAAGAGTCAATCATAGATTCATAATCAATTATTTCAAAAATATGTAATGTATATGTATGTCTGTTATTGAGTAAACAATGTGTGTTGATGATGAAAGATTTAATAAATTTCTATCTAACATAAAAGTATGATAGAATTCGAAATAATTGATGATGTTAATATATTTGTTATAATAGTTGTCAATAGATTGATTGGTTGCGAGTTGTAATCAAATGCACTTTGGATAATATAACAGTATTCTATGACAAACTTAGTGGAAATGTATGTCGATTTAACTACTAGACAAAAAAATATCTAACCAATATGTATAATGGTGAAATCATATTGTGTGAAACAGAAGAAAGTCACTGAGTGTGTACCAGGAAGTGAAAGATATCAAAAGACAAAAAATGGTCGAACTTTGATGAAATGTACTTGTGCTGAATGTGGAATCACAAAGACTAAATTTATCAAAAATCGGGGAAACTGAATAGCCCGTCTGAAGGGGCGGGCATACTGGATACGGCCGCAGATATGGCACTAACAGGATTTTTGGAACATGGAGTCCCTTATTTAGCGAAGAAGGGTGTTGAAATGGGTAGATATTATGCTTCTGAGGCAATGAGAAATCCAAAACTTCAGCGGCGTGCGATTGACTATGGAATAAAAAAAGCAACTCCCATTTTACAAAAGGTTGGGACTGAAGCTTAAATCAACTGTCAACAAAAGTGAGACCAAATATTCGTTACAAAACTGAAGAAAAGACCTAGATGGTGGATCAGTTTTGAGTATGTTGGGTAAACCCGGACAAGCAGCTGACAAGTCAATGGATATCGTTCAGAAATTAATTCCATCAACGAAAGAAGTATTTGACAGATACAAATCTGGAGACATTTTGAAAGGTGCATTCAACACAGATACTGGAATATTATCTAACCAATTTTGGACTGGAAAAGCTAGCAATAATACATTGAAAATATAAAGACTATCCATGTGACAGTGTTGTGAAAATTGGAAGAAGCAAATATCATAACACACCACAATGTGAGAGTTATCGTGCGATTGGTTGGCATCCACCAACTTGGGCAGAATATAAGAAAGGAATTGGAGGAAGACCAATAAGTGGTGGAAAAATTGATATCCATAAGTGGATTGGCAAGCTTCCTAAACCGAAAAGTGGATGGACACCCGGAAAGTATAAATACATGGGACCTTATAATCCCCTCGATAAACAGTTAGAGTATGATCCAAATACTGGTGAGGTCTTGAAATGGAATGTACAACCTTATAACAAAGTGGATGAAATAGCAGCTTATCATGATATTTGTTATGATATGAAAAAAGACAAAGGTGAATGTGATAGAACAATGGTCGAGTCACTAGATCAAATACCATATGGTGAGATGCCAAAATGGGGTCAAACAGCTAGATTCTTAATCGACAAAAAACAGAAACTTGGTCTTGGTGTTTCAAAAAACGGAAAAAGCCGTCGAGTGAAGAAAACTGGCAAGAAAAACTAGCTGATGAATTACATGCACCCATAAAACGAAATTTCACTCGGCGGCGTGTGATTGTAAATAAAATTGATGAAATATGGGCAAGTGATCTAGTTGAAATGCAACAGTTCAGTAAATGGAATAAAGGTTATCGATATCTTCTTATGGTTATTGATGTCTTCAGCAAATATGGTTGGATTGTCCCATTGAAGGATAAGAAAGGTGAATCTGTCACTGAAGCATTCAAATCAATATTCAAGGAAGGTAGAAAACCACAGTATTTATGGGTCGACAAGGGAAAAGAGTTTTACAACAAACACTTGAAGGACTTGCTAGAGAAACATAGTGTACAGATGTACTCAACTGAGAATGAAGAGAAATCATCAGTAGTTGAAAGATGGAATAGGACAATTAAATCCAAAATGTGGAAGCAGTTCACTGTTCAAGGTAATACACAGTATTTAGACATGTTACCAAAATTAGTGAAACAGTATAATAATACCAAACATTCAAGCACAAAGATGACACCCGTTGAAGCATCTGATAAGAGGAATGAAGGAACTGTTTACTTCAATTTGTATGGTGATATGGAGCCATTAAAACAGAAACTAAAATTTAAAATAGGTGATAAGGTCCGAATATCCAAGTATAAACGGATTGTGTTCGACAAGGGCTATACACCAAATTGGACAGAAGAAGTGTTTATAGTTGATAAAATCCAATACACTAATCCAATAACATACAAACTAAAAGATCACAACGATGAAGAAATTGAAGGGAGTTTTTATGAACCTGAGTTATTAAAGGCTAAACAGGATGTATTCCGTATTGATAAAGTCATTCGCAGAGATTACAAGAAGAAACAAGCTTTGGTGAAGTGGAAGGGATATAGTGATGACTTTAACAGTTGGATACCATTCAAGGATTTAAAGAAAATTATCTAACATACATGTAGATGCAAAAATATTCTTATGATAATAAAGAATTAGACGTTTCAATAGATTGTTATCTCGATGATAAAACGATATATGGTTCAGAGGAAGAGACATAGCCATTATTCTCAACTATAAAAATCCGCAAAGAGCAATCAGAGATCATGTTGATTCTGAAGATAAAATCTTATTGGACTTCAAACTGTCCATAAATTCCAAAACAAAGTCAATTTTCGCTGATGCAATCGAAAAAACTTTCAAATGTTTTTTTATAAATGAAACAGGATTTCATTCACTTTTATTCTCATCCAAAAAACAAGAAGCCAAAGAAATTAAACATTGGGTTACTAAAAAGGTCTTACCATTAGTCAGAAAACGAATATATCAAAAACAGTTCAATGACAGAAACAATAACATGCTATTGATTGAAAATGAAAATGATTTACACTGCAAGATTGTTTCATTCATCAGAAAGAAATATGAAGACGCATTAATGATAGCCGGCTTAGGTGAGAATCAAATAAGCTCAAACATGAGAATCAAAAGTTACAACAAAGGATATATGTCCGGACAATGTGATTTAATGTTAATGAATCCAACAAAAGAATACAATGCTCTATGTCTTGAATTCAAAAGTCCCACTGGTGTATACCAAGTGACTGATAAACAAAAAAGTATGAAGCAAATGTATGAGAAAAACAAGTGCAAATACATTATGAGCAATTGTTTTGAAGATTTAATTTTTGAAATAACCAAACACATGGAAGAAAGCAAATTGTATTTATCACGTATAAGAAAAGACTAACTTTTATCTAACCTATATATGTGAGAGATGTCAGTATTATACTGTATTTGCTATTTTGGTAGCCAAGAATATTTTTATTCCTGGCTATTTATTTTGTGATGGCCATAAGCATAACTGTTGATTCCGTCTTTTGATAAATATCTTTTGTCATCGAAGCAGCTGAGTGATACTTTGTTGATTTCATAGCTTCCTAATTGATGGTTTTCACTTCTGATTGTTTTCATTTTATGATACATTTGTTTGTCATTGAATAGAGTGTCTTTATAATTTTCATGCTTGATTTCATTTTTGATTGTGTTCTTTTTGATTCCTTTTGCTGTTTTTCCTCCTTTCTGATCATCTTTAATATAGCTATACATCTTTGATCTCAGCCCTACGAATTCACATATTGGGACTCCAGCAGCCTCATCTTTCATCTTACCAATCACTTTCTTATTGGTCTTATCGGAGAATGGCGAGCTTTTAGGATAGTCACTGTTATCGAATTTATCTTTATCATTCCAGAAATCCCTGTAGACATCTTCAGCTTCAATTTCATATGTCAAACTGTCCGTGTCAGTGAAGAGCAGCTTAGCCTTATTACCGTACTTTTGTTTAATGTAGTTGTAATGGAAATCGTACATAAGTGTCTTACTGAGATCAAGAATACACATTCCTACATATGCCGGCCTGTTTAGAGTTAGTGTTTCTTTTATCTTATGCACTGCTACCAGATTTTCATTGAATATCTTACTGCTAACATAAGTTGGTTTACTGGCTAATTTCAATAGCTTCTTCTCATCAGTCACCAATCTGGCATCTACTCTCTTTCTGAGATTTTCCATAGTTTGCCGAATACTGAGTTATTCATCAACTTGAAGAAATCTTTCTCAAAGCATTCTTGGCATTAGTTCTTTTCTGTGTATTGAAATCAATGTACTGTCTCAGCCAAGGTGATTGTTTGAACTCTAGCACTCTGTGGATTTTTGTTACCTTTAAACCTAAGTCTGTGTATAATTGGAGGTTCCTGTAATGCAGAACATACTTCTCTTTGTTGCTTAATGTAGGCATCAGTTTATGTACCAAACCAGTCGATATATTGTATTTCTCTGCTATGTCTTTACAGTAATCTGAAAGCATGTCTCCAGTTACTTTCACCTTCTCTGGTCCAAGCGGGTAATCATTATGCAGATCATGCAACTCCTGGGGGTATTCCAGATCAACTTCCAGAATCAAACCCTTATTGCTGTCTTCTCTATACTTTGCCAGGTTGAGATTATTTATTTTATTCTCAGTCATCCATCTGAATCCGCCTGTTGGAAGGTATTGACTCATTGCCCAACCGTATAGATTATTAGCATCAAGATACATAATGTACTTTGAGGGCGCCTTCTCATCATACTTCTTCATGTATTTATTATTAGCTTTAGCGTAACGATTGGCAATATAACTGATACCACCTCGCATACCCTTCTCAATGAACTGAAACATATCAATGTCAGTCATCAATTCTAATTTGATATCAGTCATCTTTAACATTGCATCCCATGACAAACCAGGAGATGTGAAGTAGTGACACGGATCCAGTTTGTAGTACTCAAGACATGTTCTTCTGAAGTTCTCAAATACATCAGCCAACAGGAGTACATCTGTTTTAAGGTACAGGTCATGATACTCACCCATGTTGTTTAAGGAGAATATATTCCAAACAGTCTGAGCATGTGTGTAGTCTTCATCTGATATATGCGTATCACTCAGTATGCTATAGAATTCTTCTTTTGAGGGCAGCTTGTGATTGAATTTGTCGAAACTGTCCATGTAGTCGTAAGGATAAACACCTTTCTGTGCTATCAGATCAAGATCTTTTCCCTTGAACTCTTGTGAGGTGTATTTCAAGGCTTCTTTTGGTAGATTGCCTACAAGTTTTTCCAAACTAGAGCTCATGAACTGGAAACTATCAAGAAATGTTAGGTGATTGCCAAGCATGAAAGCCATATACTTCTCCATGTTATTTGGGATAGCATTGATGTTCATTTGGCAGACTTCACCTTTTTTATTTGTGAATGTGTGTTTCTTGACAATAGCTCCAATCTCCTGCATAATAAAATGACTGTCATAACCTCTTAGATTGTGAAATATAACAGGTATCTTCACTTCTTCTGGATTGACTCTAAGTTTCAGGTTACATTCTTGATGAGCTGATCCTCTATACTGGCCAGTAATGTGACAGTGATCTCGTACTCTAATATCCTTTTCAGTGTATTTTTTATCACAAATGTGACATTCTTTGGCTTTTTGGAATTTCTCTTCATCATCCTCAGTCATTTTCAATGATTTATTGAATTCTTTAACAATCTTCTTGCAATATTTAACTTCCTCTAACATAGCTTCCATGAATTTGTATACAGCCTTTTCACCCCTGTATATTTGTATTGGCTTGCTGTATTTATCATCATAACAACAAACAACCTTGTAACCATATCCACAATCAGTATGCTTCTGATAGGCTTCAGTGTATGATTTATCATTGTTGGGTTGGCAACCGTGTATTTTCTCAGTTAAAGCCTCAAAATCAGCATAGATCACAAATGGTACTTGCTGTTGTTTATGGAAGTTGATGAATTTTAGAATATTATTGTCTTTGTTTGGCATCTTTATTGCTTGTGTGCCATTAACCAGTATGCAGTTGTCCACATGATCATTCAAGACTCTTTCTGAGCTGAAACATTGTAGACAGTGCATGCAAAAGTGTTTTCTTTCATTATGCTTTGTTTTGTTGCGCATGAATCTGTTGAAATCTTTGATTAAAACGTAGTGTTTGTTTTCATTTTCTGTAATCAATAGAAGATTCAAACAGTCTTCATACTTTTCTTTTGAAACGTAAATTGGATATGGTTGTTTGTTTTCATAACCAAATACATTGATGTTGATCTCATTTTGTTTTTCTATCTTGTTATACTGTTTAGTTGTGACTGGAAATTCAACCCCGAATAATCTAACGTATTAATATGTTGTCTATCAGATTTTTTTATTCTCTGAGGGTTCTTCTCTTGTGGATTCAAGTGCCTGATATGACACCATCTGAAACATTCATTGTCATCATTCTTTATGTTAATCAATCCCTTCATTGCATTCATTAATTCTGGGGGTAGTTTAATATATGATGAGCCTTTCATTGGCTGATATATTACAACATTTAGAAAATGCTTGTCGACTGATTCCACAACCCAGCCAGATCCTTCTGAAATCCAAACTGCAATCTTATTTAATATATTTTGTTTTGACGCTTGAAGTGATTCACTGATCTGGAGATTATTTATAATTGTTTGAGGTGGACTGTTGAAAAAGGCTGTTTTATGTATTATTTCACCATCAGACATTTTTCTGAATGTTACCTTTAGTGTTTCAACGAATTTCAGTCCTTTCATTGATTTTAGTAAACTTACAATACGGTACGCTACAGCCTTTCTTGTGTTTTGCAGTTGTAATAGCGGGTCTTTGTAATTTTTGATATCTATTTGAAATGATTTGGTGTATCCTTTGAGAGCTTTATCTGTTTGCTCTATCTTAGTCCTTGGTTCTGGTATTGGGGCTAGTTTTTTAGTTCTTGGTGCTGGTACTGGTCTATCTCTAAATTGTGGTGGTGGAAGAATTATGTTGTCTTCATAATCTTTAACCATCTGCTTCACACTCTTGCGAGGTGCTGGAATTGGCTTCTGCTTTTTGATGTTATCAGCGAGACTAACTAATCGCCTCATCTCGCCAACATCCATACGGCCTAATCTTTTCAATAATTCTTTGAAAATACTATTTCTATTTTCCATGTCTATACTATTAGGATATATAATTTTTTGACTTGGATCATTTACCATCTGGCTACCTGATCCAATATTTTTCTGACTCAGGCCATTTACCATCTGGCTACCTGACCTGATTTGAGAGGGCTTTTCCAAGGCCCGGAGATTTCTTTCTTCATTCTCCATAATAACCTATAGCGATATGTCTTTAAGTGTTTTTTATATCATAAAGTACTTAAATAGATAATCTTGACCTTGGAAAATGGGAAAATGCCGTTCTACCTGAATACTGCTCATATATACTAATTATCGCTTAGAATGTTGAAATTAGCTGTTTCTCGACGAATACTACTCAAATATGCTCATTCCGCTTAGAATATTGAAATCAGCCGTTTCTCGACGAATACTACTCAATTCTTTCATTCATCATCCTGATGTCTAAAATATTGAAGTATTCTGGGAGAAAACGCTAATTTTAGATTTGGAAAATTTGACCTTGACCTTGGGAAAAAGTGTGCTGGATCACGTGACCTTGACCTTGACCTTGGGAATTTTGGTGACCTTGACCTTGGTAAAAAGTGTGCTGTTTTGAAAAATTGCGCAATTTTATGGAACATGTGCTAGATCACCCATGTACTATACTACTATGCATCGCTTCGAACTATATTATCAAATTGTGTAGGACACGTGATCACTTCATTTGAAATGGACGCGATGGAGGAACAAGCGTGGCAAGCGCCAATGTTTCGGAAATCAAACATTTTATATCTGTATTGCTTGGACACCGAGTATATTTCCGAGCTCACAGTGCCTAGTTTACCTTTCCTTAAGCTGAGATGTTTGTTTGGACACATGGGTTTTCCTGGATCTCTTTCGTAGCGCCGAATGGTCGTCTTCCCGCACACAAAGCGTTTGCTTGACAAAGTGATGTAGTTTGCTTAGTGATGTGATGTAGTTTCGCCTTGCGTTATCAAGGTAACATCAAGTGTGGAATTTCAGGTAAGAAGCAGGGGCAGTCATAACAATTGTTGTCTGTTTAATACAGTCGTTAAAATATAGCGTTACATGACCGATTGTTGTGATTGCAGATCCAGGTCGAAGACGATGAAGAAATTATGCTCGTTTGGGATTTCGATGTAGCTGATGTCTTTTTATCGCTGACTGCCTCTCAGTGTTAAGTTCAAGCCAAGATTCCCTCTCACTCTGATATTTTCATAATAATCAATTCTGTTATATACAGTGTTTTGTTTGTGATATCCAGCTGACTCTTTCCCTAGCTTTGTGTTTCGTCAAGAATAATTATTCAGAGACCACAGAGGGGGAGGGTTTGGTAGAGCTAAAGCCCTATCCCTTTTTTTACTTGTATTGATTTTATAGGGCTCCAGATGACATGGAGAATAATTATATGAATTTTACCACTTGAACTTGGCCACATGTTTCAGCCATACCACTTTAAAATAGTCTCTGTGGTCCATTTTGTTCTTAACATCATGATCACATATTTGCAACAAAAAATAACCACTTTTCAATTGCATTTCTTGTATTTGGTATAAATTACATTTTGGATCACAGGCTTACGAAAGAAAAGAAAAACATTAATCAGTTTTTTTGTTTTTAATTTGAACAAAAGACAACAGAAGTTGTCAAACATTTATTTTGGTCCATGTATTCAAGAAGACTAAGCTAGATACAATGACAAAAAATACAAGGCCAAAGCAAGTTGTAAACAAAAAAGAATCAAACTCCTTGACTTTGTATTAAAAACTAAAACAATGTACCCACTCTGCCTGAATGTGGTACTCATCCTACCAAGGAAAGGCCACACATGTGCTGTGTGTGCATCTTGATAATTGGCCTGTTTTGTAATTACACTCTACACTGTACAGTATTTTGGAAAAAATCAAAAACGCAGAATGCCATGTTTTTGAGCACTCTTTTAATTGCAAATTATAATGGCTGAAATATCTTTCCAACATGTAGAAAACATACATGTAGTATAGTGCTTGTTTGCATATACATGTAACATCATGGCGACCATGTTGGTTGACAAGAATAATAGGCTCTCTGCAGGGACCTAAACTTTATTTTTTTTTTTGTAAATTATGCCAAAAAAGGTATTGTCAACCAACATGGCTGCCTTGTCACATGGGTGAAAACCAAGAATATCTAAACAAAAACCATCCACATCAGAATGCTGTAGCAGTTGGCTTTCAAACAAAATACTTTTTTCTATTAACTTGAAGACATCCTTGATTTGCTTTGACAAAGGGCCACGCTTGAAATATTAGCTTTTAAATCACTACACAGAGACCAATTTACTTCATCAAGCCATCTGACAAACTTGAACCTGTTATAATAATGTACTTGCACTTGGTGCAAATAGTGGTGGCAAGTGTATTAAAAGTCTTTTTGGTAAATGAGAATTCCAAAACATTGACTATATTGAATTACCCCTAGATAAAAAATAATAAATAATAATAATAAAAGTAATGGTAATAGGACTGAGTGGCGAACACTTCAGGGAAGTACCAGTAATCGGGTGAGTGGTTTTAAATTTGGCTGAGCGTGTAGCAGGAAGCTGATTTGAAATTATGAGCATCACTGAATTGTATGGCACGAAGTCCAATTACCAATTAATTGTGTAAAGAACAAAATGCAAGAAATTCAGGAATTAAAGATGAGCATATATGTTGTAGTTAGATTTATCCTTGGTTCAATCTTAAGTTCCTTATTTGTTCTTGTGTACGTTATGTAGGAAAATATGGAGAAAAATATAAATTGAACCACAACATAAATGGTTTTTGTTTTCAATCTGGACCTGTCAACCTCTTCAGTAAAGATATTCTCCTTGATTTTGATTGGCTACCATCAGACTGTCTGATTTGGCCTGTCTGATTGCAAGTGTTTGTAATCGGACAGCTCAAATCGGACAGTTTGGACCTGAAACAGTCAATTTTCCCAACAAACCATAATAACAATAAACTTTATTTACTACTGAGAACCACGAGTACAAAATGTTCTATTATGCTCAGAGCATCAATATTTTCATGTTTATCAAAGAACCTCGATAACAATTATTGTTCCACATTTACACTGGATTCTAACAAGGCCAAGCTCTCCAAAATTAAATAAGTTAGTTGTTTCTCAGTTAAACAATGCAGTTTTCCAGTCAGTGATGGAGAGACATTGAGGTAAGCTGCATCACTGCTTGTTCCAGGTTGGGTGACAGGAGAGCCATCAATATGACTTGACAGATATAGCAAGTGCATCTTCAGCCTCGTCAATCGATTTATACTTCTGTTTTAAGTTAATCATCACATAGCTCCGAACACTGGGTTCTGAAAAAAAAAAGTTAAGTGACTGCACTTTACAGTGAAGGTCTAATTACAGCATTTGGAAAATATATGACTGTCCCTGTCATCATGAAAATAGAAAACTCTTGAAAGTCAGCTTGCTGATATGCTCATAACTAACACTGCAGAACACTCAGCGAACTGAATTTATAAAATAACAAACAGCAAAATATCTTGATCTGTTTGTGTAAAATATTCTCAGCTCCAATTCAAAGCCTGTGTTTTATAGATTTCCTTTTCAGTGAGTTCTAAAATAAACAATATGTGAAGATTATTCATCTCATGCAAAAATCTTACTGGTTCTCTTGTATGAAGTCCCCACAGTTTGCTAGATGAAATCAGCAGCCTTTATCCCAGTATTCATGCTGATCTCCAAATGTTGGTCATTCAGGTCATTCACCAGTCTTTAGCTTAAACTGTGTTCCAATTTTTATTTTCGTTTTGAAGTAACACGTTTAGATAAAAAATCAAGAAAAAAAATCTAAGACTCAAGTACCTTTTGCAAAGGGCTTCCTTTTCCTTGAAAAGCCAACGTTCTCCGGGTTCGCGTTGGTATTTCTTCGCTTTCTGGTTCAAGCACAGGAAGAATTTACAAGGCTTTTCTCTTTTGGTTTGTTCGGGGTTCTGCCCTGGCAACATATGGACGTTTCTCTCGCTCATCCATGGCAGTAATAACCTAGAAAAATAACAGAAGAAAGGCAACTAAGATATAACCAAACAGCTGATAGGAATGTCTCGAAAACGACAAATGAAATGAAAAAACACATGGAAAATTAAAGCTTGTTGGCATGTTTTATCACACCTCGCGAGCACGTGTATGACGAAAAACACCAAACTTTGTGGCCACAAAAGACATTGAAATCGCGAGGTACTTCGAGGTTCCAAAATCGAACCACCTTCCGATTTATCTTATTTTGCTATTCTGACTATCTACGGGCCAAAAGATTTCGAAAACAACGTTCACTTACCCTGATTGTTTGAGGTCATTCAGCCATCACGCCATTTGCAATTAAAATGAGGTCCGAAATATTGAACTGAAAGAATGACAAAACCATTATTATCAGAGCTAGAAACACAACTCGTAATAGCAAAATGCAATAAAAATACACATAAAAATAAAAAACTGACCTTAAAGTGCTTCGATCTCTGTAAATTCGGCCATCGAAAAAGCTCACTATGAGCACTTCTTGAGCGAATGCATCGATTTTAAGCGCAAAGCATCATGGGGGTCCTGATTCGTCCTCCTTAGCTGACAAGGTAATGTTTTGATTCCGAGAGATGAGAGAAGGCTGCAAAAAATTGCTGTCACCACGTTGCATTGCCTCACAAGGTTTGATATCGCACAATGATATAATTCTTAGTGCGTTATAATGGAGAAACTTCAACATTATACAGAGGTAATTTGATCAAAAGTACCCTCAATCGGAAGTTGCTGTAATCCATTCCTTTCCAACAGCTTAGTTGCTCCATTTGCGCATAACTTTCGATAACCGTCGCAAATAGAAAACACATTTGAGCACAGATGACAGTTACCTAGCATTGAAAGCTTCAGTTAAAGCGAGTATAACATAACACAGAATTACATGCATTGCCTGTATAACCTTGGCATTTCTCCTGACCGTGATTTGCATGTGTCTCTGCACTCCATATTTCTCAACTTTACGTTTTGTTACTTAACGTTATATGTTCAATGTTGCTTTCTTCTTTCATAGCAAGATGTAAAAGATTCACCACCTTCGGTAAAATTACTGGAAACCACGCAGCCTCCAAAGAGCGAACCCACTAAACGACTCACAAAACGGGAAAAGCGTCTTGTTGCCTTTGTAGCTTTTCTAGTGGCAATGTTTATTATCTTGGCAGTTGTGTTTGGGTTTCTTTACCCAAGACGGGCTACTTCAGACTCACAGACGATAAAAAAGAGCCTTACATCATACCCTTGCGTGACAAAGGACTGCGTGCTCACCTCTGCAGGTAACAATAGCACATTTAGCTATAAAACCTCGGTGTTCAATTAATCTATACAGATATGGGGCTTATAATGTTCAGAAGGTCTCAAGGTTACGATCGACCTTCGAGGGTGTCCTCCAGAAGAAAAAAATTAGTGCACGCGTTGCTTTTAAACAAATCACAAAAACCTCTACGAGTATCGTTCGAATGAATTTATCAGGTATCGAACGCGGGCGATGAGGCAAAACAACTGCATCGTGCCAATCACAAAAGATTAATGAACAATGAGGCTTTTTCGATATTCTTATTGGTTATTCAGGTATTCCAAAAATCTGGAACATGGAACATTCCCGAACATCCAGGAACATTTCTGAAAATCATCTTTCGAGTTAAAAAGCCGTCTTTTACGGCTTTTTTCTTTACTCTTTTCTTTGCGCGGGGCTTTCCAATGGCTCGCTTCTCTGCTATAAAAAATTTTGCGGAAAACGATGCTCCAACTGAGGCAGTACTGTGCCCAGTATACTGGCTTTTACACTGGGTCGCACTGCACGATATACCGAAAGATTGAGCAGGATAATTGTTTCATTATACATGGGCGTACGGGGAACATTTTGTCGGGGGGCTGAGCGTTGTTTGCCCGAGTAAAACTCTTTTCTCACTGATGCAACTAGTTGTTTTTTTTTTTCCACTACTCAGTGTTACACCATTAGCTGAGGAAAACCTCAGGAAACAGTGATTTCAAAAGTTCTTAAGCCTAGAACGGAGGTATAAGGGGCGATTATTTCGTCGCGCCCCAAATGTCAGTGATCCTTTACATGTCACTTTTCCCCGTCTTACTAACATATGCCACTTCAATATTAATTATGGTGGGCTGTTTATAGAAAGGGGGAGGGCAGGAGCATGTAGGGGGATCCGGGGGCATGCTCCCCCGGGAAATTTTGAAATGTTAGTCCTCAGAAATACGATTTCCAGCAAACCAAAGTGTTTTAATTGCTGTGAATTCAATTCAGCTATAGGATCGAAACAGATAAGTTAAGACATTGAAGTACCAATTTTCTTTTCGTTTTTGTAATGCCCGAATGGTTGACCAATTTTGCCCGAATAAGTCAGTTTTTTAGACAGCTTCGTGCAAAATAAAACAAAACAAAACAATTGATGCCAAAAGAACTTTTTCTCTGGATTTTCCATCAGACCAAGTGATCAAACAAAAGCGTGGATTTCAACGTAGAGACTATGTCAGCGCCATATAATCCCCATATAAACAGAACTGAAATGAGCGAAATAATCCCCGGGGTGTGGTCACATTGAAAAGAGTACAACACCTTTCTGATTTATTAACCTTTACTAAAAAAAAAGACATTTTTCTTCACAGTTCGGCAGCGATAATAGAGTTTGCAACTTTTCTTGGTGTAAATGTTAGATCAAATACCTTACCAGCGTTTTCTTGGGTGTATTGTCCCCTAAAGCTTTAGGAACACGGGCAAATAGAATGACACGCAGAATCAGAACACTGAGCTACTAAATTGGAAACATGTGAATTTTTCCGCAAAAGTCTCTCCGGTATTGAAAATTCAGTTAAAAAACTGAACGGATCTAGCTGTTCAGTCAATCGTCCCTCGATCACTATCGAATTAAAAAGGACCTACCAATCGTGAATCGACCAATCGTGAATCATAAAACTTAATTTTCTCCCGAGAATTTCAGTGAAATTAATTAAGTCTCGAAAAGTTGATCTCGCAAACCACAAATCGGCAGCTTGCCAGATCAAATAAACAATATGTACTGTATTTGCTAAAGTTAACTTAGTAGAATTTTTTGGGAAAACAAAATTGTGGGGTGTTTGCAACCCCATGTTACGTGTCTGCTTAATCACTAAGGCAGTCATTTTCCTCTCCTAGTTAAGTTGCAAACTTTCACGTTAAAGGATGTCTGTTTCTCTGAAAAGCTTCGCTATGGTTTGGGAGTTTAATATATATTTTATTCTGTATGAGAAGCTGCTGGTTGTAAACATGCAAATGTTGGGATTCTCAGGAATAGTTTCTTTTTTCTCACTTTAGCCTTTGTTCTTTATTTTTAGAATTGCTTGGTCATTTAGATCCAAAGATCGATCCTTGTGAAGATTTTTACAATTACGCGTGTGGAGGATGGATAAAGAGAAACCCACTTCCTAATAAAAAATCAATTTGGAATCAGTTTACCAAACTTGAAGACGAAACCAATCAGTTCATACGTGAAATCCTTCAAAGTAAAGAGTCTCATGCTGAGTATTCAAAGGTACAACAGAGAGAGAATGAGGTCGCCTCACCTCATACCTTCTTGATAATGATTAAAATAATCATTAAAACTATCAATTTTAAGCTCCAAACTATACAAGTCAACAATGCCCTAAGAGGTAATAAAAGTTCAATGGAGAAGTAACTTAAAACTAACGTCTTAAGTCTCATCTAGAAGACGTCTCCTTGAGAATCAGTTTTAATATAAAAAAGCAGCGAATTCCAAAGAAGGATCTTTTCCATGTGCTATGAGATTAAACGAGGGCGGCTTCAGCATCAGTTTTGAAGCAGAACGCAAGCTGCCCCGTGGTGCGTAATGCTCTAAAATATCGCTTAAGTACCATGCATCGCGTTATATGTGAAAGGCAACACCTTCAATTTAATACGCTATTCATTAGGCAGCCAACTTAATAAATAGTGGTGTAACATGATCTGTTTCCGTGATATGGTAACTCAAGAGCCTGAACATACTGCACATATTGTACGTGTGTCACTTTTAACATATTATAAATTCTTGGGGAGACCCTGAAGTAAAGAGTTACAGCTGTCAAGCTTCGACTTAACGAACGCGCGAAGAAGAATCTTCAAGGTAGAATCAAAACTGAAGAACTGTCTTATGCTTGGTATGTGTAATGGCAATGTACAGTGACAATTGTTACCATGCAAGTGAAACTGAGTCACATAAGCTATGACTATTTGCATTCCTTGAGAAAGCGAAACAAAAAGATGTGTCAGAAAAAGACTTTTTGTTATGCGTTAGCTCTGGTCCAGCATAACGTGTTCCTGTGTTTGTTATACAGCTTGAGTCCTTTCAAAAGGGTATAGCGTACTACAAGTCATGTGTAGATACAGCCACAATCAACAAACGAGGGAGAAAGCCTTTAGATGATCTTATAAAGGAATATGGATCATGGACGATCGCTTCCAACGACTGGAATGAGCAGTCCTGGAATATGGTCAAATATCTTTCTATCATGAGAAGGAGACTCTCTGTTTCTCCTTTTTTCTCTGTTTTTGTCAGTGCCGATCAACGGAACAGCACCATAAACGTCATTCAGGTCGGTAAACTTTAGTAAATTGCCCAAAAAGTAACAGGACTACTCGGTACGAGTCCGCAAATGATCCCAGGACCGCAAATGATCCCGAGCAAAAAATAACGAATGGCATGGATTGATATAAAAATGACACACCAAAAACACGTTTTATCATTTTATAAGAAAATTTCATAGTTTTTTTTTTGTGAGAATGAATATATCTAAATAATATGTTTGAACTGCGGATTAAAGAATGAATATGTGAATGATCATCGCAGTTATGAACACCGCTTAAAGCCTCTTCATATGAGTCCGGTTGACCGGGCTAGCCCGGTTACCGAGATCTCGCCTTAAAACTAAGTGCTTTTTTTGGCTGGCTCGGTTGTCGAGATCTCGGTTTTCCCAACCGAGATCTCGGTAACCAGGCTGAAATTTTTGCCTTATGAACACTCCAGCCCGGTTACCGGGATGAAAATGAAGCAGTACATTTTCGTCAGTAGAACTTAAATGTACACAATATAATAATTTATGCATTAGCCTCGACACATGAAAAGTTCGGCTTCTGAATCAAAGCCGTTCCAAAGTCGAAATTTCCGCCTCATCTAGGCGAAAAGAATGGCTTACATGTAAGCCCTGGCTAAACTATCTAACAAAATTGGATCCCTCATCCAACATTGTTGGATGTGAATGTTGAGATAGTGGCAAAACACTATCCACCATTGCTAGACGAAAGAAGGTACCGGTACAAGTTGGCGCTAAATTTAATTTAAAACAGCACTTATACGGAAACTAACGGCGCTTCTATTGCGCTGGCGTTAATGTTTATGGTACCAGAGCTCTTCGAGGACGAAAATGACGGTGTCAATCGAGGAAAAACCATGGAATGGCAGGGAATGGTTAATAACGAGCTAAAAAAAAAGGTGTGTTCCATGCCGTTGTACAGTCATCATTGCAAGATGCACCTGCGTTTGAGGAAATGATGAGAATGAGCCCGGATCAGTTCGCAGAAATTTTACACCGGCTATTGAACCGGACATCTGCAAAGAGAGCATGGCACACCAGATAGCGAGTATCGATTGGCTAGCAAGGCGAACGTGATGCAACATTTTTCGTCCAGCAAAATTGTTGGGCATAATGTTTGATCAAAAGCAAATTCCATCCAACACTTGATCGAGGAAAACTGCTGGACGAACATTCTCCAACATGGGTGGCCAAACGGTCGAACAATGTTGGATCGAGCAAAGTGGAACGTTGAATCCAACTTTGTTCGATAGTTTGGCCAAGGCTTTAAGGGCCTCTTCATATAAAATTATTATTTTTAGTACTTCTAAATAAAACCCAGTTGAGATAAGTTACTTACCACCCCGAGGTGGGCTTGTGCGGCCCGCTTCCCGAAACCCTTACCCTATTTCAGACGTGCCTTATAATCAGTTCCCTAGTTCAGACCACTGTTAAAGTGCCTATGAAGAGGAATTTGCTTCTTGCTAATTTTAAGTTTACCCCTAAAAACGCAAGAATCTCAAAATTTGAGGTGCTTGTGATTAAAATTATTGATTTTACGAGCGTTTGAAGTTGGGCTATTTTGCCTTTTAAAATGGTCAGGGGTCTGGGTCGTGTTTATTCGCGAAATTCTGTGATGTGACGTCATTTTGGGTACAAAAATGTGTTTGCGCTTATGAATTATAGTGAAATAGTTGGAATACTTGTCCCCAAAATTACGTCAAAATTACGTCACAGCTATTTTCACGTGTCTTTTTGGCCGCGCGATTCAATGCCATTTTTGAGGGCAAAATAGCCCAATTTCAAACGCTTGTATAATCGCCGATTTTAATCAAGAGCACCTCAAATTTTGGAATGTTGAGTTTTATCGATTAAACTTTAAAATTAACGAGAAACAAATTTCGCTTCATAGGCACTTTAAAGGGAATGTTTACAAACATAACTAATTCAAGACTAAGAGTACACAAACCATACCCTATTTCAGACCAAAATGGTCAAAATCAATGCCCTATTTCAGACCAGAACGGCCAAAAAACCATACCCTTTGGTGCCGCACATAACTATATAGCCCATATAGGGGAGTACCCCTCCCCCCCCCTCCCGGAGTTTCGTGTATCGCCCAAAGGCCAAGAGGGCGGTACAGACAGCGATCATGAATGATTAATTTTTGTCGTTGATTACAGTTTCGGCCGATAGCCCTAATGGGTCTTTCACGCAGCCAATTGACATCCAATTCCACTGATGGCAGAAAGGTGCGTTATTATCCTTAAGAACTTAGAGTTCGTATATATTCTTAGTTATTGGTTTCTGGTGGCCATTAGGGCGATGGTCAAGTGAACTGACTCTTTATTTGTTGTCTGTTTGCTTCTTTATTGCGTTGGTGTGTTTATTCATTCGTGAGGTGAAAACCTTGAATGTTTATATGATAATCCGTAAATGTGTCTGCTCAGTTATACAGCTTCTATTGAAGTGCACCTTCGTGTATCCACTTGGTCTGCACCTCTCGCTATTTACCAGCATTCACAAGGATTAAAAGTGGAGAATGTATGCATCACAATACAAATATGGAATTTATTTTATTAATTGGCTGACGTCGATCCTTATAACTCACCCCTTCAGTTCCAGTGTCGAGCAATGAACATACTGTGTTTATTTATGTGGGTACTTGAGCCTGAGCATTAGCTATGCCATGCTGATGAGGCCTAACAAGGCCGAAACAGCTGTCCATGGCTGCTAATGCTTGGGTTCAATCTTTTTCTTTGGTAGATTTAAGGGGTAATGCCCGCTACCATGTGGCCTTAGTGCCTTTAGAGTGGCTTCAGCTTACTTGATCACATTAATTAGTGAAGTATCCTTGTCACTCCAGCCACATCCCACAAGCTTTACGTTTTCATTGCTTGTTTTATTGATATGTGGGTACTTGAGCCTGAGCATTAGCTATGCCATGCTGATGAGGCCTAACAAGGCCGAAACAGCTGTCCATGGCTGCTAATGCTTGGGTTCAATCTTTTTCTTTGGTAGATTTAAGGGGTAATGCCCGCTACCTTGTGGGCTTAGTGCCTTAGAGTGGCTTCAGCTTACTTGATCACATTAATTAGTGAAGTATCCTTGTGACTCCAGCCACATCCCACAAGCTTTACGTTTTCATTGCTTGTTTTATTGATATGTGGGTACTTGAGCCTGAGTATTAGCTATGCCATGCTGATGAGGCCTAACAAGGCCGAAACAGCTGTCCATGGCTGCTAATGCTTGGGTTCAATCTTTTTCTTTGGTAGATTTGAGGGGTAGTGCCCGCTACCTTGTAGTGCCTTTAGAGTGGCTTCAGCTTACTTGATCACATTAATTTGTGAAGTATCCTTAATACTGTGTCAGTAAGATTGTTTTGCTGCTATTTTCTTTTTCAGGGAAGAGACGTTTATAAGCAGTTTATGCTCAATCTCACTAAAGCCTTAGGAGCCAGCAATGACTCATACAATGACATAATGGCTGTCATAAACTTTGAGATCCAACTTGCTCAGGTTCGTACATCATGACTGTTGAAGTATACTTTGAATCTACTGCATCTGTGTTGGTTTGTTTCTTCCACTGAGTACAATCTGTGACCGGTCACATTTCAGTAGTTTGCAACCTAATGATAACCAATGGTATTTACCTCCTTCAGGCGATGCCCAGTGGTAGTCAAGCTTATGACGATCAAAATTTGTACAAGAAATTGACCGTTAAAGAGCTGAATGGATACACTGGAACTGAAGGGGTGAGTTATGAGGATCGACGTCAGCCAATTAATAAAATAGATTCCATATTTGTATTGTGATGCATACATTCTCCACTTTTCCCGAAACTTTTCCTTCGTGTTTTTTTTAAGTAAGGCTACTGAACTAACCTGCGATAGGACCAAACCTACCTCAAGTGATTCCGATCCAGAGAGGTTGACAGTTTCACATCGCAATATGATGAGACAGTGTACAAGCTTACGTTACTATGTGGCAAACCAGTGTTTACAAAGCTCACTTACGATCTCAATGTTGGTCATTACACTTTGTGCCACTGCCCATGCGTGACTCTTACTAGGATGACATCATTGCGAACAGGCCTTTTTATAAAAAATGCGACGAAATTTAGTCCGGTGTTACGGGTCTACTCAACGTGTACTAGATGTATTTCCAAGGCATACGTTTAGGGGTTTAATATGTATGGGGTAGTGTCACAGTTGTCTGTTGTGGTTGCCGTGGACCACAACTAGGGATTTTAATATAAGGTGACTACGGACAACGAACTACGGTTGGGCGCGTGCTTCCCGCGTCGAGTGCACTGAGCCGATTACAGAGGTAACGGCGCGAAAATACGAAGGGCGCGATCCATTTGGTCAAAAATTCTGGAATTTTCGGTTCAGAAGGAAATGGAAAGGTAATTTCCGGAAAGTTCATCTCGAAAATTTTGGTCAACCTCTCAAGGTTGTCCATTTTCCCGAAATATCGGAATTACCAGAAATTTTCTGTTCCATTCGGCATTTCATTTAGGTGAAACACTCGGCTCCCCCAGTTTCCTTTGCTGTCAGATGTCGAAGGCAAGATGGCGGAATCTCCGTTATACCAATGGGACAAGACCGGCTCACTGAAGTGGAAAAAACCGTTCCATTTGACACCTGGAAATTTCGGAAATTCAAACCGAAATTTTTACCCAAATGGATCGCGCCCGAAGTTAAGTTGACAGACTACAGACTGTGGACTACGGTAAAATCGACAGAGTTTTCTTTTTTCAGTTTCCTTTAGAAATGTCTTTCGGTGGGGAGAAAGTTGACAGCATGTCTCGTCCCAGTCCTAATCACCTCGCGGCCGTAGCCTGTAGTCCGTAGCCTCCCTATCTTAAAGTCCCCAGTGCCTGTCCGGTAGCACCTTGGGAGCAAAGTGTCATCTTTGCTTGTTCAAACTTTTCAGATTCGCCCATCCTGGCTTTCTGCTGTTCGTGAGTCTGGAAATGTGGTCAGATATTTTCCGTCCTAACTGATGCACCTTTCACCATTCATCGCAGTCGCCAATTCATCGGAGAGCATTCTTGGCTCATTCATTTTGATCACTTTCAGGTTGCTCTATGCAGTCGGTAGCGAAATATATCTCCATTTGTTGTGTTAGAACTAAAGGCCATATTGGCCTTCACTGGACCTTCCAAGAGGCAGTCGGAATATATTAGTTGTTCAAACCTCAAAAACACAAAGGTGAATCGACGTTTTCGTGTACATGATATGTGACACATGGAATCCAACATGGCGACATTTTTGTTGTTGTGTTATATTTTGTTAGCGCTTGCGCAGAAACGCCAGAAGTGAGCTTTGTGGATGAAACACGACGACGACGAAGAACGGACGACATGTTTAGACTCGGACCTTCCACAGAAAGTCCGAGTAATTAAGACATTCATTTTAAACATATCAAACTGATTCCTTGCACCACCATTTTTCGCCACCTGGTGACGAGTCTGCCCGGGTTCTTGGCAAGATCGAAAAATTCCGCCCTCGCCCCGAACCAATCAGACTGGATTTACAGGATTTACAGAATTCCGCCCCCTCGCACATGGAGAAAAAAATAATTATGTAGGATTAAGGGAATAATTTGTTTGCTAAAATAAACTAGACTTATGTTGCCACTTGGGAGAGGAAAATGCGCTCGCAAGCGCGCCTACAATCCTAGCAAAAAGGGTTTGGGACACTTACCCTTTTACTGGTAATCAACCAACAATTTACAGCCACAGACAGCCTTAAAAAGATCTTTCCCCCTCCCCTCCCCCTTGAATATTGTTGAAGTCCTTAAAACATCAAGAATTTTTGGCGGTCGCTTACTGGAGGTTCGACTGTAGTATGTCAGTACTGAAAATATGAAAAGTCACGTAAAGTGCCGGTGAAGTGTCTCCTAAAATAGTTGTTGACACTGCGTGCCTTGTTTTTTCACAGATCAACTGGAAGGAATACCTTGAGCAGTTACTGTATCCTGTGACAGGAATGCACATACCCCAAACACAGGAGGTTGTGGTTTTTGGAGTGGATTACTTAAGAAATATAACCAATCTTTTAACAGAAACTTCAAATAGGTAAACCCTGTTGCTTTAAGGGACCTCGTGTGTTGAACCTTATTTCAGCTTGATTACACGACTTCTCACAATGTACTTTCGTATTCCAGGACACTTGCCAACTACATGATGTGGAGGCTGGTTGATTCGTTATACTTACGCCTTGGTGACGAATTTGAGCAGATATTTCAGAACTTTTACATCACTTTAGAAAACTTCTGGTTTCCTACTCCAAGAGATGAACTGTGTATTCAGCTGATGAGAGAAAAATACTTTGACACGCCGCTCTCCAGGATATATGTTGATAAATGCTTTAATGGCGATAGCAAGAGATTTGTAAGAACCGCTTTTCTCTGTTCAGTTTGTTTCTTAAAAGTTGGAACCAACGGGGATTGCAGAAGAATAATTAATCTTGCCTAGGAAGGGGCCGAACTGAGTTTGTCTTTTATTTTTGAATGTGTGTTTATTGTGTGACACAAATAAGTCACGGTAAAACACTGTGTTATTACACTTTTCAATAGCAACTGAGATAAGTACCAGTTTGCTCATTAAGTTGAGTGATACATGCCAGTACCTTGGATATATTCCAGGAACGTTGATCTCAAACCTGTTCCTAGCTTGGAGGTACTCAGGAGCGCTTTTCACTTACTAACAGACATGGAACATCTTTGCTTCTTGTCATCTATGCAGAGGGCCCGGAATACTTGTATTAGAGAGCATTTTATCGTACAATCTGTAAAGTTCTGGACGAGGTCTTCATTTGCGTATGGAGATAAACATCGACATGGCTTTTTTGTCTCCTTCAGAAAACAACAAGCTTCTTCAAAACATTAAGCCCCCCCCCCCTCCCCCCCCCCTAAAAAAAACCCAAAAAGGAACAAAAAGAACAAACAAACTGAAGACTGCACAATCCAGTTTACCTGGGCTGCTTGCAGAGCAGATGAAAGAGCTGATATCCTTCGCAAGATTGTCAAACGCCAAGACTAAAACACACACACAAAAAAAAAACGGCTTCGTATGATTACCACTCTATTCAGCCGAAACAATCCAATGGGAATACCAATCGCAGTAAAAGATTGACCCACTGTCATTTCACCAATCTAGGCAAAAGAACTGGCAGATGGTATCAGACAGGCGTTTGAGCAGAACATACTGGAACTTGATTGGATGGATGAGAAAACCAAACATCTCGCCATACAGAAGGTGAATTGATTTGTTGCTATTCTTAAACATTAGGTGACTTCCTCCACGCATTGTCAATAATGTAGGGTAGCATATGTTTAATACGTTTTTAACATCTACGTTTCACTATACACAGTTTTGATCGTTTTGTTATAGTTATCTATTTCATTACTCACTGTAAACGTTTTTTTTTTAACGTTAATATACATTTGTAACCCTTCGTGTTAACTTCAATGAATAAGGCAGGTAATTACCTTTTCGTTTATCTATAAAACAGTTTTTTTTTAAAATAACAATCCCAGTTTTTTTCTTTTGAGCACTTCGTGATAATTTTACATGCGAAAGTATTCACTGTAATTCTTATCCCGTAGTACGTTTTTCTATTGGGAAACGTACATTTCTTTGGTTGTTGTAGCGATTGATGTGTCGTTTGAAAAATCTGAGGCAGTTGGAGTTTTAAGTGCCCCTTCATTGTGAACATCTTAATTCTTAACGAGAGACTTTTCTCAATGATGTCAATGTCTGGATGATGATGTCTACATGTGTACCGGCTTACTACTCAAATTCTACATTGAAATTGCGGGGAAACCCAGACATGAACTGAGTTTCCATTCAGGGGTGCTTCGCTTCATGATGAATGCAGCGGGTTAGTTTTAAACCTGTTAAACCTGACTGGTGTTTTAACGGTAAAAAGGCCTTTTCTTCGTAGGCCAAAATGACGGTTGACAACATTGGCTTTCCAGACCACCTTATTGATGACAAACTGTTAGATGACGAGTACAAGGATGTGAGTATCATTACAAACTGACTGACAAATAAATATGAGCTGTTTTTCAGTAGTTACGCCTGTTTTTCTTCAGTTTATTTCTTAATACTCGCATTTCACATGTGTTATCCTTTTAACTCAGCAAATGAGTTATGCCATTTCCGAGTTGTAGGTGTGAGGCTGGTTTCAGTTCTTGGCTTCTTCTATCCTTCATTCCTTCGATTCCTCTTACAGTCCGCCGGGTAACATAGCTCTTCAATTTTGCGATTTTTGATACAAGCACCAATCGTTGTAGGATTAAGTCCATTTCCATACTGATCAATTCCTGATTGAGTGCCCAGCTCAATTTTGTAATTTAAGCTAGATAGCGGTTATTAAATTTCTCATTCATAAGACCCCCGCGAAGTTCTTGTCCTCGCTCTTTGTTTCTAGAATTAATGCTCGTTTTATTTCAAAACACAGAAATAGATGTTCAAAATTAAGGTTTGAAATGTCATTTTCCCTTTCTTCTCAAGCTAATAATTTCCTGCTAAAATTGTCAAACGAATACAGACCTTGATTTGCAAGCATTCCAGTGCAAGTCAAATGCGCTTCACTGTGAGTCATGTCCAGTCTCTTGTTTGTATATAGAAGAGGAAAGTAGGGTCCTGATCTCGCTTATATCGAAAGATATAGCTGATCCAGCAATGGAAGCCACTTTGAACAAGATTGAGTTTGGAAACTTCAGTACGGATCTTTCGTCAAAAAATGGATTACGGAGAGTTCTAAGCCAATAGTGTCTGTTCGCGTGACGTCACAAAAATTCCGAAAACGAGGCGCCGCCATCTTGGAGGAGTAATGTTTTATTTATAAATGGCGGCAACTGAAGCGTTCCCTTCTGAGAGCGAGACAAATTCCAAGTTTATTCTGTCTGCCTATGGCGAGTCATTACAGGGCAACATAAGGAGAAGATATGTGGAGAAAATAGCGGCCATTGGTATCGACCCTTTCCTTATTCCGCAAGAAAACTGTACTCCGGAATGTCTTCCTCCAGTCGAGTCGTGCGATCTTCTGTCATATCTAGTGCTCGATACGAGTTTTTATACAAAGGAGCAGTTTAAAAATTTTAGAAGTCTCCTTGCATACAACCATATGGTGTCCGGCTTTATTACAAGTGTTCTTGGACAAACATTGCGAGATAAATACGTGGTTCTTGCAAAAGTGAGACATTCCCAACGAATGAATGATCCGCACGTGCCATTGTGGATAATATCAACCAAAGAAGGAACTGTTCTTTCAGCTCACTGTGCTGGGTGTATGGCCGGGCTGGGAGAATGCTGTTCTCATATCGCAAGTGTGCTTTTTTATATTGAAGTGTGGATGAGATTAAATGGGAAGCTTGCCTGCACCCAAGTAAAATGTACGTGGCTGTTGCCTACCACAGTTAAGCAGGTTGACTACGCAAGGATCAAAGAAATTAATTTTTCTTCTGCAAAGAAACTAAAAGCCGACCTCGATAAGTCCATTGAAACGGTTTCTTTCCCTGTTATTGATTCAAGTCCACCATCTCACACCTCCACACCTAAACATCCAGAAGTGAAAATGTCATCATCACTAGAACCTTCTGCTGAAGAAATGGATGCTTTTTATCACTCTTTGAGTGAATGCCAAATTAAACCAGTATGTTTAAGTTTAATTTACCCATTTGCTGATTCATTTATTTCAAGTACTAGAAACATTAAGGCGGTGACAGACTTGTTTGATCCCAAGTATCTAGAGTTATCATATACTGATCTCCTAAAGGAGTGTAACAAAGTACAATTGAACCTATCTGATGAAGATATTAAGTCAATCGAAAGGGAAACCATGGATCAGGCCAAAGGGAGTGCTTTTTTTAGACACAGGGCTGGAAGAGTAGGGGCTTCCAAATGTCGTGCAGCCAGTCACACAGATCCTTCACAGCCCTCCCAGTCTCTGGTCAAAGCTATTTGTTATCCAGATATTTTTCGCTTTTCCACAGCAGCCACAAGATATGGATGCAAACATGAGGATATTGCCATCACAGAGTATGAAAAAACAATGCAAAAAACTCACGCTAACTTTGTTATAACTAAATGTGGAACAATTATAAACAAGAAATACCAATTTTTACATGCCACTCCAGATTTTCTCTGTGAATGTGATTGCTGTGGACAGGGATGTGGCGAAGTCAAGTGCCCCTACTGCATAGATGGAGTTGACTTTGACAGCTATGTGCAAAAGAAATCTTCCTGTTTGCAGAAAACTGAATCTTGCTTCCAACTCAAAAGAGATCATGACTATTATTATCAAGCACAACAACAAATCCATACAAGTGGGAGAGGATATTTAGATTTTATTGTGTTCGCCTCAGATGGGCAAACATCAAAATTTTTCTTGGAAAGACTTGCTCCAGACATGAAACACTGGGAAACACAAATTCCCAAACTAAGGACTTTCTGGAGAATTTGCATATTACCAGAAATATTGGGAAGATGGTATACCCGAAAGATGGATTTAAAAGCCCAGCTTTCCCCAGAAGAAGTTGCAAAACCTGGTGACTGTTACTGCAGGGAAACAACTAGTGAAGCACCAATAACATGTGCCAACCACACATGCAAAATATCCAGATTTCATCCATCCTGTTTGGGTATCAAGAATGTAACAGTTCCAAAAATGTGGTACTGCCCTCATTGTAGAAAGTTGCCTCAATTTACAAGGGCAAAAAGCAAGAAATTGCCTGAAATGAAGGATCAATTCCTAAGTGAGGCAACAAAACTTGCAACTATCTGCACATGTCAAAAAAAAGCACAGGCAAATGATAAACTGCTGAAATGTCATAATGAACAGTGCTCAAATGGTAAATTTTTTCATCTGCCATGCATGTCTTACAAACGTTATCCAAGCAATGCAAGAACAACCTGGCTTTGCTATAACTGCAAGATTACAGCACCTAAAAGTAGACCATCAACACCAGCTGAAGGGGATTCTGATTTGGTAGGAGAACCAGCTGGAACACCCGATAGTGTAATGTCAGCCCCTATTATTAATGATTCAAGCTCCCAAAGTGATAATGATTTGAAGGTAGATTCACCCGCAACACCAGTCAACATCGGTGCAAACACCCCACAGGATAGTGATGTGGAAGGAGAATCATCCCCAAATCCTGACCCAGATATTTTGTTTGTCAAAGAAACTGTCAACACAAATGTTAATAAGACGGGTTCACTAGGGAATCTGACTGAAAGAGAATTTGCATTGATGGAGGATACACATGGCTGGTTAGACTGTTCTATAATCCACCAGGCACAAATCTACCTCAAACAGTTAAATCCGAACATTGAAGGATTTCAAAGGCCAACACTTGGTCCAATAAGAGCCTTTGACATTATCAGTGGTGAATTCATACAGATTTTGAACACTGGAGGTAACCACTGGGTATGTTTAAGTTCCATTGGTTGCTCCAGTGGCCATGTTAATTTATATGACAGTTTTTTTCATGATGTTGTCTGTGACGACATTGAGGAACAGGCAAGAAGTCTACTCGGACAGGAATTCAGGGGAATTAATGTTGTCCCTATTCAGCAGCAACTAAATGGATCTGACTGTGGGGTATTTGCTATAGCATTTGCTACGAGCCTTGTTTTTATGCAAGACCCCTTGAGTGTTCAATTTGATATCCCGAAGATGCGCCCTCACCTTTCAAGATGTTTGAGGTCCAGTAGAATGGAACCTTTTCCAACTGTTGATCTTTAATAAAGGACATTTTCCCAAGTGTTAACCTTTTAAGCCCTAACAGCGAGTAGCAAAAAAGTTCTCCTGACCTTACATTATCACTGCCTAATGAAACATACAGGTCAGGAGAATGAATAAAAGGACCATCTAAGATAAAATGTGTCAATGTTTAACTGAACAGTACCATAAGAAATGCACTTTATGGCAGAACTTGATATGGGGCTTAAAAGGTTACATTCTTCATTGCACACAGTTATATAAAATTATGTAAATATCCTTGTTGTTATGATACACTGTAAGTGACCATTTCCACATCTTGTACTTGTTTATTGGGAAAAATCCCACAGATGAGGGACAGTGATTTCCAGGTAATACCCGTAAAGATTAAATCCCAGTAGAGAACTAATTTTAAGGTAGAATGAAAGGACCCAGTTATCTTGAGAGGCATTTTTTCATTCTGTACTAAAGAGATGTGTGGAATAAGGCCCCAATTACAAATGTCTACTGATATTAATACATGTATTAAATTCTCCCTTTGATAATTGAGCATAAACAAGACAAATTGGAAGGAGAATCTAGCAGTTCATCAGGAGGCACTTGAGGCTTCATTCCAAAGAGCTAGAAATATTGTTGTAATTATTTTACTGCCTCTCCAACCCAGTGTTAGATATTAAAGGAGGATCACACCATCCATTCACTAATATTTTTAGATTTCATCAATTTTGTTACCTTTATCCATGGATAAAAATATCATTTATTACCAAGGCTCACCATATTTTCTACAGGATCAGAAAATTTGATCGAAACAGTGTCAAGTATCTGTGTGGGAGGCTAATATGAACCTTGCAATATATATATTTGTATGAAAGAAAGCTACAATATTAAAATTATACAATAAAAAACTATTTACAAAGGAAAGCTAACAACTAAAAAAAAAACACATGGTCAAAACGTCTCTATAGCAGACACCGACTTGTTGGTCAAAAATATCAAGACAAAACAACTTTAGCTAGCAAAACCATTGTTTTGGTTTTCAAAGCTGACTCTTCGCTACTAGTGGGCTATAACATATATAGCCGAGTAGTAGCTCAACCAATCATGTTAAAAACTTTCTTCTCGCCGTTGAACTTCCAAACATTCGCATAGACACTTCTCTTAACATATTGTTTGTTCAGACTTCAAAAGCCACAAGATGAATCAACATTTTCCCACACGTGACAACATGCCTCACTGTTGTTAAAAATAGTTAGCGCTTGCGCAGAAACGCCGGAAGTGCCATTTGTGGATGATACTCGACAACAAAAAAGAAGAACCGTCGGTAGTTTATGACCCGGGCGCCGCGCGAGACGCGCGCAGCCCGGGTAATAACTACCCTTTTAACAAGCTTGCTACACTTCTTGGTATGTATTTAGGTGGACTGTAAATGGGCTGAGGCTCAGGCAAGATGTATGGCTAATTCGGACAACTTGACGAGTTATTACCCATTAAAGAGATCAATCAAAACTCACAATAGGAGGACAGAGGTTAACAAGGGCAGCACAAACTCGAATTATCTTGTCAATCAGTGGGGCTTTGCTCTTGTCCTCACATGCTAAGTAGTCAGTTGACAGAGTACTTTGTAAGATTGTGTACTTTTGTCTCAGAATTCCAATAACTCTCTCCACATGAATTCTGACATTGGCGATTTTACGTGTCTTTTCTACATCAACTGGATCCAGCTGTTGTTTGCCCCTGGTAAATGCAGGGACGTTCAGTTCTGCCTGGTGAAACCACACCTGCTCATGGACAGTGAAACCTCTGTCTGCAAGGACAAGATCCCCAGGAAGTAAATTTTTTAAAAAGCCACAGTTCTCTGTAAGAAATTTGTCTGATGTGCGCCCCCCCAGGCCTCGCTTACAAATGATATTGTTCCTTGTGGTGTTATCCCAATCAGCACTTTCGCAGTGTTATGGTGTTTGTAGTTGGAAAACGTCTGTGCTCTTGCTAAAAGATTGGATGGCCTATCAATAAATATCTCGAAACAGTCAATGATCACACTTGTCTTTAGACCAAAAGAATCAATGAAACATTTTGGCATTGTTCTTTGAAGCTGTTCCCGACTTGGCCAGGAAATTAAAGGAGATAAACGAACATCCATGACAGTTAACCAGGTGACAATAATGCGAGAAACAACAGTTCTAGAAACATCAAAACGATAAGCAAGATCTTGGTGTGGGACGGCCAGCCGTAGTTTTATCAACACCAGAACAAACTCCTGAAATTTACTCAATGACAGGGAGCGTCTGTTGACATGTGGAGATACAAAGGAGAATGTTTTCATTAAAACTTCCCTCGAGGGTAACCCAGTGTAGAAGCGAACTTTACCGTCATCTCCCTCAAAAAATTCCTGTTCAAATACGGTGGATTTTTCTGGCATCCAAGGTTTAGGCGTTCGAAACATGTAATCACACTGCTCGGTTTGCGTTGACTGTGATTGGGTGAGTTCGCTTGGCTCAGTTTGCGTGGCCATGTTGTTCCCCTCTTCTTCCTTCTCTGGAACCTCTGCCAAATCTTCTTCATCTTGAACCGCGAAAGAAATATCCCTGATTCTATCGCCATGGGCTTCTGATTCATCTTCCCTAGACACTTTTTCTTTAACAGCCTGATCCTGTTCTTCACGCTCCCTCTCGCGTTTACGTCTTTCTCTTATTCTCTGGGCTCTTTCTTGTTGTTTCTCTTGTTGGTCTGAACTCTTTAACTTGCTGTGGCCCAAATGCAAGCTAGGCACCCAGTCTAGATTGAATTTATCCCAGAGGGAAGCTGCTTTTCCAGAGTGAAAATGAATTCCACAAACACGGTCGTTCTCAAGCTTGCTTTCTGTCAAGTCATCACGACTTATGGCCGCTAACCATCTAGTTCGCCGTTCATTCGACAAAATTTCCGTCTGCTCGCCTTGACTAGTAATAACTTTAGGCACCCTACAAAAACTAAGGTCTGGACGTCTCTTTTTATCGTTGGAACATCCAACGATCAGGCAAAACGAAGGCATCGCTAGGAGACGCGAGGAGTCGCGTGACAGATTTCACTCCTCCAATATGGCGGAACTAACTTTTTCACCTACGTCATAGTCATGTGACCGCACAGACACTATAAACGACAGCATTTCAAGAAACAAATTTCCTTTGTGGAACCCTGTGTCCAAGAGCTCGACATCAAAAGATAACACGAAGCTGCAATCAGTAAAGACAGATTGCCAGCTGTTTCAAAGCTCGTGATGGTGATTTCAATGATTTTCTTCTCATGAAAATCAAGGCTCTCGTCCTTCGTTAAGTGACTGCGGAAGAATCAGGTCAGATATCAAATGTATAGAAAAACTGGGCTGCACAGTAGGATCCTCCAAACTGACGGTTCTCATATTGAACGCTGCAGTCTGCGTTCAGATGTTAAAGCCACAATTCTGTAAAACCTTTCAGGAATACAGAGAAAAGGTTTTCCTCCCATATCCCACAAAGTCGCTAGAAAGCGTTCAGAGAGTGGATTTGGTGTGGGATGAATACATCCCTAACAACCTAAAAGCATGCGCTAAAGAGAAGAGAGGCACTGGTGCAAGAAGGAGAGTTCTCCCATCTTGTACCCCGAAATTAGCAAGGCTTCTTACGTTCAGATGACAGCAAGAAGGAGCGGTTCGCATTCCTGTGGGAACATGACAACAGTGGTTGAGGGCAAAGAGATCGTAACTACACATGGAACAAAGGTACTAACTATGCTCTCCAACTGTGACGGTAGGTGATAATCTGTCACCCTGTTCACATGAAGAAGCGGACACGAGAATGATGGTTCATGTAGTCGATGCAGTAGGAAACGGTCACAAGTCAATCATGATTCGAACATCTGACACTTATGTGGTTGTGATAGCTGTTGCTGCTGTTGTAACTCTAGATATGCAGGGACTTTTGGTATCCTTAATGAGACAGGAAAAAGCCACAAGGTGCTACCCGCACATCTCTTTGCAAAGGCTCTTGGTCCATCTAAATCAAGATGCCTCATTTTGTTCCACGCCTTAACGGAGTGCGACATAACATCCTTCTTCGCTGAACACGGGAGGAGAACAGCCTGGACAACATGGGAGAACTGGCTTTCCAGATGTTACTACTGCGTTTCTTGAATTGGTACGCGCTCCCTATTCTGTTTTCAGCGAGTCTCTCTCCCTTAAGAGAAATACCTCATCCTGATGTACGATAAAACTAGCCCACTTAGTAAGGTGCTTGTTGATGTAAAAGAAATAATTTCTTGATGGCTCTTCTCACCAATGGACCGCTTGCAGTTATTGATTTTTATGTTTCAGGTCAATAACGCCCGAAAGTACTTGTTTACGTAGAAAGGAAGAGGATTGGAAGGACTTCCACCAACTCATGACGCTCTTAAACAGCACGTGATGCGGGCCACTTATCAAGGAGGGTACGTGTGGGGACAAGTAACAAATCCAACCCTGCGCTTCCTGACCTCACAGATTGGGGCTGGACTATCGGTAGAGAAGGCATGTGCAACAAAGATGGATAACCCTACCCGCAGCAGCTGTCAGCTGTAAAGAGCTAGTCCATTGTGGTTGCAGAAAGAGCTAAAGCAAAACATGTTAATGTGTAAAAGCAGATGTCCCATGTGCACCGCTTTGTGTGTGTGACGGCCAATGCATTCGCGACTAAGTTTGTTGTGGTAACGGAAATACGGAAATGTAAAAACACTTGAAAAACATAGCAACGCACAAAAAAATAGGTCTTATTGCATATAATAATCTACCCAGCCGGACGACCGTCGATGGGATGCAGAGCCCTTTTGTAACTTTCAGCGTACGTGGTATTTTCAGTCTTTGTTGCTATGGCAACGCATAGTTAAGGGTATCATGGCGTGTGATAAGACATAATGAACATGGAAAACAAGTTAGGACAACTGAAATAAAAGTATTTCCTGGAAAACCAGGAAAAAGAGAGAAATTTCATGAATTTTAATAAATCATCGGGCAGAATGGCCGGACATTCACGCATAATAATGAGCTAACGTGGCGAATTAAAGAGAAAAGGGACGAACTCGGCGAAGTGCACTCACTGAAATCGCCACTTTTAAATACTCGTACACATCATTAAAATTCACAACAGAATTTTTTTTCGAAATAAGCAACAAACTTCGTATAAAACAAAGGATTATCGAGGATACATGTCTCCCCTAAACATTGATAGTTTTTTTCGCGTAAATTCGAGCACAAAAGTAGTAGACTTTTGCGCTTGAAAAGCCGAGGTTTAAAATTCGCGCGCGTTCAGAGTCAAGTCTTTTGTCTTACAGTATAACAGTGGTTGCCATACATTAACAATAAGCAGCAAAGCTCTATTGTAATGATGTCGGTTGGTGTTCGCTGGATCTCTGCTGGCAGGTTTCAGGGCACCCAACGACAAATTTCGGTAGATATCTGTTCGGTGGAGGGTAATTCGCCTTGGGTTTTCGGCGTCGTTTAAAGAGTGCACTCGGATTTTCGTAACTAAAACGTGGCCTAAAAGATTGGCAGTTAGGAAATCATTGTCCCTAAGGTTTTCGGAAAGGTCGAAATTGCTGTTTTTGTTAGTCTAAAACGTCAGCTAGCATTTTCGGAAAGAAAATAGTTCCCTAGAAAGTTCGTGGAAAGTTCATTTCAGCTTGCATTTTCTCAAAGGAAGATTTTGTTCCCAAATATTTTCGGGCAATTAAAATTTCAGCTAGGAAATCCGAATAGATGAACTTCTTCTAGCTAATGAAAACATCACTTAAAACAGACTTCAAACACCATAAGGGACTTAAAAATGCCTTTCTATAGCTTTTGGTTGATTTGACTCGTTGGGTGCCCCTGAGGTTTGGAAACAAGAACCGGATCACGTCATGGCGAATTTCTATCGATTCTTCGTATTGAAAAGGGATTTTCATTCCCCTTTCAAAGACGAGACCGATTCTTTCTCGGGCTTCCTCTACGCGAATCGGGTCTGGATTAGGACTTTCGAAGGCCTCCATCATCTCGGCTGGCAAGTGGGCCTTTGGTTCCCAAGTGTTCTGACTGGAAGAGTATCCCTGCCACTTAACCATGAATACAGGCTTGCCGTTTTGGATCATTTTGGCGACTATACATTCAGCTTGAAATACACCAAGAACCTCGATTCGATGAAACTTATTTCCCGCGAAGTTCGATTCCCGTCTTTTAACGCAATGTTAAGACGCACCTTGAGTATCATCGAGAAAACAGTGCGTCTTTATATAACCGAAAAACTACGGTCTAAACTATAGGTCAGCACAATAATACAGTGTACAGCGTAACCAACAATTAAATTCTTAACCTGTTCGTTACCCGATCAATAACACTGATCACTGAGTGTGGTTTCAATTTGAAGGTCTATGGAGTGTTTATGACGTTAAACGATGCGACAAAGGTTTGCCGGCGGATCGAAATACACCAATGGCTAACAATCAGCTTTAACAAATGATTAATATTAATCAAAAACGATTTCTTGAAACAGAAGCAAGCGTTTCGGCGTCATCATGACACCATTCTCAAGGCAAAATGAATAAATAATGCGAAGATTTGATTTCTATAGTCTCTGCAAATTGACATAATAACAAAGGGTCACAAGTTCTTCAAGTGAATACGAATATCATTCATACTCATTTCTTTCACGGAATCATATGAACCCACAATTGACCTGCTCCCAATGTCAGTGGCTTCATAGCTCAGTTGGTTAGAGCATCGCACCGGTAATCGCGAGGTCACGGGTTCAAACCCCGTTGAAGTCCTGAATTTTTTTCAGGCTTCTTTTCGCAATTGCATAAATTGCGTTCATAACTGCGAGGATCATTCTTCATTTGATTTCATTTCCACAGTTCATATATGATTCATTTCATATATCATTCATACTCATTTCTTTCACGGGATCATATGAACCCACAATTGACCTGCTCCCAACGTCAGTGGCTTCATAGCTCAGTTGGTTAGAGCATCGCACCGGTAATCGCGAGGTCACGGGTTCAAACCCCGTTGAAGTCCTGACTTTTTTTCAGGCTTCTTTTCGCAATTGCATAAATTGCGTTCATAACTGCGAGGATCATTCTTCATTTGATAAACATTGTTGGTTAACAATGGCTGGCTTGACTTCTCGAAATTTAAGGTCTTCGTTAAGTTTTCTGCTGATGAACACAGGCTGAATTGTGGTCTTGATTTTTGAGCTGAGGGATGTGAGACGTTTTTTCACTACATTAGTAGAGACGTGATCTTTAAATGGTATGAACAACTCGGATGGGGGCTGTAGTCGTGTCGGTTGATGGAATTTGCCGCTGGTCTGCTACCTTGGAATCTACGAATTGTTTGACAGCCAGATTGAATAAGTGCCTCGGGTACTCAAGCTTTAAGAATACAATCTCAAGCCGATCGCATTCTTGTGAGAAGTACGACCAGTCGGAAGATATGCGGTAAGCTCGATCTAACATGGTGGTAATTAGACTGCGCTTGTACCGATTATCCACGTGGCTAAGATTCACATGGAAGCAAACTGAAAAGTCCTGGTTTTCACTAGCGACGCAAGCACAAGCGCAAGCATAAGCTCAAGCATAAGTAGCTTATGCCAAGTGAAAACGAATACTACGCAAGCGAACGTAAGCATAAGCGCAAACACAAGAGAAAGACAAAAATTTTGATCCTTGCGCTTGTGCTTGCGCTTATGCTTATGCTTGCGTTAAACCCGTTTTCACGGTGAAATAAGCGGTCTTGTGTTTGCGTCGCTAGTGAAAAGCAGGCTTAAAGGTCGAGCATTTTTCTTTGTTGCGTGATCGTAACATGCTAATACCCTGTCCCTCTAATTGTAAATAATCAAACAAGGATATTTTGTTATGTTCCTTTACTGAACGAAATCAATCCAAACGTAGACATTAAATAATTAAACTAGCAAACCTTACATCTTTTTGTTTCGTTTGCAGGTATTGCGCGCAAATGTGTGATTTTAGTAAACAAAAGAGAAAACAATAGCAGGCAGTGTCCATTGTTTGTATTGCCCGCCTACTCCATGCTAATGAGCATTGCCGCGCGTGCATAGCAACCAATGAAATACGTGCTTCCTGCGCGTCTATGAATAATAACGAGCAATATGACAGTCCTGGGAAGTTTCTTGAACTATAAGTAAATGTCCCGAGAACAATAGGCATTCTGCCCGATGTGTGGTTTCTATGGAAACCGGTGCATTTCTGGCTGGGCACTATATCTGAAAATGTTTGTATTAGTGACTGCTATTAGTGTGGCAAATTTCAAGCTTGTATCAAAAAGAGAACAATTTGCCTGAAATTTCGAGTCATGCCGCCGGACTATTAAACATATTGTACATCTGCTGACCAGTTTATAACGCTTGGCATATATTCAGTATATTGAATAAACTAACCATCAAAAGCGTATACTGTATAACCCAAATTACAATCATGAAAATGCAAATGAAATAGCAAATTTCATCAAGATACTACAGAAGACTACCAAAAGATACCAAGATAAGGAAGAACTTGCATTTGATAATTTTGTCTTGGATAAAGAGAACAGAAAAGAAGAGAGCTGTTACGTAGATTTGACCCAACAAAGACTTAATGTAACGTACGTTTAACGCTTTTTTAGGAGCTTTTAGGTTATTAGTAACGTTTTCTAACAAAGGATCAAAAGCATACACACGCAAGTGGTTTATAATTCACCTTCCGAGTTCAGTGGCTCATAGTCAGTTATATATTATCTTGTTCTTTTCTTTGCCTTCCCTTGTCTGTATAGTGTTTTATTCTTTGTAAAAGAATGTAATCTCGAATGTTGACGTCTGTTTTCCTATGCTACAGTGATCATATACATATGTAGATGGCTAATTCGTGTACATCTGTTGTAGGTTACGTGCAATCAATCCACCTACTTTGAAAATGAGTTATCATTGGATGAATCCTTAGCCAAAAAAGAACTTGCTGTGCTTGGAAAACCCGTAGACGACACAAAGTAAGACAAATAATACAACACACCAATGTACAACGCGAACGTATTTTTAAGTCACTTGTAGGGATGGTTTCTATATTCTTACTTCCAATGACGGGTTAAAGCCCAGAGGTAAGTCGCAGCATTGTGGCAATAAGCTACTCCACATTAGCTAAAGTGCCGATAGATTGTCTTGCAGTGAAAGAGGAAAATATCACTATGAAGTACAGTTTTGGGTCTTTAATTTTAGTTATTAACAAACAATAATGCGATGACGATGACGACGACGACGACGACGACGACGACGATGACGATGACGATGACGATGACGATGACGATGACGATGACGATGACGATGACGACCACGACGATGATGATGATGACGGTCCACAAACCAGGGTCTTAAAATAAATGGTAAGATCATGATGGCTGTGTGCTTAACATTTGCCACAGTTCAGATGAGCGCGTCATTGAGCAGTGGCGTTTAAGCCGTTGGCCTTGTCTCTATCACCTCCACACGTAAAACATCGAGGGGACATAAAAGAACCTAATATATAGATTTAGCCAAGGCTAAAAGCGGAGCTCCACGGTTATTATTGTTTGTTTACTGGTATTGAGCAACTTCCATGGCTATCCTTGCGCCAATATTTTATGTTTAGAGCAGTCAACAGGAATTGACCGCGGTTCAAAAACCTCAAAACATTAAAACAGTACAAATAAGCAATACACGACGCCTATGTTTATTCGAATATTCTTGGAGGTGAAGAAAATAGACAAGTAAGCTTCTAGTAAGCTTGAAAAATTACTAAGCAATTTTGGCATAATCGATGTCCGTGGAAAGAGGAGTACCAACCAGCTGATAGTTTAGAGTAGTCAACAGGAATTGGTCGAAGTTCGAAAACCACAAAACAGCAAAAAATTGCAAGGAAACAAATTAGGATGCGAAGGTTTCTTCGAAAAAAACTTGGCGAAGGTGGACAAGTAGCAAAAGATACTGTTCCGGCAGTAAGTTCCAAAAATTAGAAAGCAATTTTAAATTTTGACATAACGGTCCGTACAGTACGAACCTGATCGTTGAGAGCAGTCAACAGGAATTGACTGCAATTCACAAACCACAGGATAACAAAACAAATTAAAAGAAAACAAATTGCGATGCGTGGGTCGGTGGGTTTCTTTAGAGAAGGTGGAGAAATTAGACAAGTAACAAACAAGTAAAAATTGCTAAGCAATTTTGAGATAAGCTTAAGTGTTGGAGAAAAGAGAAAAGGAAAACAAACCGATGGTTTCGATAGGTAATCGCTGGGGCCCAAAAAAATTAAGGATTAACATCACTTGTGTTTTCAGAAGTTGCTGAAAAGTGTCCTCTTCACGCAGAACACAAGTAATACTAAAGCTCCAACTAAAAGATCAAACATTTTCCTGAACATTGTGTTTGACAAACCAAACGTTGGGTGACAAACAATTTCCCTCGCTAGCGGCAGAGGTTTCTGCCGGCGAAAACCTCTGCTAGCAGGGAAACAAACAATAGGGCTGTTTATACGAGAGAAAATAAGCCGCGGCTTACTCTGGCCGCGGCTTACATAAGACGCGAAAGGAACCATTTATACGAGTAAAAACTCCTAGGCCAGGATAAGCCGCACCTTGAGAAAGCCGTGAACGTAGATTTTGTACCATTTATACGGAGTGTTCGCGTCTTATTTAAGCCGTGGCCAGAGTAAGCCGCAGCTTATTTTCTCTCGTATAAACGGCCCTAATGTTAAACCAAACACAAGACAAAGCGAGTACACAGGACGATTTTTGCGTGTTATTACCGAAATTTTAGTTATGTGCTTCATTTACTTTGCTTTTACTGACTGTGCAAATGGTTGGGTTGACTAAACGATCAAACATTTGTTCGTAGAGCGAAATGATCGGATGAAAATGTATGATCTTGATCAAACATGGAAAGCCATTTCAATACAAAGTCGAGAGAGGCGGCTAAATGGTCAAACATGGTCTTCCAAAACGATGTTGGATGAAGTATTTGATCCATCGCTTAATGCTTAATTTTACGAGGACTCATTGCGATTACGTGCAATAAGATAACGGCAAAAGTTTTTTTTAAGGCTGTCGAGGCACCGACGTCGAAAAACATTGAAAACAGTCAGCCAAGCGGAGTTAAAACACTCGTTCGCTTATAAGCAAAACAACAAACTAATAATATACATGAAAAATTTCTCGATTCTGATTGGCTAAGAGAAATGCAGTTTTTAGGAAACACGATGCAGAAAAAAGGTAATTCAGTGCAAAAAAGTGGTAAACTATAGACGATTCTGATTGGTTAATTAACAACTGAGGAGCTGAAATTGAGCCAATCAAACGCAGCCTTTGAATGGCGCAAAGTCTGAAGAGCTGCAAGCGACTCTGCGAGCGAAAACAATGGCTGGCTTTTTGAGCAGGTTTTCTTTCTTGGTGACGGCAATAACAGCAGAGAAGCTTCAAAACAGCTCGAAAAAGGAGAAACGGCTGCGAAAAGCACTGTATTTTAGCTGTCTGTTTGGAAACAGTGGTGTCCAGAGAAGAGAATTACCGACGTAATTGGAACACTACACTCAACACTACACTGGGCAGGAGTGACGCCGAGATTAATAAACAAACAAGGACAAATAAGGCGAAGATAACGAACTAGAAAGCCTGAAGGTAATGATTACAGCGCTTGATAGACACTTAGCAAACAAAGTAGCCTTATAGCTATAGCCTGTAATTGTTTAGCCAGTTTTTACCACTAAAAACGCTTTAAAAACGTTGAGAAAACTGTTGTTTTGATTCACCTTTATAGCTTCGTTGCGTTGCTTCTGCAAAGTTAAGAAGCTATCTCGCAATTTTTTCATGTATATTATTAATAAGTAATCACATGATTTTTCTCGGGCAATTTGGAATAAATAAGCACTTGTGAATTTTTTCAAAGACCACAAATTGCACTCGCCCTACGGGCTCGTGCAATTTTGTGAGTCTTTGAAAAAATTTACTCGTGCTTATTTATTCCAAATTGCACTCGAAATCATGTGATTACCTATACAAACAATTCAATTACTTCTTTGCGTACGAAACGAGTAGAGATGATCGTTATTTATATCCAGTCGAAAGAAAAATACAAATTTCATTCCTGAACAAACGTAACAACGATTAAAGCAAATGTTAAGCTACAATTTGTTTAATTCAGTCACCTGTGTTGTAGAGGTTGGTACCACTTGAAAATACGAATCCACTTTAGTTAAAACACGCATCTGGAAAAATAGAAAACGGTTTGTCCAAAGAAAGAACTTCTTCCCCTAACTTTGAGCTACTCGTTCTTCTTATTAATGCCGGTGAACTGTTAAGTGAACTTTGTTGGTGAGCTGCGAGATGCCGTGGTAAAGTGAATCCCCTTGAAGCGTTGAATCATTTTGTTTTTCCGGCCGTCGATTATGCAAGTTAAACCAAGTTTTAAGCGTTTCCTGAGACAAATCATTTTGCTCTTCCTTTCAGTTTATGACTTGAAAATCCTTCTTCCAGGGAATCTGTTAACGAGTTCTTGATTTTTACCAACTGGATGTGAAATTACGAGCTGCAGAAAGCGCGCGGAAAATATAGCCTCGTTTTGGTTTGGATGTCTCGTTTTGGTTAAGTTAACCTGGCTTGAACCTGCGACCCAATAAAAAACCCAGTACCTGGTCAGCGGTCAACTTCAAAAAACAGTTGACCTCGATCAGGTCTTAACTTGAGCCCGCGATATGGTCACGTGATACTGGTCAGCGGAAACCTTGTTTTGACAGCTGTCAATTTGCTATAAGATAAATGTCCAGTATCAAAGACGTACGCTGTAAACTAGCTGGTCAGGTGGGCCAGGTGGAGTATGGCTGCCATGTTGGATTATTATGATTATTATTAGGATATTATTAATTACTGGGCAACTCCGTCGTGCGGTGATGCCCACGAGTAATACCGCTAGCCATTTTTACCATGAGAAAAGCAGTTGACGGGTTTTTATAGGTATGGTGCTCCGCTTGGCGGCCCTTGGGGCCGCCGGAGCTCCGCTACAAAGTTATGTAACTGAAAGCAGTGAACGTAGGTCTCCTCGTCCTATCACACATCTCATGTTAAGCCATGTACAGTAAATTGCTCTTGGTTTTTTTGCTGTGTTGTCATCGACTTGCACATTCCACGATTTGTTTCACGACTTAACATCGAAGCAGACGTTGAGTTTGGATGATCATAGTATATTGAGTCACACATACGCATGCGTACTATTACCTTCACTGCAGTTCAGACTGAACAATTCCTGGAGTAGGCCGCAATATGGTGCATGGTGCTCGTGATTATGACAAACAAAAACAATTAAGTGAAGTTGAGAAAAAAAACATCGTGCTTTGTCAATGTTAAGAGATCTTTTCTACCAAGAAAAAACGCTGAGGTAAACCAGCTGTCACTGCTGTGTGGAATACACTTTTAGCACATCTATTTTTTTTTGGCATTTTTGTAAAAGCTTATTCTGTTTACAGTTCTCTTCTCGATCGCGGCTTATCCATGTGTTTGAATGTGTTTGTCAATGATAATTTATTTACCTATCTATTTGAGTATTTATTTCTGTATTTAATTGATTATTTCATTAGTTATTATCTCAGTCTATTTGTTTTTGTTGTCCACTAGGTGGGCTCTATCGCCAGTTTCGGTAAATGCGTACTATGACATTTTGGCAAACAAGATGGGTGAGTAGAATGTGCGAATCTAATTCGGTCTATTTACGAAGCAAACAGCTTTGCGTCATTTGCATCTGTTTCTTCGCTGATAAAGGGTCATTATGAACGCAGTGAAATCGGGTCTCTGGGTTCTTGCGGGCCTCAACAGAAGTAAGATTTCACGTTGATAAACGACTTAAACATTTAAACACATGAAAAGAAAAGGAACAAGACAAGACAAGACAAGACAACTTTATTACATTTTCGCACATGATACAGTAATAACAGACCTGGCACCGCAGGTAGCGGAGGCTAATCGAGGCGGGCCAGGAAAAATAAAAATAAATAAAAATCTGCTAACCTTTGTTTAAAGGAAAAAGAAACGTATTACAAAAAAGGCAAAAGAAGAACTACTTAAGAGAAAATCGTATTGCACTAGTTCATTATGGTTACATAGCAAATTCGATTCTAATTATTCGACGTTCTGTTGATCAACGTATTTGGTAGGTCTGTTGCACAACATTGCATTGCATTGCATTGCATGCTTCATCCTTACACCTTTTTTCCAAATGCATTAATAATTCATGCAGGAAATACAAAAGAAATTAATGTTTAATGAGTGTCTATCACGCCTAAATTTTACGTCAGATTTTAGGCCAAAATAACCACAAATTTAAATATTTCATAGATAATAAATAATGGATAGATGCACAGTAAATCTTTTGAAGCCGTTCAATAAATTCAAAATACATGTTTTATCAAGTCCTAAAACACTTGGCTGCGCCTCCTGTTTTAAACTTGATAAAACACTCCTGCTTATTTATTAAACATTGCATAAACTATTACAGTGGAATCCCGATATAACGATCTTCGATATAACGATATTCCTGATATATCGATTAATATATTTTTCAGCCCTCAAATGTGACGGTAAGATGTATTGAGGAAAACCCAATTTAACGATCCACGGTATAACGATATCCCCGATATAACGATTACAATATAGCATCAATCATCACGCGACCGGAAAGGTATGGCAGACGCTTAAACCAACATAGATACGAGACGTTTGCTATTTTGAGTTTAATGTAACTGTTAAAAGTTTACGCTTGGATTACAGTGAATCCCAGTTGTAATCTGTAAACGAGTTTTACCCTCTTTATCCTTTAACAGTGCTATTAACTTGTTCACTTTCGACGGATTCTACTGCTAAAAAGTATAAGTTACTGGGATTACCACTTCTGCGCCTCAAAGTGTGCCGTTGTCTCCTTCTCCTGCTCTTTCCCGGCGGGTTGAATTCAAGGCTTGTCTTGGCTACATGCCCGTCTGGTCTTCTCAAGATGAATCCATCGCCACTTTCGTTCTATTATCTCCTCCTCTATCGGCCGCTACCCTGTCTGCCTCAACAGCTCATCATTTCGGATTCTTCTGGGTCAACAAATCCAAAGGGCACTTGTGAGTATTCTAGGTCTCGTGCTCCGGAGCCGACTATAATAACGTGTAGTGTTTGTTATCTGCGATAAATAGACGGTGTAACATTTCAGCGCACTGAACGGCGATAATTTATTCTGTCCACGTTTATTTGACTTTGAAAATTTGTATAGTTTTGAGGGGGTCTGAGTTTTCCAGATTTTTTTTTTTGGGGGGGGAGGGGTCTGAGTTTTCTAGGTCTGAGGTCTGAGTTTTCTAGGTCTGAGTTCTCCAGACACCCGATACGGGGAACACGGCGGCAATCCATCTGGAGTTAAATTTTGGTCATGTTAATTGCTTTCTTCTCGCTGTTGAACTTGCAAACATTCGTATAGACACTTCTCTTAAAATATTAGTTGTTCAGACTTCAAAGACACAAGGTGAATCGACGTTTTCCGATACGTGACAACAGGCATCATTCTTGCTGTTGATATGAGATTTACACTTCCGAATCACTCGGCCGTGAAAGGTCAATAGTCTCTAATTTTTGGCGCTCCCCTCGCGTCGCGTCTCCTCGCAACTTCGCGCGCGCACGTGCCCCCAAAATCCGTCGCCAAAATTAGAGACTACTCGCAATCTCCTGAAGCAGTCCATCTGCCGTTAAGTTTACTCATGTTAAAAGCTTTCTTCTCGCCGTTGAACTTACAATCATTCGCATAGACACTTCTCTTAACATATTGTTTGTTCAGACTTCAAAAGCCACAAGGTGAATCGACATTTTCCCATACGTGACAACACGCATCACTGTTGTTAAAAATAGTTAGCGCTTGCGCAGAAACGCCGGAAGTGCCATTTGTGGATGATACTGGACGACGAAAAAGAATTCGAGAACCGTCGGTAGTTCTAGACCCGGGCGCCGCGCGAGACGCGCGCAGCCCGGGTAACAAAGCACATCGTTCCTCAGTAAATGCGTACATGAAGCCACGTTCTTTCTATTGTGCACTTACCAATGAAAACACCATCACGCGCTTCTATTGCGCATTTTGCTGCACAGGAAACGACTGAAATCCAACATGAGTTATAAAACTCGTGTTACCTTTCAGGAATCCCGAGTAAAAAGGTATAGTACTCCAGCACTGGAACCATGTAGCAGGGAAAGATCCCTTTGCACCCTCTGAATAGGAAACGTGCTGCAGGGACTGAACGCATGCTGATGCTCAAGAGGAGACTGAGACATAAAATTTTCGAATTAAACTGAAGGCGCCAATATTGCTAGTGATCTTTATTCCACAATAGACGATAATCAGATCATTGAAGAATGCAATAACCATTTTCTCAATGGTTGTATGACTTTGTTCCCCGACGCTGCCTTGGTAAACTCTTGGGATAATAGATGATACGTGCTTGTTGGTTCAATTCTATTTTGAAGCGGGCCAGTTTGCAAGAGTTTGCACATGATTCGATATTGCAAATTAAGGGCGCTTAAACCAGCTAAATTTCATGCAGCGTGTGTCGGTGACAAAAACAGAACTCTTGGATGAAAACAGGGACGTCACACGATGGGAAGTTTCATGCCATCGCTTTATATCCCTGCTCAGTATGTCCCCTAATGTGTCTTCTTTTACGTCATCATCCCCGAGTCTTGGCAAAGTTCCCTCAACCCAACAAACAACAAAAGGCGTTATAAGAAATCTGAGCATGTACACAGGGTCATTCCTTGATAAGCTTTGCACTGCCTCTAATCATTTGTTCTAATTTTCGAGGGGATATTAATGATTGATGTTTTTTTTAAAGTGTTTCCAGCTGCTATTCTTCAATCACCGTTTTATAACAAACGCTATTCATGGTACGTATTCCTTGTCTGTCGTTTTTTGGAGAGTAATGTTGCCAATAAATGGATGACTTAGTTTGCATGTTTTCCACCTGACAGGGCGGTGTTGTACGGAGGCGTGGGCTCAATCATGGGCCACGAACTAACACATGGATTTGACGTAGACGGTAAGCTTGTCAATACTTTTTATTTGTACTTACGCTAGGATAAACTGGTAGCATTTTGAAAGAACTAATTAGAAGAATTCCAAAGAAGAGGAAACACTTTGTTATTTTATAAAGTGAGGACTGAAAGTTTCAGAGATACAGTTGCAACTATATTTTCATTAAACAAAATCTCGCATATTGAGTACAGTACGTATTGACTTTTTTCTGCTCAGGGAGACGATTTGACATGAAAGGGGACGAAAGAAACTGGTGGAGTGAAGAAACTCTGGAAGCATTTGAAAGGAAAACGACATGTTTAAAGGAACAATACTCT
>JAEMWC010000127.1:1215000-1220000 GCA_016490735.1 Pachyseris speciosa
ACACCAATGAAATCGCGCGAAAACATGATATCTTCACACGTGAAAATTACATGTTGTCTTCACACGTGAAAAGATCACCGTTGCTATGGTTACATTATAAAGTCGCGCCTTTCGCAGCCTTTCTTAGCTTCCCAGCAGCAAATACAAAGAGCCACAATGGTCTATAAGTCTCTGCACGGTTTAGCTCCAGACTATTTATGTTCAAAATTTGAAAGGCGAGACTATGAAACAGGCATAACGTAAGAGACTCTGAGAATGTTCCATTGCCGCGCACAAACTACTATAAAAATAGACAGTCAATGACTGCGTGTGGCTACTGCTGAAGCTTTTTCATTTTCACGAGAAAAGGGATACGACACGTTTGTCAGTTGTTTGCTGTTTGAGCTGCGTCACTCGAGTCAAGCAAGGCAAGCTGTTTACAACCTAGCGCGTATAGCGTTATCTGATCAGAGATATTTTTCGAAATTTACCCATGTATACAATGCGCAACCGTATATAATGCGCACCCTATTTTTCAAGCCAATTTTCCAAAAATAAAATAATAGCAGTATACCTATCCGTTAAATACCCACAATCCGTTCAGAGAAAATTCTCACCCGTTCGAGTGGATGAAGTTATCAACTCGCGAAAGACAATTTTTTTGCCGGTTTGAGTAAAGTCATCGGTTTCAAAATAACTCTCATCCGTTCTAGCTAAAAGGTATATTTATCCGATTTTTTCGATCACTTTTAGGTTGATCACATTGGTCTAGTGTCGAAAAATGGGCTTGTTGTGTTTCGTGTGGTGGGAAAACTATTTTATCTCATAAGAATAGCGTATTCCCGAGCGTAGTGACGGCATGTGAGAATGATCCAGACAACCGTATGAGGAATACTCTTGGTTGCTGTGTAAACATTTTCGCTTTCATTCGTTTACAAAAAGAAGCATCCAAATGTCTTCTCTAAAAGAGGGAACGAGCAATGGATAAATGGAATGAGGAACGGGGAACGGGGAATCTCTAAAATAGGGAATCACTAAAATTTGGGGAATCTCTAAAACGGGGAATCTCTAAAATGGGGAATCTCTAAAACGAGGAATCTCTAAAATGAGGAATCTCTAAAATACGGAATCTCTACAATGGGGAAACTCTAAAACGGGGAATATCTAACATGGGGAATCTCTAAAATAGGGAATCGCTAAAACGGGGAATCTCTAAAATGAGGAATCTCGAAAACGGGGAATCTCTAAAATACCGAATCTCTAAAACGGGGAATCTCTTAAATAGGAAATCTCTAAAACGGGGAATCTCTAAAACGGGGAATCTCTAAAATGGGGAATCTCTAAAATGGGGAATCTCTAGAATAGGGAATCTCTAAAACTGGCCAACTATGTTCAACATGAATGTGCGTGACTTCATTCCATGTGCTCGATGATCTTTGTAGGTTTCGCTGAGCAGCTTGTTATGGAAGTTTGTCACGAAAATTGTTGGACCTTATTACCATGTTGAAGACGCCAAAATATGCAAGTCGCTTAGTATTTCGCAAGCCTTTAGTCCCCTTTATTTCAGTTTGAATTTCTAGCAAGCCAATGGTTTGTTTTAGCAGTACCGGCAGCGACGGCACTGTGTGAAAAAACGAGTAACCAATTAAGCGATAAAGTCCTTAACTTCAGTTTGTCTTGTATGCTTTGTCCAATGGTAATTTTTCTTTTCAGTGACACGCGTACTCGTTAAAATGTTACATTGTTTAAAACATGTTGTTTGAAGAGTATACAACATTTGTAAACTAGCAGACCAGTGAGAAGACGGACGCTCAGAAAACCGAAACTGAGTAGGATCCAAATGCACTTATCTTTATGAAGCTAGATCTGTGATTGGTCCATTTCGATCCTGTGTAGTTTCAGATCCATCATAAGATACATCAGGCATTGAAAACTTTTTGTGGGCGTTTGGAGCTAATAAATTCTTAAGCGAAATTTTTTAAATGAAATTCAAACGCACGCTACTTTGGACAAAGAAATAAAACAAAAGCAGGCCAAGATAAGCGACGAGCCGGAGAAAGGTACTCGAGATACGACAATTGTTGACACAATTTTACTTTAGTAGCTTATTGCTATTTCAGGCAATTTTTACATCACTGTACTCGAAACAACGCTGAGTCTTACTCCTTCTCTAATGATAAACGTAACGCAAATTTTTCAACAAATTCCACAAATGTCTGGCAATGAATCACGCTGTGTTGAATGATGAAGCTAAATAAACAAGTTGAAACGTTTTCCCGAGTACGCGTGTCATCGAAGTAAAACTACATCTTTCAAGGTACATAGTGGAGCTGTGTTCTTCATAAAATTTTAAACGACTGAGGAAAACATCAACTATTTTATCATGGCTTCAACAAATGTAAACACCATTTATTGTGATGAATGACACCGAGAGTCATCACGCAACGCATCTTGAAGAGCGTGACTAATATACTGACGGCCGAACAAAGACTTGTGATCTAGGGATTTCTCGTTTTAGGGCCTGTTCACATGGAGGTGGGGGACCCCAGACAGGTGAGGTCCCCGAACTATGTGGGGTTACCAATCTCTCCATACAATCTCTCTTTTTTCTTCTCGATAGCGTTCACATGTGAGGTGGGGTACGTCACCGAGGCGGGTTACCCGGTCAGCCTGGGCGGGTAACCCGCTTAGCTGGGGTGAGTTTTCTCCATGTGAATGCTGGAGGTGGGGTGGGGTGAGGTTCATCCGGTCAATTATCTCTGAATTCTTTTGTTAATATAAGTTCTTAGCGACCACGCGATAGCATTTTAAACCTCACCCCAGCGCCCCGGGGTTGCATGTGAAGGCTAGCCTTTTTGGACCACGGTAGGTGGAGGACCTCACCTGCCTGGGGTCCCCCACCTCCATGTGAACAGGCCCTTAGAGACTCCCTATTTTAGAGATTCCCCGTTTTAGAGATTCCCTGTTTTAGAGATTCCCTATTTTAGAGATTCCTCGTTTTAGAGATTCCCTATTTTAGAGATTCCCCATTTTAGAGATTCCCCGTTTGAGATTCCCCGTTTGAGATTCCCCATTTTTTAGAGATTCCCCGTTTTAGAGATTCCCTATTTTAGATATTCCTCGTTTTAGAGATTCCACATTTTAGAGATTCCCCATTTTAGAGATTCCCCATTTTAGAGATTCCCCGTTTTAGAGATTCCCTCATTTTAGAGATTCCCCATTTTAGAGATTCCCCGTTCCCCGTTCCCAAGTCCCAAGTCGCATTCTTTCTTTCCCGTTCTCTATTTTAGAGATAGCCCATCGGATACTCGGTGAGGGTGAAAGGTGTAATGAGTTTGTAGAATGGCATGCGGCATGACTTGCGGAATGGCATAATTTTGCAGAATGTAATATATGCAGAATGACCCGAAGAAATTAATTCAACTAAAAAGAGTTAATTATTCTACAGCCTATCGCAAGCTAGTTGCCGAACTCGGTCACAACGAAATGTTGAAAACAAATTGGTCAGGATTTGACCGAGAAATATTCCAGTTTTGAGCACTGCTCTCCACGGGGCTTGTACTGGTATAATTATTTTACAAATGAACAATTGAGATGATTAAATTTCTCATGAATTTGATTTGACCGGCCGGCGGCCGACGGACATGGTCAGGAGAAACATTTCAAAATTAAGCACTACTGTCCACCGGGCTTGCTTTGGTATTAACATTACACTTTTAAACTCTTGAGGAGGATTAGTTTGTTCGCGAATGATAATTGCTGTGCATTTGTGATCCCGCTTTGTGGTATTCACGAAAGAATCGTTCGGCTGCGAGCAAACGAGTTTTGCCATCTTCAGCACCTTGTCAATTTCACGGCGCGGTGTAGGTCAAACTATATAATATCCATTTGGCCGGTTTGAAATGGATTAAATAAAATGTTATTTTTCCGGGATTAATTGTAAGAGATTTAGGAGTCTTAGGAGTCTTAGGAACCTCGTAGTCCGCGTAGAGCTCAGTATAACAGCTGACTCAAGAGAAATTTAATCACCTCAAGGGTCCATTTGTAAAATATTTTTTCAAAGCAAGCCCCGTGGAAATTTACCGAACTTGTGAGATACAGACAAACTCACGAAAGATTCCTTTTAGTCACCTCGGTTCAACTCATTTATACTCACTGCCTGCTTTTACAATTCTCGTTTCACCTAAAACAAATTGTCAAAAAAAATTCTGCCCTACCGATTTCATGTCAACAGTAACATCTTGGGCGCGATCCATTTGGTCAAAAATTCCTGAATTTTCGGTTCAGAGGTAAATGGAACGGTAATTTCCGGAAAGTTCATTTCGAAAATTTTGGTCAACCTCTCGAGGTTGTCCATTTTCCCGAAATATCGGAAATACCGGGAAATTTCCTGTTCCATTTGGCATTTCATTTCGGTGAGACACTCGGCTCCCCCAGTTTCCTTTGCTGTCAGATGTCGAAGGCAAGATGGCGGAATCTGCGTTATGCAAACGGGACGAGACCGGTTTACTGAAGTAGAAAAAACCGTTCCATTTGACGCCTGAGTATTTCGGAAATTCAAACCGAAATTTTTGACCAAATGGATCGCGCCCCTGGATGTAACGCAATCACAAGAGTTCGATCAGAGAGCAGTACTCAACACTGAATTATTTCTCAGTCAAATTCTGACCAATTTGTTTACAATATTTTGTTGTGACTGAGTTCGGCAACTTCCTTGCGATTATTCACTGTCAGTTAGGCTGTCAGAAACGATCAATAATCGCGAGTTCCAAGATTATTAACTGTAGAATTATTAATTACAGAAAGGAAAGGGCGCGCTTTCAGTTAATTCATGTCTTTGAGACAATCTGCATATATTACAGTCTGCATAATTATGCCATTCATCTTTTACCCTCACCGTCCGATACTGGCCGCCCGAAAAGGTAACAAGTGAAGTGAAAAGTTCAATCAAGCGAAACGCGGCTAGAAAGGAAGATGAGGACCTGGTAGGGGGGGTTTAGTGATCCCTCATCCCTAAAATT
>JAEMWC010000127.1:1222500-1257500 GCA_016490735.1 Pachyseris speciosa
CCGATTTTTAGACTTATTACTCGGGGTACTGTAAGTATACCGAGTTATAAAATGTGTCAGATTTCAGTCTTTTTTTTTTTCTTTTTTTTTCTTTTTTCTTCCTGTGCAGCAAAATGCACAATACAATTACGTTCCGGTGTTTGGATTGGCTAATGCACAAATAGCAGGCACGTGGCGGTGTGTTCATTGGTTAAAGCAAACCACATAGTCCAAAGGTCGAAAGGCTAACATCATGCGACGGTTGTTTTGAAGTTATGCAAATTCATCGTGCTTGAGTTGTGAAGCGAGATATTTTAATACAGCACAGTCTGTCCCCGTGAAAAGGTTTGCCGAGTGTTAAGAAAAAGTTGGAAGCCTCGCAAGTGTAGTGCTTATCGGCTAATCGATATCACAAGTCGAATTCGACAGAAAAATTACAGATTTGCAAAAAGTTGCTTTCGTAATGTGATACCTTCCATTTAATACGTGACCGCAAGTGAACACTCAAGGTTAAACAATCCACTTCGACCGCCGGAACAAATTTTCCTGCACATATCTTTGTAAAGTTGTGAAGGTAGATTTTAATACAGTACAGACTGTCCGCGTGAAAAGGTTTGCCGAATTTAAGACAAGGTTGGAAGCCTCGCACGAGTAGTATAAACGGCGTCAAACAAATACCGTTTTTTGAGACACACCCTCCTCACGGTATTTGATTTGACGCCGTTTATACTACTCAAGGTACAAAATAGACAACCAACGAAAGCGCGTCGGCCTATTAGAGAAAGAGGGGTAAGGTGCAAGAGCGATGGCGGCGCAAGCGGAAAACCTACAACCAGCAGCAAACAATTTTGTTGCCGGCGCAGCAACACATTAAAAACAAAGAGACTGCGCCCAGTGCCAGCACCCCGCAGGAAGAGGCCACCAGTTGTAGCCCCACGACGGAGCTGGGAAGAAATGAAGGAGGAGATCATGGGGCTATACCCCCCACCCGAGGAGGAAGAAATCAACCAGGCCCCAATCTCACTCCCCCCTGAGTTGTCTTTGCTTCGGTGTTGGAAATGCACTGGTGTCAAGGAGAGAACATTTTGTTTGAGAACTGATACGCCTCTCCCCCCACCTCCCCCCCCCCCCCCGGGTGGAAAACTTTATTAGAAAGGTTTGCTACGTGGTCCCCAAAACCTTCAGTTCCTTTCGCTGTTTGAAATGCACCGGCTGCAACGAGGACGACGTCTGGCTTAGAACCGGAGCCCCACCACCCTTTTGGGTTGACAAGGACGATCCTCCCACTTGGGTGTGGGATGAATGGTTTGGGGTTTGGGATGCAGCTGGATTAGGTGATGTGGAGTAACGACACCCCCCATTAGAGAAAACACATCTTCAGGGTAGGATTGAGCACATTGACCAGCTGGAAGAGATGCTCATGGGGATGTGGGCTGCGGGAGTATCTCCCGAGTTGGCCGGAGCCGTTCTCTTGGTTCTGGCAGGGGAAGAAGCGGCCCTCGAAGCCATGGTGCAACAGGAAGAAAAACCCACCTTCAAACCAGAAGTAGTATTAAACCTTACACCACCAGCGGCCTAACAACCGTATTTGAGAAAGGGGTGTTGTGTGTAAGCCATGACAACAGCCGACCTGCTCCGCTACAATGTCAGAATGGCATTGATTGACGAGATAGACGGGTAGCTGGGGAGAAAGAAAAACAAAGATTCTCCCTACAAACTTTCATTGCGCTATGTGCGCGATTTATTGTGCCAAGACATGTCGCCCTGGCAATACATCAAGAAAACCGCGGACCCCTATTTCATCGACGAATGTGCCCTCTGTTGTTTGATGGTCAGTTATAACATCACAAAAGAAGAAAAGGAGTTTCTGGATAAATGGTTGAGAGATGAAGGGTTTTATGACACAGCCCATTGAAAAAATGTGCCAAGTCCGAAGCATCCTATTAGAGAAAGGGGTGTATGTGGTACAGCAATGGCAGAGTTGCTGACCATAAGACGCACGCTTGTCGCGGAAATTAACAAGTGGTTGGAGTACAAAGAAAACAAATAAAGCAAGTATGCCAATCTAATGCGCCGCGCGCGCGGACGATTGAAAGAAAACAGGTTTCCATGGCAGTACATTCTGAACACAGGGGGAACACACTTAATTGGCGAGTTTGTACTCATTTTATACAGGGTTTTTCATTCCCTCCCCGAATACGAAAAAAAACTCATGAAAAATTGGTTGACACACTATGGGGTTTATGACAAAGTCCATAAAACAAATGTTCCCCAAGAATAATGGACCTCTTGGAAAGAGTCAACCAACTTCCACCCGAGGTTCAAGAAAAGATCCGTCGCTACCACACAAAAAACCAACTGAAAAAAAGAGAAAAAATGGGCTGGCGATGGGTACACCGCCGCCCGGTTAGCTCAGTGGTAGAGCACCGGAATACTGTGCGGGAGGTCGCGGGTTCAAACCCCGGCCGGACCATCACTCAGGGTCTTTAAATAATTGAGGAGAAAGTGCTGCCTTTGTAATTACATCTGCAAACGTTTAGACTTTCTAGTCTTCTCGGATAAGGACGATAAACCGTAGGTCCCGTCTCACAACACTTGTTCCTAATAATCTGTGGGACGTTAAAGAACCCACACACGGTTCGAAAAGAGTAGGGAACGTAGTTCCCGGTGTGGTGGTCTACCTTTCATCTGTCTTGACATTCATGTGTGGGTTGGGTGGGTGGGTGAGATCAAAAATGGACTGATAGCGGCTGCCAGAGGCGCCTTTGCAGACTGACGTCCGATCTCACCCTAGAGAAGAATTGTAAACCGCCTTGAAACTATGTGATATGTGCGGTATATAAATCCATTACCGTTACACGAAGAACTGTTGTCTCCTTTGCTTAATTTTATTTTTCCGCTGTTTTGTTCTGCTCGTGAACACTAACGCACAACCCCTTTGAACAATAGCACCCGAAAGACAAATGCATCTCCTTGCAAGAATTCAACAACTCCCACCAGAGCTGAAGGAAACAATCCTTCAAGAAACAATCAAAGCCCAAATTCGGGAGAAAACACAAAAGTGGGATGAATTGCACGACGAGTAAATTGATCTCTTCGTGGATGCGCCTTTTTGTGAAATCGAACATTGCTTTACCATGGTAACAAAATGTGGTAAATGCAACACTTGCCGGCGCAACGGCTGTTGTTGGGCCTGTTGGTTGAAAAACAGGTATCACCAGGTATGTCTTCCTCGTGAAGTGGAGGATATTATAGAGAAAGGTGGGTAATGGACAACCTGTACCATGGTTGCCACATTTCTGCTTGCCATGTGTTTGTGGGTGGTGCCCATCGAAAGTAAAATTCAAGGATGGCCCAGAACCCTTGAGGAAGAGGTCCGGGACGAATTTCAGCGAGTCGTAAATGAACTTCAACACCACCGTACGGTTATTTAGAGAAAGGGGAGGTGGTGGTACAATGGCAGCAGGCCAACAACTCGATCCACAACTTCGGCAGGCGCTCGAAGAGGTTGACACTTTCGGCTCCGAAATTTATCGTTTCATTGATGTGGTTTTCAGGGAAGAAGAAGACGTTTTGCGATGGGCAAGAAGGGACTTGAAAGAAATAGCTAATTGCAGACGCTTTTTGCATAAAGGAGCGTCGGAAGAAGACAAAAAATGGTTTTTCGACATATTAAGACAAATTCCCAAAAAATACCAACTGTTTTTATGTAAAGCTGTGTATTTGGCAAAAGCATCACGGGACTATCGATGTCGTTAGACCCCCAGCCCAAGCTTCTGCTTCGTGTTAATCGCGTTTCGGGCCAACGCGTGGCCCCATTGTCTCTTCCCCCGCGGAACTGCGTCAAGCGTTTTGACCATTTTTCGATCAGCAACATGCTTGCGCTTTTTTCGTCCTCGCCATACTTCTGAAAACTACAACTGCTGTAATCCACATCATGTTGCATTGCCACCGCATCGGAAGGGCCGGTGGGCTGTTGAAAGACTTCAAGAATCTCACCCGTCTCAGGATCAAAGCTCAGCTGACGGTCCAATGGGTTGTAAGGGCCACTGTAATTGTATCGGGAAGGGTCCATCCTTTTTGTGGTGCTGGCAGCTTGGCAATCAGGCTGTGAATATCCACGTCCGCTCCATTGCCCTCTGCATGAAAGGGCCCCACTAGTTTCCTGACTTAGTTTTTTTCCGTGGTTTCCTCGACTTAGTTGTTTTTCGTGGTTTCCTCGGCTTACTTGGCTTCGCAGTTGTTCCCCCCATTGGCAAAAACTTTGTTTTCGTGATCCCACAAACTGCGCACTTGGCTTTTCCCATCTTTCTCCCGTTTTTGGTCGTAACAACTGTTTCAGACCCCGGCACATTCGGGGTTCTGCGCTTGCCTTTCACACAATACCAATCAGCCATTGGTTATATCAAGAAAATAATTTTTCACAAGTCGTTCGTTGCGATGCACATCGGGAGAAAACCTTTTCAGAATGTTCTTGTAACTCATGCCTTTGTTGCGTTCGTTGAGGAAAAGCAAGCAGAAAATACCCACATCTCACACTTCCAACCCACTGGATTTGGTTGTTATTCCGAGGAAAGGTTTTGTGGCCCAACTTTCGCATTTCCTTCTCCCACTCGTCTGGGGATGGCAGCCCGAAGGAATCGAAATATTCCACGTCTTTCCCCTTCCAACAGCAAACCCAATGTGTGCCCAAACTGCCGAAATCGTCCATGTTGATGATGCAGGACGAATGGTGCAGGGGTTTGCCCTCGTTGCGTGAGAAGATGCCCTTGAGTGGGATGTCGAGATATTTGCACCAATTATTAAGGTCAACGTTGGAAAGGGGCATGTCCTTGAACTTCATTTTTTTTCCCCGGCCGACCATCGGGCGTTCCCAATCCTCCCAACTCCCCAAACAAGTGGAGGCCTCATTTGCATTCCTTTGCCCCCGGAGGGAGGAGGGGGTGGGGGCAGAGGAGGGGGTGCCGAGCGGCGCGACCGCACTTGCACCCCACTTCCCAACATCTTTTTGACAAGGTTAATAGCCAAAGGAACCCCGATGGCAGCCAGCATGCCGAAAAACCCACCGTATTGTGCGGCGCCACCACCACGGACCCTACCCCTGCCGACGAGATATTGTCCCAAAAACCTTTTCTGGTCAGGGGGCCAACATCTGCGTGAGTTTGTACAGTTGTACCTCCTGGGGGCCGAAACCATTTCCGAAAATCTTTTTCAAACGTTTTTCCGCGCCGAAGCTGAGACCGGCCATTCCCAAAGCCTTGGCCGAAGTGGGGAGCAAAGGTCGGGCCAGACTGAGCGCTGTGGAAAAAAGGCTGCCGCCGCGCTTTGCGGTTTTGCTGACCTGCGTTTTGCTCATTTTCACATCGGCGCCGCACTTTTCGCTGGCGACCTTTTTCATTCGGTTGATTTGGGTGGCAGTCAGAAGGAGGTCGTTGCCATTCCCAATTTGTTCGGGTTTGACGCGCAGAGTCACAGCCGCTTTCTCGAAAAAAGCCTTTTGGAGGCTTTTCTTTTGGCCGTCAGTAAGCGCCAGCTTGAACGGATGATACGCCGTCGCCATCTAATATCAAGAGAAAGAATTTTTCCATCCCCGTTAAACCACAATTAACTCGTTTCCGATTTGTTTGATCACAAGTTCCTCCTCATTCAGGACAGCGGCGTAGATGGTGTAATTCTGGGCGTTGGCGGCTTCGTTCAACCGGTAATGCAAAATCAACTGCTTCGGTTCGCCTGTCACACTTTCTTTGGCCGCCCTGAGGTCGAAGTAAGGGACGGGGTAAAGTTTTGAGTAGTTGGCCACGTTCAGCTGCGTCCCCGTGTTGTGATCATTTTTCCTGTACCTGTACTGGATGAGGTCGCGGCGGATGCGTGTTTGGTCATCACCTTCATAATTGAGTTTGGGGTAATAATTACCCCTATATTGAAGCCGGCAGGTGGACAATTTCGCCGAATTGTCCCCATCGAGATCGAAGGTGTCGAAGCTGTAGGGGTTGAATTGCAGAGCATTTTGTTTCCGCGTCTGTTGAAAGAAAACAAAGCCATGTTTGGGGTTTTTTCACGCCTGCGGTGATTTGCCACTGACCGCTGGCATCTCCTCGACTGCTGCTGTTGTGCAGCATCTCTTTCAAGTAGGTCCACGTTGCGGGCTTCATGAACCTTTCATTGACAAGCTTCTTCCCTTCTGAGGACAGCTGCAGTCTTGGAATCCACAATTCGAACTTTCGGACCACAATTCGCCGCCTGGTGCCGTCATTCTGAAAAATCATTTCATTGTCGTCCTGCAGCGTAATCTCGAACTCAAGCTTCATCGGAGGCAAGAGTCTGTCCGCGAGATCTTCGAAGAAAGAGTAGCGGTTGAGGGGGATGACGGTCTGGACCGTGGCGCCACCTCGGGAAAGGTGGCGTTTGTGAAAGGGGTTAAGGGGTTTGTCACAGTTGTATTGTCGTTGTCCAGATACCAAAACTCGTCCTTGGCCACAGTTCGCGCATAATCGTTAGAATATTCCACCAGGTTTTTGACGAAAATCACCTTGTGGAGGCCGGTTGCTTCGTAAACATGTTTCCACGACTTCACAGTTATGTTTTTTATCGACGAGAAAGAGCTGTTGATCGGGGCCGTTTGTGCATTGTTCGCAATGTTGGCTCCGTCCGCGAGAACTTCAAAGGTGTATTCAACATGAAAATAGGCGTTGTATCAGTCGCGGAAGACGTCCCTGTCTTTCACAAAGAACTTCATCCCGGTTTTGTTTTGGTGCTGCCCGTTGCCCGGCAGCGTGAGTTGGGTGTCCAGATTCACCCGTTCGTAATCCACCTTTTCGACAGAGCGCGGCGACTGAAACATGTCGGTATATTCACAACAAAAAAATTTCAAAGTTGGTTTGCCAAAGTTCGGCTCAACTTCCACATTGCGTCAGATGGCCACAACCTGGCCCACCTTTTGAACCACTTTTTCGGCGGCCGCTTTGCCGGTTTGTTATGCTGCTTGGGTTGCGCCCTTTTTGAACTCCTTTCCAAGGGCAAGGAGAGTGTCGCGGACGACCCCCGAGCCTTTGTGTTTGAAGCGATAGCGTCCGGCAGGCTCGTCGAAAAACTTCATCCACTCGCTGGGAAAAACCATTTTTGCTATATCTTGGCAAGAATTTTCCTCTCACCCAGTTCATTCTTCTTCGATCGTGAGGCTCAAAGCCACATTAAGCCCGTTGACGTCGATGGGGTTGTCTCGCCCGTCCGTGACCCGTATCCGCACAGACTTAATCCAATTTGTGTTGACAGGGTGAAACTCAAATCGACTGACCCGGAGATCTGTTGTGGACAAGCTGTACAAAACGTCACTTGGCACGTCATTTGCCCGCTGCGTCACCAGATCACAATGAATTAAAACCCAGTCGACGCCCCGGGTGATGTTCGGAATCACATCTCCAACGAAAATGAGGCCATCTTTCAGAATCTTTTTCTTGAACCAAGCAAACTGGCAAACTCCCCGACAGAGAGGTCTATTTCAAAATCTTTTGGCACCAAAAACACGACCCGGTAAATGGTGCAGTCGAAATACAAATCGAAGGTGCGCTTTTTGTCTGCGGCCGTCGGATCAACGAACCCTGTATGAGCCTGCAAGTAACGGTTGATGGTGGTTTAATCATACATCCCATCAGGAAAAGTGAAAGTTTTCCAATCGCCAGTTTTTTCCCTCCACTTCAGTTTGTTGTTGCCGAAAGCTTCTCCAATGTTGTACCACGAGTAGCTCATAGTGATCAGCCTGTTCAACGCCACTTTGTAATTTTTCCCTGGGCCCAACTCAATCGGCGGATTGAAGAACATTGTGAAATCCTCGGGCTTTTGGACACCCCCGTTGTTCTGCAGCTTCGCAAGGCGCGGGGACTGGGTCGGGCATGGCGAACGCTTAGACGACATTTTTTGGGCTCTTCAAACTTAGTGTTTTTGAAGACCGTCTATGGCTGATATTTATCATTACTTCAAAAGAAGAGTTAGGAACAGCAGTTCGGAAGCCTCGGAAAGCGATTTAAAATCACCAGAGGAGAAGAGAGTGAAGATAGCAGACAGAAGTCGATCAAACTGTTCAGATTCTGACGACATCTGGAACGCCCTTGAAATGGCGGAGGACATTGGGCCGAAGGTTGACAGCATTCTGTCGAAACTGAGCGACCTGGAGAACAAAATTGATAGAATAGAAAGTCATGTTGGCAGTGTCGATGAAATGGTGGGCCAACTAAAGCAAAAAGTGGATAGTTTTGAATCATCTCTGAAAGAGAAGGCTGAGCTTGTGAAGGCAATGGAAGAGAAGGTCGCCACCTTTAGTGCAGATGTCGAGAAAATGAAAACCGAAATCGCCTCAATCCGCAAACAGCAAGAGTATATGGAAACCTACCATAGAAGAGAGAACCTACGATTTTATGGCACTCCAGAAAAGTCCGAGGGCAAAGAAGATTCGAACAAAGTGCTGATGGATTTTCTGAAAAATAATTTAGGCATGGATGACGCCGATGAAATCGAAATACAGCGTGTACATAGAATAGGCAAGTTCGACCCGAAGCAGAAAAAACCACGTCAAATGATTGCCAGGTTTCTTCGTTACCCGGATCGTGAGCTTGTATTTTCAAGAGCAAAAAAATTGGGTGGTACGGGAATGGGTATTTCAGCCGATCTACCGAGATCCATCGTTGAAACCAGGAAAAAGCTGATGGATAGATTTAAAGCTGCGAAAAGGGAAGGGAAGAGAGTATTTTTTAGTAGAGCGGAGCCCGACAAACTTTACATCGATGGATGTCTGGTTCCTCCTTAGATGACGGGTGGATGTTTGTTTCTCATGAAAACGGTCGGAAATTTATTTTTGCGTTATAATCTCTGAGCCCAGCGCAATGTAAATAGTTTTTCCAACTTTTTTGTAAGGCCCAGGCTATTAGCAGTATAATCAACAGCTTCTTTGCTGGCTGCGTTTTTAATTGTATTAATAGGTGTAACGTTCTTGTGAAGTAATGTCGGTATTCCTATTGTTATTAGTTGTGTTACGTATAATCGCCTCACAGATGCTAATGTTTTACTGGCAAATGGTGTTGATTTGCGAAATGCTCAGTCCGGGTTTTGGGATGATGTTCTCGATTGGTTACTTATTTATCACCTGTTTTGATGGAGGGTAACAATATACAATTCAAACTGCTTTCACTAAATGTTAGAGGTATTCGCACTTTCGACAAAAGAAAATGCATACTGAATTGGTTGAATAAACAAAATGCAGACATTTATTTCCTTCAAGAAACTTATAGCACTGAGGAGCTTGAAAACCAATGGAGGAAACAGTGGAGAGGAGACTTATTCTTTGCTCACGGGACTTCACACAGTAAAGGTACCTTAATCTTAGTTAAACAGGGATTCGACTGTGTAATTAGAGGGACACACAGAGATGACTCAGGGACTTTTATAATGCTAGATGCGTTGATTCAAGATGTTCCCTTTTTGCTAGTAAACATCTACTCACCTACTAAATCAGCTGAACAGACTCAATTTTTTGACAAAATAGCAGATCTTATCGAAGAGCAAATGTCGCAAGCCGAGTACAAGGTCATAATAGGCGGTGACTTCAATGCAACTTTTGATCCTGAACTTGATTGTTCAGGAGGAAAACCTTCAATAAAAAACTGTGTCAAAGGTCTCGAAAATATTATGTCGACGAATGATTTAATTGACATCTGGAGAATTAGAAATCCGACCACAAAACGCTTTACGTGGAGACAGAAAAATCCCTTAATCCAAAGGCGTCTTGATTTCTGGTTAATCAGTAATTCACTGCAAGATGAAATAGACAAAACAGACATTGTAACTTCTATTAAAACCGATCATTCTGCAATAACATTAGATATCGATAGTATAAGCGGAGCATTTCGAGGACCTTCGTTTTGGAAATTTAATAACAGTCTCCTGGACGATGAATGTTGATGTTAATAACAGACAAAATTCCAACTTGGCTCGACGAGATCAGTTATAATCATGATGTTAGGGTGCAATGGGACTGGCTAAAGTATCACGTACGTAAGGAGACTATTCATTACAGTAAAACTAAAGCAAAACAACGTAGAGAAAGGATCAGCTGGATCGAAAACAAATTAAAATTAGCTGAAGAGGAACAGGCAGAAACCCCAACCGTCGAGAACCTAAACAAACTCGAAAATCTGAAGATAGAATATGAGAAAGAATACGAGTACATCACTAGAGGGGCGATTGTTCGCTCTCGGGTCAACTGGTATGAAAAAGGCGAGAAAAACAATAAGTATTTTCTTAATCTCGAAAATAACAACAAAACAAAAAGCACGATTCGAAGACTCGAACTTAAAAACGGTATTATCACAACCAATCCTAAATTAATCACGGATGAGCTATATTCTTTTTATTCAGGACTTTACAGTGATGAAAATGATGCTGAGGTCAATAGTCAACCATGCCCCGTCTTAGAAACGGGACATATACCAAAGCTATCGCCAGTTATGCAAGAGCTCTGTGAAGGGGAATTGTCGACAAATGAGTGTTTTAATGTGTTATCAGATTTTCAAAACAATAAGACCCCCGGAAACGATGGACTTACTATTGAATTCTATAGAACTTTCTGGCCCCTTCTTGGCGATATGTTAGTGAAGTCCCTAAACTATTCTCATAGACATGGAGAGCTATCAGCATCACAAAAACAAGCAATTATTGTTCTTATAGAGAAGAAAGATCGTGACCGGCGTCAAATAAAAAATTGGAGACCAATTTCCTCGGTTAATGTGGACGTCAAAATAGGATCCAAAGCTATCGCTAAAAGGATGGAAAAGGTATTACCACATATCATACACCATAATCAGAATGCTTATGTCAAAGGCAGGACAATCTTCGATGCAGTGCGCACAATTGATGACATCATGTCTTATACAGCTTCCAAAAATATTACAAGCAATGAAAACGTAAAGCTTGTGGGATGTGGCTGGAGTGACAAGGATACTTCAAAAATTAATGTGATCAAGTAAGCTGAAGCCACTCAAGAGGCACTAAGGCCACATGGTAGCGGGCATTACCCCTTAAATCTACCAAAGCAAAGATTGAGCCCAAGCATTAGCAGCCATGGACAGCTGTTTCGGCCTTGTTAGGCCTCATCAGCATGGCATAGCTAATGCTCAGGCTCAAGTACCCACATATCAATAAAACAAGCAATGAAAACGTAAAGCTTGTGGGATGTGGCTGGAGTGACAAGGATACTTCACAAATTAATGTGATCAAGTAAGCTGAAGCCACTCAAGAGGCACTAAGGCCACATGGTAGCGGGCATTACCCCTTAAATCTACCAAAGCAAAGATTGAGCCCAAGCATTAGCAGCCATGGACAGCTGTTTCGGCCTTGTTAGGCCTCATCAGCATGGCATAGCTAATGCTCAGGCTCAAGTACCCACATATCAATAAAACAAGCAATGAAAACGTAAAGCTTGTGGGATGTGGCTGGAGTGACAAGGATACTTCACAAATTAATGTGATCAAGTAATCACATTAAAGTTGATCACATTAATTTGTGAAGTATCCTTGTCACTCCAGCCACATCCCACAAGCTTTACGTTTTCATTGCTTGTTTTATTGATATGTGGGTACTTGAGCCTGAGCATTAGCTATGCCATGCTGATAAGGCCTAACAAGGCCGAAACAGCCGTCCATGGCTGCTAATGCTTGGGCTCAATCTTTGCTTTGGTAGATTTAAGGGGTAATGCCCGCTACCATGTGGCCTTAGTGCCTCTTGAGTGGCTTCAGCTTACTTGATCACATTAATTTGTGAAGTATCCTTGTCACTCCAGCCACATCCCACAAGCTTTACGTTTTCATTGCTTGTTTTATTGATATGTGGGTACTTGAGCCTGAGCATTAGCTATGCCATGCTGATGAGGCCTAACAAGGCCGAAACAGCTGTCCATGGCTGCTAATGCTTGGGCTCAATCTTTGCTTTGGTAGATTTAAGGGGTAATGCCCGCTACCATGTGGCCTTAGTGCCTCTTGAGTGGCTTCAGCTTACTTGATCACATTAATTTGTGAAGTATCCTTGTCACTCCAGCCACATCCCACAAGCTTTACATTTTCATTGCTTGTTTTATTGATATGTGGGTACTTGAGCCTGAGCATTAGCTATGCCATGCTGATGAGGCCTAACAAGGCCGAAACAGCTGTCCATGGCTGCTAATGCTTGGGCTCAATCTTTGCTTTGGTAGATTTAAGGGGTAATGCCCGCTACCATGTGGCCTTAGTGCCTCTTGAGTGGCTTCAGCTTACTTGATCACATTAATTTGTGAAGTATCCTTGTCACTCCAGCCACATCCCACAAGCTTTACGTTTTCATTGCTTGTTTTATTGATATGTGGGTACTTGAGCCTGAGCATTAGCTATGCCATGCTGATGAGGCCTCACAAGGCCGAAACAGCTGTCCATGGCTGCTAATGCTTGGGCTCAATCTTTGCTTTGGTAGATTTAAGGGGTAATGCCCGCTACCATGTGGCCTTAGTGCCTCTTGAGTGGCTTCAGCTTACTTGATCACATTAATTTTTGAAGTATCCTTGTCACTCCAGCCACATCCCACAAGCTTTACGTTTTCATTGCTTGTTTTATTGATATGTGGGTACTTGAGCCTGAGCATTAGCTATGCCATGCTGATGAGGCCTAACAAGGTCGAAACAGCTGTCCATGGCTGCTAATGTTTGGGCTCAATCTTTGCTTTGGTAGATTTAAGGGGTAATGCCCGCTACCATGTGGCCTTAGTGCCTCTTGAGTGGCTTCAGCTTACTTGATCACATTAATTTGTGAAGTATCCTTTCCAAAAATATTAGTTCCTTGTTGGTAGCAATAGATTTCGAAAAAGCTTTTGACTCGGTTAACTGGAATTTTCTTAGAAGAACTCTTAAAAAGTTTAATTTTGGACCTTCTTTTATTGCCTGGATAAATGCGTTTTACTCTGATACATCGAGCTGTGTGATGAATAATGGTTTTACAACCCCACACTTCAAACTATCTCGAGGGGTGCGCCAAGGTGATCCTCTCTCTCCTTATCTTTTTATTCTTGTATTGGAAGTCCTAGCTATTGATATCAGAAATGACACAACTATTCAAGGGATTAAAATTGACGAACAGGAACTAAAACTAATCATTTTTGCCGATGATCTAACTGTCTTCGTAGCAAATACGGAGTATTTTCATAAACTCTCGGTTAAATTAAGTTTGTTTGCTAAGTACTCGGGTTTAAAAGAAAATAAACAAAAAACAGAAGTACTAAATCTCGGTCCCTCCAACATAACTTCAGAAGCGCTAGGGGTGGAGCAAGTAACTAAAGCAGTTAAAATTCTGGGAATACACTTTACGTATGATCGTGTGCTCTCTTTCAAACTTAACCTTGAGACCATCACTAAATCGATAAAGAAGACCGTTCACTGTTGGAGCTGGAGAGGCCTTACGTTGATTGGTAGAATACAGATCATCAAAACATTTGCTGTTCCAAAAGTTTTGTACCGTTTGAGCCTAATTGGCACTAACAAAGATTTTATAAAAGAGATCAATCAAATATTGTATAATTTTGTTTGGAAAGGCAAAGATAAAGTGAAACGCGTTACTTTGATAAACGATATTGACGAAGGTGGTCTGAAAATGCCTCACATTGAATCTATGATTGATGCACAAAGAATTACTTGTATCCAAAAGTTTCTGGATGACTCGCTAAGTTCTTGGAAGTACATCCTAAATCACTACCTTAATAGAGTTGGAGGTAAAGTGTTATTTCATTGCAATTTTACTTTGTCGAAACTGCCTCTACAACTACCAAGATATTATAGGGAATGTTTGATTGCTTGGACCCTTTTGAACAACTCTAATCCCTCTTCTCTTGTTGAAATAGCTAACCAAATTATTTGGAACAACAAGTACATTTGTGTGAATGACAAATCAGTTTTCAACCAAAGATTATTCTCTAAAGGATTCTGCAAAGTTGGAGACTTGTTTAAATTTGTTCACATTGAGCCACGCATAACAGAACTACAACTTAATATGGTAGATTTTCTTTACCTGAAGGGCTTATATCACTCATTGTTGCCAGAGTGGAAAAAAATCATGACCAACACCCCAAGTGAGGTACTACTAAAAACAGAACTTTTTAATGTGAAGTATTCCGAAACAGAATTTTTATCGTCAAAGAAAACTTACAAACTCCTTATTTCAAAGATCTCAAAACCACCTACAGCGAAAAGAAAATTCGAAGAGCACTATGCCTCCGATGATTTCCCTCTTGATTGGGAAACTATTTACTCAATCCCTTTTGAATGCGCCATTGATACAAAAACCCGTGAATGCCAATATAAAGTTTTGAATAGAATTCTACACTTCAATGACTTCCTTTTTAAAATTGGGAAGATTGAGTCTCCTCTCTGTACCTTTTGTCATACAACAGAGGAAAACATGCCTCACTTGTTTTTTCACTGCTCCATTGTGCGAAGTTTCTGGCCCTCAATACAGCCCCTCTTTGAAAGCTATACAATTTGTGAAATTGACGTTATTCTTGGTGTTACTCGACCAGTCAAAGATTCCCTTCTTTATAATCACCTTATCTTACTCTCGAAGTAGTATATTTATAGTTGTAAACTCAAGAATGCTTTACCGACAAGAGTTGTATTTTTAACAAAAGTGAACGCAGTCTTTGAAATGGAGCGTCGGATAGCAAACGAGAGAAATAAACTCTCCTTTCATATTAAAAAATGGGATAAGCTCCTAACACGGGAACATCACCTCAAACTTCCATAATATTACACTTTTCACTATTCTGTTATTATTTATTATATTTTTATGGAATTGAGTTTTCCTCATAACTATTTTCTATTTCTTTGTTAAAATATAGCACCTTGTAAGGCACGTTTACCTATCTGTATTTGTATAATTTTCGTATAAGTCTTTCCAAAAATTTGTTCAGTATGTACTAGTAAATGTAAGTTGTAATGACTGTACCAGCTAGTGTGAATTAATAGTTTGTGTGCGTGTGTGCACGTTTGTGTGTGTGGTGTGTGCGTGCGTGGATGTGCGTATTTCGCTATGTAAGCAATATTGTTATTTGTTATCTGTTATCTGTACTGTTTGTGTAATGAGAATTAAAGGAAAAACAAAAAACAGCTTCGCAAGGCGCGAGTCGAGCAACAGATTGAAACTCAAAATCAAATAAAGAATGATCCTCGCAGTTGTGAACGCAATTTATGCAATTGCGAAAAGAAACCTGAAAAAAATTCAGGACTTCAACGGGGTTTGAACCCCTGACCTCGCGATTACCAGTGCGATGCTCTAACCAACTGAGCTATGAAGCCACTGACGTTGGGAGCAGGTCAATTGTGGGTTCATATGATCCCGTGAAAGAAATGAGTGTGAATGATATATGAAATGAATCATATATGAACTGCGGAAATGAAATCAAATGAAGAATGATCCTCGCAGTTGTGAACGCAATTTATGCAATTGCGAAAAGAAGCCTGAAAAAAAATTCAGGACTTCGACGGGGTTTGAACCCGTGACCTCGCGATTACCGGTGCGGTGCATCGCACCGGTAATCACGATGCATCGCACCGGTAATCGCCACCGACGAGAAGTTTTCCTTCTTTTACTACGACAAACCCCGGAAATTAATGAAAAAAAATTTCCACGGAGATATATAAGTGCTGAGATGGGAGCGTTCAGCAATCCAGAAAGCGGAGCACCGAAAAGCGCGGCGCCGGAAACCCCAGGACCTGCTGGGCCGCCGGGCCCTCAAGGCCCACACGGGCGAAAAGGTGATCCTGGCCCACATGGGCCCATTGGCCCGCACGGCCCGCAGGGGCCTCAAGGCCTGCAAGGGCCTCACGGGGAAGAAGGCCCACATGGGCCAGCAGGGGCTCGATGACCAACAGGCCCGCAAGGCCCGAAAGGCGACCGCGGGGACGCTGGCCCACAAGGGATGCAAGGTTCCAAAGGCGACAAAGGTGATGTCGGCCCCCGCAGGGTTGAAGGTCCGCGTGGTGTTCAAGGGCTCAGAGGTCCACAAGGGGCACAAGGCCCGCAAGGTCCACAGGGACCAATAGGCTCGGGCGACTTCCGAAAAGATGGCAGCACCACAATGACTGGAAACTTAAACATGGGGGAGCATCTGATCACCAAACTTGGTTATCCCAAAGACGTCCTCGATGCCACGAACAAAAGCTATGTCGACTCTGAAATCGCACTTTGTTTGAAACGGGACGGAAGCGACCCGGCGCTGGATATGGATGGGTATGCTGTTAAAGATTTGAAAGACGTCGATTCCAGCACCCCCGCTGAAAACGCCGTCAACAAAAAATATGTGGATGAGAGAGTGCGAACCAAATTCGACGCGATCGCACAAAAAGACCTGAACATGAACAATAACGCCATCATTTATCTTGCCCCACCTTCCTCCGCGAATAACGCGACGACCAAAAGATACGTTGACGAGTATTTTGTGAAAAGAGATGGCTCGAGTGCGATGTATGGGGATCTTTCGATGGCCAACCACAAAATCGAAAATGTCGGGGCACCAGCAGCCGAGAAAGATGCCGCAAAAAAAAATTTATGTAGACCAAGCGCCTTTTCTCCCACTTGCTGGCGGGCAAATGGCAGGGGACATTGACATGCACAACAACACACTCGCAAACTTGAAAGACCCTGTGGCTCCAGGTAGTGGGGCAACCAAGAAATATGTCGACGCAACTCACGTGGACGCCTCCGGCACCGGCCCACAAGAAAACCCCTTCAAATATCTTATGGAAAACACCGATGAATCCTCAAGTGAAAATAACATTCGGGTGCATAATATTTCGAAATTTACAGCCTCTCCTCGCCAAATAAACCAATCGGCGTACAATTTCACTCTCGTTGACGACAAAGATGGAACTGAACAGTATCGCTCAAGAATTAGTTTCAACCTTTTCAGGCTCCCAATCGGTTTTTATACGTGTGTCGTGGAGTTTTTCCCGCCTGAAATGAGAAATGTCAGCGTTCATGCAACTGCCGACACCCTGTTGTTTGGTGCGCAAACCTCGAAAACATTCCAACCGACAGCTTCCATTGCTGGTTATGTCAAAACGGTGCTGCACTTCCAAAAACGACATGCCAGTCAACGAGAATATCTGTATCTGGATCTGCATGGGAAAACCTCATTTCCTAATCCCACTGGGCGTATGGTCGTCTACGGTTTGAATGGGACTGTGTCGAAAGTGCCTTCCACAGTGTTTGACCAAATTTTCTTTGTGCAAGATGGGCGAATGGTAATGCAAACTGATTTGGATATATTGACACACAAGGTGGTGAACAAAGGGCAAGGTGGTTTTCACATAGAGGATGGGGGCATAACGACCTTGGATAAACATTTGAATATGAACGGTTTTCCCCTTTTTCGGGCGAAGGTGAGTACTGGTTTGGATTTGAACAAACTGTCACAAACGGAAATGTCATTCTGTTTCAAAGTTCCCCCACGAGATTGACTATGGGAGTCACTTTCGATATGGGCGGGAATTTGTTAACTAATTCCAAATTAGGTAATTCTTTTGACCTGAATGGACAATATGTCACCAACGGAAGTAATGTTTTGTTTGGCGGAAACGACCAACAAATGGTTTTACACACCGACTTAAATGCAAACGGCTACAGTGTGGTTGGAAAAAATGAAGTTGATGATAATGGAAAAACAAAGATGCATGGTGATTTGTATCTGAACGGACATAAAGTTCATGAAGTCATTGATTTTCATGGCGGGCGCCCCAGATTGGTGAACGATTTTGATTTGGGTGGCAGAAAAATAATGAGTGGCAGCACACCGCTGTTGGAATATCGTCAAAACACAATACGATTCCTCCGACCGTACAGTCTTCCTGGAGGACTAACATGTATGTTGGAAAGTGATTTAGTTACGGGTGAAGGTACTGGTGGAGCATTAAACCGGAACCCGTGGAAATTTGTTTCTCCTTCAAGATTCTGGCAACCTTTCACCACATCTCAAAAAATATTGAGTGTGACCTTGACTTCTCACAGCGGAGCATTGCCTCATGACATAAATTTGCAGATTACTTGCAACATGAGTGATTTTATTTCCCCCACAAACAGATGGTTCACGTTTCCAAAAGGAAATGTGTCAAAAAAAATATATGTTAATATAATAATTGAAGATGATTGCAGATATATTGCTTTTTATTTACAAAATCTGAACAGAAACACCAGGGGAAAACTGCAAGCGACTTTCCTCTCATGAATAAATCCTGTTCAAAAAACCACAACACCACTGTCCGTCTGAAATTTTTCCTGAAATGTTTACAATGTGGTTGCCAAACAGAAAGCCGCGCCCTCCCCCTCTCAACATCTTTGACTTCAACCATACTGACCCGGCCCTTCCGAAGGACACCGTCGATATGTTGAAGCGACTCTTCGCTTTTTACCACAAGAAACATTGGGGCTACGAAAAGCTTTTCCGAACGTTTCAGCGCAGAAACGTGCTTTGCAATGTGGTTGCGGGAAAAGCTGTTTTGACTGGAGCTGTTGCGGGAGGGGTTACTCTCCAACCCGCTGTTATTGCCAGTCTGACCACTTTCGGTGCTGTTGTCAAAATTGTCGCGACGGCGAAGAAGTACGACAAAAAGGCCGAAAAGGCCAGTTTCGCTCGAGTGGAGTACAAAAAAATATTGGATGCCATCCGGTTCCATCTCCGGGGGAACCTTTCAATGCAAAGGAGTTTCTCGACAAGATGAAAATGATCGACGACTTCGTTTCCGACCACTGCATGGAAATCCCCGAGAAACTACAGGCGAAGTACGCCAAATGCTTCATCGCGGAGTGCTAGACGCTATTCAAGCCCCACCACCATCCGTCGAACCTTTCTTTCGCCCGGCGAAGCGAAGCGTTGCTGGGTGCATTTTTTCGACGGTAGGAAAGAGGTTCGCGTTTTTTCTTTTCTGCGCGGCCAAACACTTTCTGGAACCGCTTGAAAGTAATCAAACAGAAAGCAAATGTAGTTCACCGATTTGGGGAAAGCATACTCTCTGAAATTGTGGATGAGGTTTCCCAAAAACGTCCACAGAAAAAGTTCTCGCCTGGTGTTGACGGCGTCGAATATTTCGTGTTTCTTGAGAACCTTGCACAGATTGGTGTATGAAATGGGGTTGGTTGTCCACCCCACCTCCTCCCTGGTTTTGTTTGGGGTGGCGAGCTCTTCGACTTTCCCACAGCGGTGGCACACAAGCTCGAAAGAAACAAAATCCTTTTTCATTCTTTCGCCACAACATTTTTTGTGGTCCGCAATTGTTATCTCCTCCTCCTCCTCTTCGGTTGGAATGTCGAGCTCCTCGGGTTTTCCACAGCGTCGACATACCATAAACCCGAAACCAAAACCATCCTCGATCATTCCTTCGCCACAACACGCCATCTTCCCCACTCTTTATATTTTCAATGGAAAAGCGCCTTGCAAAAATTTACTATAGCCCACAAGGTTGTTGGAAAGGGTTCGCCGCGGTGAAAAAGTTGGCCCAAGCCGCAAAGGTTTCGGAACCTGTGGCCAAACAATGGTTGCAAAGGCAGGCGCTTTGGCAAGTCTTTCTTCCCGCGCCGCGGCGAATTCCTCGGCCGAAGTTTCATGTGCCAACACCCAACGCGGTGCACCAAGCTGATCTGCTCTTCATGCCGCACGACAGGGTGGGCCGCAAAACTTTCAAATACGCGCTGACTGTGGTCGACGTGGCCAGCCGCTTCAAGGCAGCCGAGCCTCTGACCTCAAAAAATTCTGACGAATTTGCCAAGGCATTTGAGAAAATTTACAAGCGAGGGCCTCTCAAGTAGCCAAAGCTGCTGCAGGTGGACCCGGGGCGAGAGTTCAAGGGGCTGTCTCCAGAGTCATGGAGGCACATCGAACGAGCATACGCCGTGGACATGTGGAAGTGCACCGCGACCAGGCGATTGTGGAACGCTTCAACCGCATTCTTGCCGAGCGGCTGTTCAGACACTAGTATGCTGTCGAAATGCGGCTGACGGAGGGTGAGCGATCTGTTGCGTGGGTGGCATGGCTTCCCAGGGTTGTGGCTGCTCTCAACAACCAAACCACACGGTTGACAGGGTTGAAACCCACAGATGGCATCCGAGAACAATCTGTTTTTGCACAAGCAGCCTCCCTTGGCGTGGAAGTACGCTATCTGTTTCAACCTGGTGAGTTGGAAGGTGGTACGAGAAGGGCCACAGATCCTGGCTGTGACAGTTCTATATTTAGAGAAATCGCGAATTTGCTTAAAGTTGTTTTTGTAATGTGATACTTTCCACTTAATACGTGATCGTACGTGAACACTCAAGGTTAAACAATTCACTTCGACCGCCTGAACAAATTTTCCTGCGCATATCTTTGTAAGGGTTTTGAAACTAGATTGTAATACAGTACACTTTGTCCGCATGAAAAGGTTTGCCGAATTTAAGACAAGGCTGGAAACCTCGCACGTGCTGTGAGTATCGATTCGAATTAGAACGTTGTGACAGTTCTATATTTAGAAAACCGCAAAGTTGTTTTGATGTAATTTGATCTGGATGACAGTTCTATTAGTTTTCACGTGACGTCAGGAAACACTAAAATTAAACATTTAGATTTTTTACCCTCATCAGGTAAATGATATTTTAAGGATATATATGCTGGCCTGTTTTCAGCCAAGTAACACGCTTTTGATAGAGCAGTTTGAATTTCGAGCTTTTTACAATGCGTGACATCTGGATTGCTTCTGACAAACATGTCACATACACGGAAAAGATTCACCTTGTGTTTTCAAGTTCTGAATAACCAATAGGTTAAGAGAAGTGTCTATGCGAATGTTTTCAAGCTTAGCAGAGATAAAAAATGCTTCGAGGGAGCAAGAGTAGACTCCAGATGTTGCCACTTAATTTGGAGGTAAACAACGACAGCTGACAACGAAATATGGTGGCAACTCTCAAAACAATTTAACGCGCTTTCCTCGTACGTGAACAAAAAGGCTTTGTGCGAACCCAAAAGCAAACCAGTAGCCGGATTGTTTTCGAGAATCAGAAAGCGTGCGTCCGACTTCTGCATCACAAACGTATCCCGAGCAAACGCTCATAGAGCGTCTTGTTGGTATTTCTTTGCATTACACAACAGATGAGTGTTTAAATGAGCGAAGATTCCAATAAAATTTCCGATCAGATAACGCTGGGTATTTATTACTAAAACAGACGTTAAAACTTCTATTAGCGTACGTAAACGAAGTGTTCTCGAACTCCAGCAAACAAGACGCTTTATGAGCGTTAACTCGGGATACTTTTGTGCTGCAGAAGCCGGACGCACGTTTTCTGATTCTCGAAACTATCCGGCTAGTGGTTTGCTTTTGGGTTCACATAAGGCCTTTTTGTTCACGTACGGGCAAAGCTCGTTAAACTGTTTTGAGAGTTGCCATCCATATTCGTTGTCAGCTGTTGTTGTTTACTTCTACAGTCTGTACTGTATCAAAATCTACCTTCACAACTTTACAAAGATATGTGCAGGAAAATTTTTTCCGGCGGTCGAAGTGGATTATTTATCCTTGAGTGTTCACTTGCGGGCACGTATTAAATGGAAGGTACAACTTTTTGCAAATCTGTAATTTTTCTGTCACAGCATTCGAATTCGACTTGTGATATCGATTAGCCGATAAGCACTACACTTGCGAGGCTTCCAACTTTTTCTTAACACTCGGCAAACCTTTTCACGGGGACAGACTGTGCTGTATTAAAATATCTCGCTTCACAACTCAAACACGATGAATTTGCATAACATCAAAACAACCGTCGCATGATGTTAGCCTTTCGACCTTTGGACTATGTGGTTTGCTTTAACCAATGAACACACCGCCACGTGCCTGCTATTGTTCATTGGCCAATCCAAACACCAGAACGTAATTGTATTGTGCATTTTGCTGCACAGGAAAAAAAAAAAGACTGAAATCTAACACATTTTATAACTCGGTATACTTACAGTATCCCGAGTAATAACAGTTGTGGAAAATCATCGGATAAAGTTGCACATCAACTGCGAATTCACACTCCTGGTGGAGCTTAACACAGGGCTGTCAACCACTCGAGTCTTCAAATATTGAGAATTGTGATAGACAGCGTCATAACGTACATGACGTCATTGTAACGTTGATCTGATTGCTTTATTTTCCGACCGATCACATTATTGCTTATGTTACAATGGCCACGCTTGCAAGTCAAGAACGGTTTGTTGGAATTTATGAGGAACCATTTTAATTTTGTTATCCATGTTAACAGTAAAATAGCTCTTACAACGCAAAATATTTGAAATTTTATTGTTGCGAGAGTCAAGTCTAAAAAGAAATGGCAAACTTCTATGATTGTCCGAGAGATTTCAGACTCTAATCTGGAGACCAGGAGATACGATCCAAAATCTGGAGTCTCCCGGATTATCCGGGAGGGTTGACAGCCCTGCTTAACATCTCACCAACCGAACAAGATTCTTTCAATCTGTATTTTTTATGCTACTCTTATTTTGTCCTGAGGAAAGAATTCTCGCTGATTTTAAGGCTCAGCGAACGAACAGCAAGCTACAACCCTGCTGTATCGCTGGACGAAATGAAAAGACAAACACGTGCTTTGAGCTGAGCGATTCCACCCGATGACTGCCGACCCTGATCTCCGAACACTTGCCGAATTACTTAACTTAACATAGGTCATAACATAGGTCATAAAATAGTGTCTACTGTTGCATAGCAACAGTAGCCACAAAAAAAGCTTTAGCTATAGTGGTGCCACTCGTTGGAACAGTCTTCCTCGTGACGTAAGACAAGCAGAGTCTCTTAGGATATTTAAACGTTTAATCAAAGAAGAACCTTGAGGCACGGCATTCGTGGAAATACATGTAACAAGCGAGGCTAATACTACGTGAAAAAAGTTGACTTAGCGAGACACCAACATGACCGAGACTCGATAAAGTAGGGCTGCAACCATGGACAGCTGTTTCGTCCTTATTGGGACTCATCGGCATGGTGTAGCAGATTTAAAAGACGCCAGCTCAATGCGAGCGCCAATAAATTGCACAATGAACCCGTTCACGATATCAAGTTCCGTATTCGTGGAAAGCAGCTTTTAGTTAGGTCTAAGGAGGACGAACCACAACTCCCATAATGCATCGCTTCGAACTATATTATCAAATTGTGTAGGACACGTGATCACTTCATTTGAAATGGACGCGATGGAGGAACAAGCGTGGCAAGCGCCAATGTTTCGGAAATCAAACATTTTATATCTGTATTGCTTGGACACCGAGTATATTTCCGAGCTCACAGTGCCTAGTTTACCTTTCCTTAAGCTGAGATGTTTGTTTGGACACATTGGTTTTCCTGCATCTCTTTCGTAGCGCCGAATGGTCGTCTTCCCGCACACAAAGCGTTTGCTTGACAAAGTGATGTAGTTTGCTTAGTGATGTGATGTAGTTTCGCCTTGCGTTATCAAGGTTACATCAAGTGTGGAATTTCAGGTAAGAAGCAGGGGCAGTCATAACAATTGTTGTCTGTTTAATACAGTCGTTAAAATATAGCGTTACATGACCGATTGTTGTGATTGCAGATCCAGGTCGAAGACGATGAAGAAATTATGCTCGTTTGGGATTTCGATGTAGCTGATGTCTTTTTATCGCTGACTGCCTCTCAGTGTTAAGTTCAAGCCAAGATTCCCTCTCACTCTGATATTTTCATAATAATCAATTCTGTTATATACAGTGTTTTGTTTGTGATATCCAGCTGACTCTTTCCCTAGCTTTGTGTTTCTTCAAGAATAATTATTCAGAGACCACAGAGGGGGAGGGTTTGGTAGAGCTAAAGCCCTATCCCTTTTTTTACTTGTATTGGTTTTATAGGGCTCCAGATGACATGGAGAATAATTATATGAATTCTACCACTTGAACTTGGCCACATGTTTCAGCCATACCACTTTAAAATAGTCTCTGTGGTCCATTTTGTTCTTAACATCATGATCACATATTTGCAACAAAAAATAACTACTTTTCAATTGCATTTCTTGTATTTGGTATAAATTACATTTTGGATCACAGGCTTACGAAAGAAAAGAAAAACATTAATCAGTTTTTTTGTTTTTAATTTGAACAAAAGACAACAGAAGTTGTCAAACATTTATTTTGGTCCATGTATTCAAGAAGACTAAGCTAGATACAATGACAAAAAATACAAGGCCAAAGCAAGTTGTAAACAAAAAAGAATCAAACTCCTTGACTTTGTATTAAAAACTAAAACAATGTACCCACTCTGCCTGAATGTGGTACTCATCCTACCAGGGAAAGGCCACACATGTGCTGTGTGTGCATCTTGATAATTGGCCTGTTTTGTAATTACACTCTACACTGTACAGTATTTTGGAAAAAATCAAAAATGCAGAATGCCATGTTTTTGAGCACTCTTTTAATTGCAAATTATAATGGCTGAAATATCTTTCCAACATGTAGAAAACATACATGTAGTATAGTGGTTGTTTGCATATACATGTAACATCATGGTGACCATGTTGGTTGACATGAATAATAGGCTCTCTGCAGGGACCTAAACTTTATTTTTTTTTTGTAAATTATGCCAAAAAAGGTATTGTCAACCAACATGGCTGCCTAATTGTCACATGGGTGAAAACCAAGAATATCTAAACAAAAACCATCCACATCAGAATGCTGTAGCAGTTGGCTTTCAAACAAAATACTTTTTTCTATTAACTTGAAGACATCCTTGATTTGCTTTGACAAAGGGCCACGCTTGAAATATTAGCTTTTAAATCACTACACAGAGACCAATTTACTTCATCAAGCCATCTGACAAACTCGAAACTGTTATAATAATGTACTTGCACTTGGTGCAAATAGTGGTGGCAAGTGTATTAAAAGTCTTTTTGGTAAATGAGAATTCCAAAACATTGACTATATTGAATTACCCCTAGATAAAAAAAATAAATAATAATAATAATAAAAGTAATGATAATAGGACTGAGTGGCGAACACTTCAGGGAAGTACCAGTAATCGGGTGAGTGATTTTAAATTTGGCTGAGCGTGTAGCAGGAAGCTGATTTGAAATTATGAGCATCCCTGAATTGTATGGCACGAAGTCCAATTACCAATTAATTGTGTAAATAACAAAATGCAAGAAATTCAGGAATTAAAGATGAGCATATATGTTGTAGTTAGATTTATCCTTGGTTCAATCTTAAGTTCCTTATTTGTTCTTGTGTATGTTATGTAGGAAAATATGGAGAAAAATATAAATTGAACCACAACATAAATGGTTCTTGTTTTCAATCTGGACCTGTCAACCTCTTCACTAAAGATATTCTCCTTGATTTTGATTGGCTACCATCAGACTGTCTGATTTGGCCTGTCTGATTGCAGGTGTTTGTAATCGGACAGCTCAAATCGGACAGTTTGGACCTGAAACAGTCAATTTTCCCAACAAACCATAATAACAATAAACTTTATTTACTACTGAGAACCATGAGTACAAAATGTTCTATTATGCTCAGAGCATCAATATTTTCATGTTTATCAAAGAACCTCGATAACAATTATTGTTCCACATTTACACTGGATTCTAACAAGGCCAAGCTCTCCAAAATTAAATAAGTTAGTTGTTTCTCAGTTAAACAATACAGTTTTCCAGTCAGTGATGGAGAGACATTGAGGTAAGCTGCATCACCGCTTGTTCCAGGTTGGGTGACAGGAGAGCCATCAATATGACTTGACAGATATAGCAAGTGCATCTTCAGCCTCGTCAATCGATTTATACTTCTGTTTTAAGTTAATCATCACATGGCTCGGAACACTGGGTTCTGAAAAAAAAAGTTAAGTGACTGCACTTTACAGTGAAGGTCTAATTACAGCATTTGGAAAATATATGACTGTCCCTGTCATCATGAAAATAGAAAACTCTTGAAAGTCAGCTTGCTGATATGCTCATAACTAACACTGCAGAACACTCAGCGAACTGAATTTATAAAATAAACAGCAAAATATCTTGATCTGTTTGTGTAAAATATTCTCAGCTCCAATTCAAAGCCTGTGTTTTATAGATTTCCTTTTCAGTGAGTTCTAAAATAAACAATATGTGAAGATTATTCATCTCATGCAAAACTCTTACTGGTTCTCTTGTATGAAGTCCCCACAGTTTGCTAGATGAAATCAGCAGCCTTTATCCCAGTATTCATGCTGATCTCCAAATGTTGGTCATTCACCAGTCTTTAGCTTAAATTGTGTTCCAATTTTTATTTTCGTTTCGAAGTAACACGTTTAGATAAAAAATCAAGAAAAAAAATCTAAGACTCAAGTACCTTTTGCAAAGGGCTTCCTTTTCCTTGAAAAGCCAACGTTCTCCGGGTTCGCGTTGGTATTTCTTCGCTTTCTGGTTCAAGCACAGGAAGAATTTACAAGGCTTTTCTCTTTTGGTTTGTTCGGGGTTCTGCCCTGGCAACATATGGACGTTTCTCTCGCTCATCCATGGCAGTAATAACCTAGAAAAATAACAGAAGAAAGGCAACTAAGATATAACCAAACAGCTGATAGGAATGTCTCGAAAACGACAAATGAAATGAAAAAACACATGGAAAATTAAAGCTTGTTGGCATGTTTTATCACACCTCGCGAGCACGTGTATGACGAAAAACACCAAACTTTGTGGCCACAAAAGACATTGAAATCGCGAGGTACTTCGAGGTTCCAAAATCGAACCACCTTCCGATTTATCTTATTTTGCTATTCTGACTATCTACGGGCCAAAAGATTTCGAAAACAACGTTCACTTACCCTGATTGTTTGAGGTCATTCAGCCATCACTCCATTTGCAATTAAAATGAGGTCCGAAATATTGAACTGAAAGAAGGACAAAACCATTATTATCAGAGCTAGAAACACAACTCGTAATAGCAAAATGCAATAAAAATACACATAAAAATAAAAAACTGACCTTAAAGTGCTTCGATCTCTGTAAATTCTGCGATCGAAAAAGCTCACTATGAGCACTTCTTGAGCGAATGCATCGATGAGACGTATGGAATTTTAAGCGCAAAGCATCATGGGGGTCCTGATTCGTCCTCCTTAAAGGTCAAATGAACCAAAATTTCGAAAACTTTTCTTTGTGTCATTTCAAAGTGACCGAACACTAAAAAGGACTACTGGAATACAAAATCACGTAGAAATTGTCCTATCTGAGCTTTTAAGGGAGTAAAACAACAGGGAGTACGGAAATATCCGAAGAACAAACGAAAACGTTTCTGAAATGGCCGCGCGCTAACATGGAAGGAATGGAAACAAGCACGTGTTGTTGTGACGTCACTATTGGCGAGTGGATGAGGAGCTCAATGCTATACTTATTCTTTGCGATCTGTCGAAAAGTTCTTCGTTTTAACCTTTCGTTCTCTCTTCGAAAAAGGCCAAGGAAGTCGAGCATGTGGTTTTTAACGTAGAGCGGTACTAGTATGAACCAATTAATGCACTGATTAATGGCAACGGAATCGTATGCTGGAACCTCCGATGACTCGTCTGACTGCAAAGAATACGATGTAAACAAGGACCGAATCGGTCAAGTGGATTGGTGAGCAATTGTTTCTCAATATACTGTAAAAGATCGCCGTAGAATGGTCAATAAATACGTTGGAATCGCCCTTGAAGCATTTGCTTTGTTCTTTGTGGTGTTTAATTGTATTTTCGATGTATACTGTGAAGCCATACTTCTTCCATGCGCTGCTGTTGTTTTGATCCGCGTTTCTTCTATATTAATATTCACCATACTATGAAAAGGTGGCCATAAAAATACAACTGCATGCTGTTCGCTTTCATTTCACGCATTTTATCTGCCCCCTGTGTTTTTTGTACATTTTCACTGTTTATTGTTATGCAATACCATAATTTCCATGCAGCTGTTTTTGTGAGTCCGATTTCATTCCGATGACACTGCGTGAACAATCCCAAAGGCTAGATAACATGTACAATCGTTGTAACAGGGGTATCCGTGAATTGACAAAATGCCAGTGATTAAATCTAATATGCTTTTTTTAATGAAATGTTTACTTTTCTTTACAATCTTGACTTGCACTTAAAATGCAGGTGCATTTCTGGAAACTGTGTGCCCATGCAAACTGGGCAGGAAAGTGTCTGCTGTCGTGAAATCTCAACGTCATCTGATAAGATACCACATTCCATGTCCTGTATTACTGAGAATGAGAATTTTACTGCTGTGTGCAGCTGTTATTTAGATAACTTATAACCAGTATCTAGAGAATGAAGGCCCGATTTATAATGAGCCACTAAATCGGGATGTATGTGTATGCTTGTAAACATTGTCATATTTTTTGTCAGACCATCACCAACATAAGTATGTGTGTCTGGAAAAGGTTTCTGATTTTGGGTAATGCATGAATTATGTGGGATTGTCATGTAAGGAGTTCACCTACAATTGGTGTATGTCAGTATCAAAATGGCCACGGAAAAGAGCATATAGTCATAATTTTGGTCTAGAAATGAGCAAGCTTGTGAATGGGTGGGCTGTACACTGATGCTAAACATCTCATGGCCATTAACAACCTCCCTGAAAGTTTTCCATTTGGTATATATTCTGTATCATTACACTACTTGCAATAACTTGCATGATGTCAAAGTGATTTAACATAATTCATTGTCCCATAAACTCCATCCAATCTAGATGTGGTTACTTGCACCATTTGTACAGATACATGTATTTGTCATACCACCAAAACTGCTGCCAAAACAAATCAAGCATTCCTTTAGGATTAAAAATAGTTAGATGATAAATTATTATGTCCTTTGACTGTAAAATGAAATATTATGTAGCTCCAGAGGGTATATAATTCATGCCACTAAGAATTTTATGAACCAAATGAGGAAAAAGGTTGTGAAAATTTTGTCACCCAAGGTTTGAGAGTATGGTGAGGGTGGTAAAGGGTATTTTCGTGAGCCGTGAATTGCCTTTTTAATTTCCCGCGAAATGTGGAATGGCCGTTTTTTTCCTCGTGAAATGTGATTGTGGTAATAACCGTGATCCGTGATTTTTGATTATAATTGTCTGTCAAATGAGAATCAGGTGTTTAATTGACTGTGAACTGTGATTTCGTTTCATGTTTCTTTAATTTTGAGAGAAATTATAACAATAGATACCATATGGTACAATACAAACTATACTGCGTTCCATTGCAATCTGAAACGTCATTCTTGACCCTGGGCCGTGATTGCCATGGAAACCTGTCTGGGATAGCTTTGCTCGTCAATAAAAACAGCCTCTGAAGGTCGCGAGATTCTACCAAACGTAACTGTTTTGATGAGTTATATGGCAGACAGTAACAAGGAATCCTTAATCCACAAGGAGAAGGTCTGTTTTCCAATGTTTGCCACATTAAATCATGAGCCCCAAAATTAAACAATAACTGCAAGCACATTCTTACCTTATATCCTGTGTGCATTTGTTTGTTTGTGGTTGTTTTTTCGCTATTCACACCCTAATTTAAACTTGCATTGTACTGTAAACATTTAGTAAAAAAACATGTTCTTTCACCAATCTCGTTACAATCCCTGATGAAGTCTGTGTGATCAGAGGAAACCGGTCGAATAGCAAAGATATTAACAAAAGCTGTGGCTGTGTACTGTTCACTAGTTTTTTTTTTAAAACACATCAGACAAGTGAGTGCTTTGACTGTAGTTCTTCTTCTGACCAAAGTAAGGGATTGTATGTTTTATCATGTGGGAGTGTGGGCTGGAGTAATTTGGGGGAGGGTCACCAAAAAACAAAATCATCCTTAGGGGGAGGGTCATCCATTTATCAAACAGCATTTTTACTCTCAATTCAAACGTCTCAAACGTTATGGGTTCGTGGGTTTCCTTTACTGTACAGTTTCGAATGAATAAATTTTCGAAAATAATGGAAAATAGGCAAAAGGAAACTTACAACGTTTATTTATTTATTTTTAATTTTTTTTTTTTTTTTGGGGGGGGGGTCGCCTTTTTACTCTAACTATCTGTGAAGGGCCATGCTTTATTTTCAAGACTTAAGTGGAATGTGAAACAGCCGTTTTATTTTCCGTGAAACGTGATCAAGACCCCCCCTTTACCACCCTCTATGGTATTATATATAGATTGAGTACGTTTTTCCTCTTTTCTGTCAGTACATACAGATATGTTGCCAAAAGGCAATATACCTATTGGATACATGAGAAGCTGTCATCTTGTTTTTGGTAAAAAAAATAAAATAAAATAAATAAAAAAGAAAAATTAAGAGAGAGCTTTCCACGTGAAAGTACCGTAGTTTTTCGGTTATAAGGTGCACTCGGCTATAAAACACATCCCAAACTCAGCAACACTTGGTAAAAAGACGCACCATAAACTGAAAGTAACATCAGAAGGACTAGAAATACATGTGAAGCGATAACGAAGTTGTAGTAAACAGGAACAAAAAACCGTGCATAAATAAACAGCCAAAAAAGTAGAGGGAACACATTTTATTAAGTTTATGTACTTGTGACCTACGAAATATCCAAATGTTTGTAAATAAAACAAGAACGTTGCATCCTGATTCGATTCGAGCGAAATTGTCACATGCGCGGGCGAATAAAACTATAAAAACTGCTTCGCCTTGATTATTCAGTAGCGTAAACACTTGCGACGAGAGCGCTCGAGTAACTGACCACAAATGTCAGTGCACAAAAATGGATGGATGGACAAAGGTTTGTTTAATTTCTTAAAAAAAAAAATCATCAGTTTCCATATCTCGCAATGGAGGTGTTTGCGATGTTAGCACTATAACTTAAGTATCACATTACAGAGCACCTGCTTTTAAGCACGTCCGATATGCAAACAGACGGCTTTGTTTTGAAAATACTCGCGATGTTCTTTTATCTCGCATTACCAGTTTTGAACAAGTTGAATTGAAGTTCTGCTTGCCGATATATCGCAAGCTAAGGCGACATAATTAATTTTCAATTTGGAGCAATTGCCTGGCTTTCGGATTATAAATCTGAGACAACTTGTTCCCGTGAGGTCAAACTCCCGTCCAGGTTGCCGTGTGAAGAGGACGCTCAGTTACTCCGCTTTCTAGGATATTATTATCCAACCACTAAGATCATCCTCCTTGAATGTTAACAAGCGCTTACTTTTCTGAAAGGATGCGAAGTGAAAGGCTCTGGCCAAATATATTTACGGCTACTGTTCATTACGTAAATTCGATTTGTACGCCACTTATAAGAATATCAATGGTTTGCACGGACGTCTCAGCTCTTCACATCCCAGCAAACTTAATATAAGATCTAATTATCAGAGAGAGCAAAAGGATCACTCTACTTCCAGCTATTTCAAACAAGATGGAAAATGCCTACTGCTAGCTTTCTGCCGTTTTGCAAACGCTGAGCGAATACATTAGGAATTGCCGCTTGAAGTCGTCCCGTTATTCGGCGGTCTAGAATTGTTGTCGGTGTTGCTTCTTTTCTGGCCGATTTTTGTTTCGGATTCCACGTTTTTATTCTTTAAAAAAGTTGGTACGGCATCATCTTTCAAGTCAGTCTTCGTGGCTTGAAAGCTGGAACTAGCGAACTCCTTGCCACGAGATTTTGTTTGAAGATGTGTGGTGTGAAATGTAAAATGGTCTGCACAAGCGATTCCCTCTTCAGTCTTATTAGCCATTTCCTCCGTAGTTTTGGGTCATGTGGAAACTTGAAAGTACTTACTTTACACTTGGAATTGTTGCTGCAGTTTATTGCAGCACAAAACACAGTGCTTTCCGCTAATAAAACGACACTAATTTCAAGACTCACTTGTAGTTTTTAATGTTCCCGCAATTTTTCAGCTCGCCAATAGTGACGTCACTACTGTTAATTCCGACAAATTCCCGACAATTGACCCGACCGCTCTACGAATATCACAGCCAAAACGAAGCACTTTTCAGCATCCAGTATCTCTGGGATGCAATACCCGATCACTCTGAAACTCCAGAATATGTTTATTTCTTACTTAAGCTACAAAATTCAATAAAAATTGACTTAAGAAAAAAACTTTGAAATTTTGGTTCATTTGACCTTTAAGTTAGGTCTATGTTTTAAGTATAGTGGTTTATAAATAGTATTTTATCCATTTAATGCATTATTTATAGCTGATGAATTGTCCGTGGATAAATAAATAAATAAAGACTATCTGAAATGAAATGGTTTGGTATTTCACTGGTGATTATATAATAAAGAGAACATTACATGGCCGTTTGGATATACGCAATTTCTCTTCGAAATTTCTTATCTCCGCGCGGCCACGTAATATCCTCTATATATTACTCAAGCCATTTGTGACAAATGTCCAAATATGATCATGGCGCTCTGAATATTCATCCTAATTTCGTATGTCGCGGATAAAAATGGCGGCTTTTCCAGCTTTTCTGTAATAACCTCAGTTAATTGTGCTTTGTGATCAATGTGTCGAATAATAAAACAACGTCCCCTGATTTTAGTTATCTCGGCCTACGGCCTCGTCGATATTCCGAGCGATTTCGCAGGATAATTGTTGAGTATTCTTTCCTGCGAGCTGTTCGAAGCATGATTACCGCTAATCCGGGTTAACTGCTATGGCAACGTATAGTTTTTGTTCACAATTAACCCAGGATTAGTATTAATCGAGCTTCAAGCAACTTGGCCCTTGCTTGGAAATCATTCCTTAGATATTGCTTATGATCCTCTTCCGAATTTAGTACCCAAGAAACACACTACAGTCTGCGGAAAGCACTCAATTCAAACAACTGATTCAAGTTGTCACGTAGGTTGCTCTAATAGAGTGGTTATCATGTCGTATTGGGTTGATAGGGCTTCGATTCTCGTTCGGGTGAACTAAGCTTGCTGTGAGGGTGAGACGTGGTGTCACAGGCCCGGAGCCAGGTTTTTGCGTGGGGAGGTGCGTTTGAGCGCCAAAGGCTCAAATTGACGAGCGCCGTAGGCGCGAGTTTTTAGAGGGGTCCGGGCGCATGCTCTCCCTGGAAATTTTGAAAAATATGGCCGTTTAAGATTTCATTTTGTGCGTTTTGAAGGACGTTAGATAGAAAATCAGAAAGTTAAGATCAAACGTAATACGTCAATACTTAAGAAAAATTTCTTGGTCGAAATGGCCGCTTAATCGTTGAGACGTGTACCAAGCTCACGCCTCCTTGAATGCTTCTGGGAAAACAAATCTACCATTTCGCATCAACGAAAGAGCCTTCTTTGAGCTATGCTGGCTCTGTTGTAAATGTGGCGCCGTCTTAGAGCACTTGCGCTCCTTTCACATTCGCAGCTGGTGACTGGAATTGTGCAACAAATCTTCAAGAGGACGTAAAGAATTGGGTACAAATTCCTCAAGACTTTTCCAGCGGTATTGGGTCTTTTCTCTTTTGGCTTCGAGCTGTATCTGAAATAGTCTTCCAGCAATTTCAATACTATTAAAATAGTATTGACATAGCAAGGGGTCACATAGCGGACATAAAATGAAAACAGTTCAATAAACTGGGCTTCATTTCAAGATACACAATAAGCGAGTCAGGACGCAAGTACTACAGTTACTTTACGTTTACCTTTTTGCAATAATTAACTTTATTTTTAACCGCAGGTATCTAGTAAACGGATTTTCGCGGCCCGTGGGGGGTGCGTACGCACCCGTCGCACCCCATCCCCCTCCCTACGGGCCTGTGTCACAAGGAAAGTATGGGAATTTTAAGATACCACAGGAAAAAAAAAAAACAATAAAAAAGCAAAAATAAAAAAAACAAAGAGAAACAAAAAGAAAACAATCAGTGAAATAAGAAAAGCATTAAAGTTAAAGCTAAAAAGGAGGCTGTACAAAGCGATGATTTAGCACAGAAGGTAAAGACAAAATCTCCGTGAAATTACATGAGAGATGATAAATTTAATGTGCACAGCAATCGAAATTTCAAAACCAATATGAAACTATATGTTTTAACAAATATTTTGAGTGGAAAATAATTAACTAAAAGTAGCGGAAACTTATTTTAAAATGCGGTGAAAGTTGGGCCTTTCTCACCCAAATTCTAGACAAGAAACCTGGGCTCTGGTGAATAGTCGTGACGTCATTCGAGTGAAAAATTCGCTGAAAATTGAAAAGGGGGTATGTAACCGGCACGGATTTGCAACAGTTACGCCGGATATAAAAAGACAAGAAAAAAACCAAAACGAATAACGAGTAAGGTGATAGGCAAAGTTCGACTGCAAAACAAGCAACGACAAGATTTTACTTCAAAATCCCTTTCACTGGCCGATTTTCAGCCACAGCAAAGATTCGCTCTCCCTATTGGCGTTTTCCAGGGATCTTCGGTTTAGGGCCGCTACTTTTCACGGCCTATGCGAGTAAACTCTTCGAAATTATCAAGACTCGCCTACCAGACGTACATGCATATGCAGATGACACCCAACTGTACATCTCCTTCTCACCAGATTCTGATGTTAGCCTAGCCGGCCTAGCCTCCTACGCAGCCGTTGTTTGTGTCGGTCCTATTCTCCCTCCCCACCAACGTCTGCTGAACCGAGCCGAACATTCCATTCCCATTGTATCTGAGTATCTAGTCAGGAGGAAGAATAGAACTGACACAAGCAACGGCTGCGAAGGAGGCAACGAGAACTTAGCCACCGAAATTTAAAAGCCACGACATGATTGGTCAGTTCCTGTGAATGGAATTTCCGGCTAAGTGCAGCAGACGTTGGTGGGGAGGGAGAATAGGGTCAACACAAACAACGGCTGCGAAGGAGGCTAATGTTAGCCAGGCTGATGCTCTATACGCTATGGAGAGTTGCATTCATGATATTAAGATCTGGATGACAGTAGACAAGTTAAAATTCAATGATGAATCGGCCGAATTCCTCCTGATTGGAACTTAACAGCAACTTAAGAAAGTCAAATTTGATCATATTTCTATTGGCAATGCTAATATTCCGGTAGTAAC
>JAEMWC010000127.1:1262500-1320291 GCA_016490735.1 Pachyseris speciosa
GAAAAACTGCACCCAGAAAAAGATTTCAACTGGCAAAATACAAAGGTTAAAGCGCTCGGAGTTTGGCTATCGACCGACCCGGAAATTACAATCAAACTTAACTTCGTCGAAAAAATGGAAAAAATGCGGAACTGCTTGGGCTGCTTTACCATGCGATTCTTACATTACATTACATTACAAGGATACTGTTCTGCTAACGCTATAAAATACAACATCTTTCACTACTAACCTAGCAACATTACAAAACCGCTTACTTCTAGTAGCTAGCAACCTTTATAATTAATTCCTAAAATTATAATTAATTATTTTAGTACTGGAGGGCGTCCTTCAATGGGTTCCACTTCTTTTTAAAGGAAATAAGGGTGTTACTATCCAGAGCTATCTTCTTTTCAATTTTTATGGAGGTTAACAGTAGTTGTATATATAATTGCAGCTTAGGTAAGGAGTTTTTTAATTTACAGGTATATATGTAGTGTCTAGCAATAAGTAGTAGGTGGCATAGAAGTAGATTCGATACATTTTCAACTAAACCTAGGCAGAAAGAGGAGAGAGAAAATTGTCTTTCACATCTACAAGTTTTTGGGAAATCCATTCAAATAATAGTTTCCAAAAAGCTTGGGTGTGTTTGCAGTTCCAAAACAGGTGGACCAAAGTTTCAGTAGATTCCCCACAGAAGGAACAAGAATCCACTTGTTTTATGCCTATCTTACAAAGAAAGTCATTTGTCGCAATTCGTCTATGCAGAAACTTAAACTGAAATACTCTGAGCTTTGTTTCTCTTGTACAGAGGAATGGCAGATAGTAAGAGTTTCTCCAATTAACGATCGAATCTCCTATTATATCCACTTCAGAAAGCCATTTTTCTTGACTCTGTAATGGTATAGACTGAGGCCTTATTTTTCGCAAGGCGTCTATAACATTCTTTGTTAATATTTGAGTGTGACAAAAGACTCGCTGTATTATTTGAAGATGGGTTATCTAAGCCTGGTGAGCACATTTTCTTGAATTGTTTTAAGGCTGCTATTACTTTAAAGTACTCAAGGTAGTTGGTTTTAATATTGTATTTAGCGACAAATGCATTATAGCTTAAGAAGGTCTGATGTTCAGTAAGTAGATCTCTAACCTCTTTTACCCCTGCTTTAAGCCAAGATTTATAGAAAATGGGTTGGTTATCTATTCTAATCAGTGAGTTGTGCCATATACCCATAGAGTTAAAATCATGAATTTCCTTTCTGTAGTTTAAACTAGTTCAGTGTTCGAGAATTTCTCTCAAAAAAGGGTCTCTTAGGTTGAGCTGTGGAACATCCTGCGGTTTTAGGTTACTTAAAAACACTATTTTCCCTCCATGCTTCTGGAGATGAAAGTCTACAAAAAGCTTCCATTCACCATGATTGTCGTTATCTAAGTAGCCTTGTACCCACTTCATTTTTAGAGATTTGTTAAAACTTTGAATATCTATCATCTTAAGGCCTCCTTTATCATAAACGTTGATCATTTCCGTTCTCTTAATTTTGTCCCCTTTGCTGTTCCAGAGAAAATCATACAGAAGAGTATTAATTTCTTTAAGTGCACCCTGATGCGTTGAGAGAGAAGATAGAACATGCACAATTTGAGATACTGCTAAAGATTTTATAATCGTAATTTTACCTAGAAGAGTTAATCTTCTAGCAGACCAGCTATTTAGAATGTTTTTTATTCTCACAATTTTTTCGGAAAAATTAACATAAAAAGCGTTCTCTTCTAAAGTCAAAAACCAGACTCCTAAGGCGTAGACTTTTCCTTTAGCCCATGTTATATGTTTGTTAGAAGACAAGATAGCGTTTGAGTTTTTGAATGAGCCGATCCAGAGGGCTTCCGTTTTATCGTAATTAACTTTTAAGCCGGATATAGAGCCAAATGCGTCAAACAAGTGTAAAGTTCTTGAAAATGAGGATTGTGAGCCATCTAAGATCATCGTTGTATCATCTGCGTATTGCGAAATTTCGAAGAAGACTAAGCCTTATCGGGAAAATAACAGTTCTTTAGAGTTTGGTTGCCTCCCAAATAATTCATCTTTTGTCGCCTCTTCAAATCAATTCTCAAATTATAAAACAAATAAATGACCTCTTTTTTGACTTCCTTTGGAACAGTAAAGGTGATAAAATCAAGAGAAATGTTATCACCCAAAATTATGGCAACGGAGGACTTAGAATGATCGACATTTCATCTTTTAATAAAGCCCTTAAGTCCGTGTGGATAAGAAAGTACCTGGACGAAAGTAACAATGGGAAATGGAAACTTTTTTTTGACGCTGACCTCGAAAAACTTGGAGGCCAAACTGTTTTTAGGGGTAACCTCGACATAAAAGACACGAGGAAGCTTGCTAACAATCTTAGCCCCTTTCTGAAAGAGATTCTCGAGGTATGGTCTGAATTAAACTATCAAAGTTCGATAGAAACGGTAGAGTCCTTTCTTACACAAAGCTTATGGTATAATTCTTTGATTAGAGTTATGGACAAACCAGTTTTCTATAAAAGTTGGTATCAAATGGGCATTTCTCATGTGAATCAAATCGTTAAGGAACAACCAAGTACTTTCTTGTCACCAACAGAATTTGAAAGCAAGTATCATACCAAGGTTTGCCCTTTGACACTCAACGGAATGACATCTACCCTCCGAGAACTCTGGAAAAATCAAAAACCACCAAGTGTACCACTAAATTGTAAAGAACAAGAGTCTTTCACAACCGCCTTTTTAAAATCGAAAAAACCCAGTAGACTAGCTTATCAAAAACTGGTGGAAGTAAATTGTAAATATAAAATTTCCAGCCAGGAGAAATGGAGCAAGGTTTTCCCAGAAGCTCGTGATTTAATCTGGCATAACGCATACATGACTGCTTTTAAATGTACGAAAAGCACCAAACTGATTGAATTTCAGTTTAGATTCCTTCATCAAACTTTGGCAACAAACGTATCTCTAGTCAAAATGGGATACAAAGATGACATTATGTGTACATTTTGTCATGAAGAAGCTGAAAATTTCACGCATCTTTTCTGGTTCTGCAGCAAAATAAAACTTTTCTGGAAACACCTCGTTGCTTGTCTAAAGGATCGTAACCTTTTATCCAACGACTATCTTCTTAATAATCTTGTCGTCTTGGGTCTGATGCCCGATACTTCCAAAAACAAAGCCGCAATTAATTTTGTTCTGTTACTTGCGAGATTCTACATTTGGCTCTGCAGAAGCAAAGGAAATATTCCAACTATTGAAACTTTTAAGCCTTTTTTAAAACAATATAAGGAAGAAATTGAACCTTTCTCTCTTTAGTAATCTTTTTACCAGTTTGAAGTCTCTCGCTCTTTTTACACTTTCCTTCCTACCAGGCATTCTCTTTTTTTCTTCCCTGCCTTCAATATTCAAAATATGTAAAGCTAAATTCCAGTGAATAAGCAGAGAAAATATCTTTGAGTTTAAGAGCACAGTTAACTAAAATTTACCATATACCCCCTCCCCCTCTTTTTTTCTTGTATTCATAGCGTATGTAATTCGTATTGTAAGTGTTTTTTTTTTTTCAATATATAAGTAAAGCGCAGAGTAAAGCATTGCTAGTAGCGTAAGTATCTCTCAATGTAAGTACTGTAAGTGTTGTTTTTTTGTAAGTAAAGTATAGTATTGTTAGTAGCGTAAGTATCTCACATTGTAAGTAAGCACTGTTTTTGTAAAAAAAAAAAAAAAAAAAAACGAAATACCTGAACTTTGTATCACCCGAAAACTTCCACGCGAAACCTAAAAAAAAAGTCTGATGATCCGGGCAAATATCAAGATGGTGGTAACCGCTCTTTAAATCAAAGGAAATCATGAAAGCTCCCTTTTGGAAATAAGACAAGGCTATCTTCCAGTCCTCGTACTTAACTCTTTGTTTAATAAGATGTTTATTAACATACCTTAAATCTAATATTAATCTCTTCTTCCCATTGGGTTGAACGGACACAGGTAGGGGGTTAACCACATAGGGGGAGCTTGAACTTCTACCACCCGATACGAATGCAAGAGCTCTATAATGGCTTCCTCTACGAATTGTGGATGATGCAAAGAAGACATATTGTTTTTGAGAACTTTCCCGGAGGGAACTGTCTCGAAAGGAAGACGATAACCGTCTTGAATCACCGAGAAAATAAACATCTGGGGCACCAATAGCATGCCAGAAAGATATATTTCGCTTCAAACTTCCCTTCACCTGCAATACGCCCGACTCGGTCAAATTTTCATGTTCATAACCCTTTATTACCTCGATAAATTCGTCAAAAGGAGCGTCATTACCGCTAATATTTCGATGCCCCGTCATTGAATCCTCCTGATCCGAGCTTACTGTGGGATAAAAGGGTTTCCGGCTCTGCAGTCCTTAGCCTAGTGACCGGCTCGATTGCATCGGAAACAACCACTGAAGCCTGCAACGTATTCTGAACGGCCTGGGAACAAGTTGATAAAAGACACGCTAGAGAATGGTGAAAAAAATAGTGAAACTGACAAGGGCGGGCGGGTGGGACTACAACTTCAATGTCAGCATGGAAAGCGAGAGTGAGAGGACTAAATAACTCTGAAAAGCCTACAAATACTGAAGCCACACCAATCATGGATACCCAAGGGTCACGCCCAAGTGGCGTGTCCTATAGCGAAATGGATACCCAAAGAAACAAACTGCTAATGAACTGAATTTACCGCATACCAGCAGAAAATACATTTACATTCTAATTCGCTGCGCTCAAACGAACGTGTATTATTTTCTCCTTAAATACTATAGAAGCACAACACCAAAGGAATGATGGTTGGATGCTCAGGTAATCCAACCCAACGTGAGACATCACAAAGAAAATAAAAGGTCTTACCGCGAAAAAGCTGAATATCGCCAGCAAATTTAAACTTTTTAGAAGCATTGCCAGCACTACCCTTCGATTCTTTCCTTTTCCTTTCAGCCGATAATTTAGCCTTCCGAATTTTCTTCTCATCTTCAGAGTTGGAAGCAAGCTCGTCAGACTCGTACTCTTGCACTACCAGCCACCCGTCTTTGCTTCTGTCTGCGAGCTTTATTAACTTCTGACGCTTCTTTATGAGCTGTCTCCCTTCTGCTACCAGCTTGCGGACCTCTTGTGTTTCGTTCAGGCTGACCTCTGTCTGACCAAGAATGTGGTCCAACTACGCATTTAACTCAAACTGCTTCCTATTACCTTTGAACTTAAACTCGGCGGCGTCCTTGACGACTTTCGACTTTCCTTCGAGCTGCTTGCTTTTTTCCTCGAGTTGGGATGACAGGTAAGTTTTGAACAGAGAGAACACTTGATCGACAAAGGTGGATTTGAATACTCTTCCTGTGATGAAGAGTTTTCCGTGACTTCGCGCTCTGAAGTGGTTAAAACTTCTGCTTCCAATCGAGCCGTCATATTACCCAGCTACAACTTCAATGTCAGCATGGAAAGCGAGAGTGAGGCCCGTTTCAAACATCGAACTTCTCATGTGCCGAATCTAATGCAAATGACAAAAATCTATTGTTTTCGCTCATTTGCATTAGATTCGGCACATGAGAAGTTCGACGTTTGAAACGGGCCTGAGAGGACTAAATAACTCTGAAAAGCCTATAAATACTGAAGTCACACCAATCAAGGATACCCAAGGGACACGCCACTTAGGCGAAATGGATCACCAAAGAAACAAACTGCTAGTGAACTGAATTCACCGCATACCAGCAGAAAATACATTTCCCGAACAGACTAATCCTATGAAAGCAAAACTCAAGGTAAAATTTAATCACCTCAAGAGTTCATAAGAAAGCAAGCCCGGTGAAGAGTAGTTGTGACCGAGATCGACAGCTAGCTTGCGATTATTCTCTGTGTTAGGCTGTAGAATAATTAACTCTTTCAGCTGAATTAATTTCTTCGCGCCATTCTGCATGTTACATTCCGCATAATTATGGCATTCCGCAAACTCATTCCGTCTTTTACCCTCACCGGTGTTCATTGTTGTATGTGTATGTCACCGGAGTTTATTACCCAACTCAGATCTGTTAGTTATAGTACAGAAAACGCCCGAGACGAGTACCAATATTCTGCGATATTGTACATTTGGATATTTGTACTGTAGGGGCGCTTTCCATTCAACCCAAAATTCCGGTAATTTCGGTTGGTACATCAAATGGAACGGACCATTTCGGTTTGGTCCGACCGGAATATTCGGGACCACCTTTGAAGGTGGTCCACTTTGACCGGTCGGACCGGTCGAACCGAAATGGCCCTTTCCATTTGACAAATTTGTCGTTCCCAGTACCGCTCTTCTGTACCTTGCTTTCAAAGACAAAATGGAGGAATGCAGTGATTCAATGTACGAGTGCTCCATCTGTGGAAACAGATGCACAGATTTACAAGTACTATTGATGCATAGTTGCTCATAGATATCAGGTGGGTTATTTTATAATGATTTGATCACTGTTTCGGTACCTTTTAAAATTTCTTTAATTTCAGTATCGTCTAACAACTCCAAAGCCAATAAAACCGGCATAGAGTCGGCCATTTTTTGTTTTGGCGTTTGTTATGTTCGTATTTGGCGCGAATCAAACGCGCGGTGGCTTGGGTCGGGTCTGTGCGACCGGAATGTACCGTTCCATTGAACACGTAGAATTTCCGAAATTTCAAACCGGAATTTTTGTTGAATGGAAAGCGCCCTAGAAAACCTCGCGTGCGTCACGCAAAACCTGTCACACTTTCCCGAAAAAAGTTTTTCTTTGTATAAATCCTTTGTTTACACTACGGGAAGGTCAAAATACAGCACCACTCGTAAAAATACTTCACGATACACGCCAAAGCATCTAATAAGTAAGATGTATGATATATACTCCAACGCTTCGTGACAGGGGACATAACACGCAGCTTATTATAAATCATATCCCTTCTGGACAGGTTTAATTCATTCGATAGAATGATTAAATCAGTCACCTCTCCTGTTTCGAAGGGGTGGAGTATATTTCCTCAAATTCTTTCCTCAAACTCTTTACAACAGACACTGTTTTAAAATAGAATGAAGAATTTGGCGTCAAATGTGTCGTGTTTTGTGTCGTTGTGTTCGGTTGGATGAAACGCATATTCTGCATGTTGGTCGACTTGCGAGCAGGGAAGGATCCTCGTACTTTCGAGCGAGCTAGTAGCGAGAAAGATGCCCACGTGCGGTGGAGTTAATTTGAAAGTTACAAGGGAAGGTACAATATTCACCGGGGGCGCTTCCATAGAGCAAAAATAACCGGTACAAATTTTCGGAAATTTCGCTGATCGAATGGAAAGCGTCTGACCACGTTCTAGAATTCTAGGTCACGTGCATTGACATGCTGAAGGTGCTCCGTCCGCTTATTGGTTTTTCCGCTTGTCCACGTGAGCTCACGCCCTACCGGGCGTGAGGGCAGTTTCTTTGTTTGTAGGGCAGTTTGTTTCTTTGACATCTATCGCGAATGGAACACGAAAATTTCCGTAATTCTGGAAATTCCAGCAGAGAGGGTGCACTCAAAACGTATTCCTAAATTTTCGGAAACTTTTCCCGGAACTTTCCCCGTTCCAATCGATTTCGAACCGGAAATCTCGAAAATTTTGGTTGAATGGAAAGCGCCCCGGATGTCGGATTTTCACAACTCGGATGTTGGATTTTCAACAACTCGGATGTTGGACTTTCAACAACTTGACGTTGGATTCTCAACAACTCGGATGGCACTTACAAGCTTCCCTAGTTTCGCCACTGAATGTGCTTATTCCCGATCAAATTGAAAAGTTGAAGGCACTACGTGTTGGCTTGAAGGTTTACAAGCAAGGTAGCCAAGACGTAATTCGATCAATTGGTGATAATGTCAAATTCCCTTGTCGATTTGTGCAAAATAAATCTCACTCGTAGCGGTAAATGCAAACGAGTGGCTCTGGGGACGAGAATGACGGGAAGTGCGCAGTAATTCATCACTTAATTCTTGGTACGCGTTCAGTTTTTATAAGCCAATGAAAAAATTTTTTGGCGCGGCCAGAGCTACTCGTCAACGACATTTTAAGACGAGTGGCTCTGGGGACGAGAATGATGGTGACCAAGAACAGATGGGTTACCATAGTTTCTTACCCATCGTTCTGCACGCTGCGTTTAAAATCTCAAGTCGTTAGGTTTATGATTTATGCTCCTCAATTCCCCATACCAGTGTTCAATGAACAGTTGAAAAGAAATCTCATGTTAACAGGCTCTTATAGCGCGAAACTGAATAGGCTGAACATTGACATTTGCCTACTTTCTTTTTCCCCTTTACTACTATTCTATGCGATATCAAACGAAAGGTTCATTCTACAGATCGCTTGGTTCAGTGCGTAAGCCCTGTAGCTCATTAATAAAACGGAAAGAAAACAAACGAAAAGTTGTTTATAGAGATATATGCGTGTGGTTTCGGTAGGTTTTGTTTTCACATTATAAATAATCAAATAGGGCAGGTGCTTCTGCTCTCGGTCTGGAATTGTTTATGTCTTTCGTTCTAGTTACCTAGGTAGCTAACAACATTTTTTTTTCCAGAGAAATCTTAAATAAAATAAATAGTTTTAAACGCGCCTAAAGTGAAAAGAACTCAATATGGAGATCACTGCGAAGGTAAGATCTTTTTCAGTTCCTACAATATTACAATAAGAGTCGGCATAAACACAAGGGAAATACGAGTAAAAGCATCATTAATTGTAACAAGGTCTTTCCGTCTGTACTGTGAAATTCTCTGCTCTAACATGCTGGATGTGTTACGTTCACTGTAGATGCCGCCGCTTATCATGGCGCTGGTGTTGTCACTAACCTGTTCCACGGAACAAAATAATGTGACGGTCAGTTTATCTCCATCACCTTCAATTCAGCCGTTAAACATGTCCGCAACCATCAACGCATCTTCAGCTTTACTGACAAATGAAACCATTCCTACGGGTTAGTTCCACTCAACTCGAAACGTAGACATGAAAGTATACTATACAGGACATCTGAGTTCAATTGCAGTGAGAAACACTGTAATCTACTCACACCAGCCAATTTTGTCTCCTCACGGCTAAACCGTTTTGTTTTGTTTTTTTCGTTTTTGTGTGCTGTTTTACATTTGGGTGTTTTTTCTTTATTTACTCGTCCCAAAACTTGCCAGAATTTCTTTAAAAATATACAGTTAAATGAGGAATAGCAAAACCCAGATATAGCTTCACTGCGAACAATTAAAGATAATTGTAATAATACGAACACAAGCAATCAACTCTTAAATTAAGTCTGATTAGAAAGGCTGTAAAACTTATACCGGTACCCAATCTCTTCTGCTGTGCTTCGCTGTTCAAATACCGCAGGGAAACTACTATTGATAACACATCAGTCTGTGCATAACCATGGCCGCGCCAAGACGCAAAGGTGGAAGACCTGCTTATTGCGGCCTTCATTTCTTTTGGATAACGTATCTTGCAAGTTATTACTTTAGTTATTTCCTAACTACATAGAAGCAAGCTCTCATGGAGAACGCTGTCGCAGGCCAGGTTCGAAAATGGCCTACTGGTACAACACTGCTAAACTCATCCAGTATCACAGAACTTATTGCCACCGAAACTTAAAACAAGATACATATGTAACTTTGTTGCCTTTGGAGAGAAAAGATAACAATGAAGTACTCATTCATTTGAAACTTCGCGCATAAAAAGATTGGAGCATGAAGAGTTTGGCGCATGGTAAATACCAGATCAAATATCTGTGTTTTGCTCCTTAGTTAACCTCACTGTGAATATGAATGTGAATCCAAACCAATCAAGTGCAGCAGTTGTGAATGCAAGTGCCTCTATAATCAGCCAGATAACGGGTAGCACCAAGACGGAAAACAGTAAGTATTTGGTTTACAATCAACCAGTTACCAAGTCAATTCACATCATCATTTTAATCCACAACTTTTCAGGCGTATTGCAGTGGCGTATCTGGCCGTTGTTTCGTGATCTTAATCTCCAGCGTGATAACTTGTTTTGCTACGAGCCTCCATATTTAGTCTGCAGATGTTCCTCATAACTCCACATAAAAATTTCGTAATTTGGTATCAGGGTGGTTTAATTAAGGCCACAATAAAATCTGTAAAGATACCAGTATCTTTAAAGGCGGGTTATAAAAACCGGAAAACTAACAGGAATCAGACTTGATACTTCTTAGCGTTTAAAATACGTTCAAACCACACTCACCATCGCACGTAACGTTAACACACAATCAGTGACTGCAGTCACGGTCCACATTTGCTAACAAAAAAAAATTGTTTTTGTTTTATAGATACATTCTTTGTAGAGTTTAACACAGGAGCGATTGCGTGGGACCCAGATCTAACAAAGGAACATCATAACACCTACATCAATACTGCCAACAAAATTGTCCAAATCGTAAGTATAATGAAATCTTCTTGAGATATTCTATTTAGCTTGTTCAGCAAAAAAATCATCTGAAACGATAGTAGCCGATAGTAAGAGTTTAGGTGCAAACAGCAAATACTGCTGTTCCTCTTTGTTTTGCGCTCTTGTTTCCTCGGACCTTATTGACCGGGCAGTCGAGCGAGTTGATAAGGGAAACCTTTTTTTTCTTTTTGACAGATTGACGGTATTCACTCAAACATGTCCATGTACACAGGCAGCTTTGTCATTGGTTTTAGGTTTGTTTGTAAATAGTTAATCACATAATTAACCTGCGAATAGTCGTACTTTTTTTCCAAAGTTCAGCCGATTGCCGATCGCCGCGCTGGATCCAATACGCGCTATAGGCGTACAAAAGAGAGAGACTGCTCGCAGTCCATAAGTGACAGTTGTATAGCTACATTTTTTTCTTTTCCCTGTCTGTTACCCATATGATGTTTTTGGAAGGATACCACCCCAGTTAGCTTTCAGGATTGTCAAACCTAGCAGTATGCTGAGCTGGACGCGTGTCATATGACTTTTGCTCACCGTTATTCTTCCGGTGGTGTGGACTTGGATTTTTTGTACTCCGTATCATGTTCTTAACAGCATGGACAATTATAATTAAGTTCCAGGTCCTCTCGTTCAAACAGGGAAAGAGGCTATGTCTCTGTGAAGCTGCAGTTTGAGGGTGGCGACATCAACAATCTAAAAAATTTCATCGGCTTCTTGCGAGATGGTGGTGGAGAGCTGCTCACGGACAAAGTTTATCTTAAACTCGGAAAAATAGGTAAAGTATTAGTACAGAAACTTCTGAGCGTAAAGTAACGTACACCAGAGGACTGGCTGAGGTCATCTGAAATTAGCATGAAACAGTGTTGTTTGTGCGCTTTCTTCCCAGAAAAAGTGAAGGCACTCTAACGAAAGTTTACAGGCTAGCCATAATTATTCAGGCCCTTGGATATCCGAAAAAGGGAGGTGGGGCTAACCATGCTTTGTTGTTGCCGTTGTTTAAAAATAGTAAAGAGCCTATGCGAACGGTTATCTCACTTTGCCACATTGGGCGGGAAGGCGGGGGAAGTAAATACCCAACCCCCACTTTAGGAAAAGTCCACATAAAAGACAACAGTTCCGCGATGTGAATCGTGGGCCTACTTTGAGCGCATACTAAGTTATTCTGTGCTGGAGTAGCACGACCCTAACCTGTGACCAGTTCCTCCCCGAGAAAAGAAGGCGTTATTTCTTTCCTAGCTCTTCTTTCCTTTCCCTCTTATCCTTGCGGATTAAAAGTCTTTCCTAAACGAAGGTTACAATGACACGCCCATAGCCGCAGGCGAGGTGTTTCTCTGTCGTTATACTTACTAGTTGATAGCCTTTTTACTGTTCTACTTGCCATCTGATATTAATATCATTTGTTGCATCATACAAGCTGACTGTATCATAGCTTACGTTGACACCTCGTTATGTGACTGCTCAACGATGACCTACAAGCGGGTGATAACCTGCCGCCAGCCGGAGATATATGGCGGTCAGCAGTGCCCTGAGAAGTGCTCCACTGCCCATATGATTGCCGGCTCAAAGGATTGTTCTTGGGATGCTTTGGATGCGTTCAAGTGTGCGGCTGCTACAGTGCAACCAATCATCACCATGTTAATGTTTATAATCGTTTCCACGATATACCTGAGATGACTCAGTTTTTGTCAGCAAACCTAACGAGTTTTTTATATAAGCACCGAGTAAACGCCTCAAATTCTCCGTCTGCCATTCTGCCTTTATTCGCATCCATAGTATGTAAAACACTTCATAGTAACCTCGTAAACATTTTATTATACATATAGCGAGAATTTTAGGCAATAAACCTTGCAAATAGAATTCTGTAGGTGCTATATTTTCACGTGAAAAAAAGCGATGCGTCCGATCAGCTTCGCGTACAGCATTCTTCACATGTGAAAATATAACCAATCACCATCCAGAGTAGAATCGCTTAGCCAATCAGAGCAAAGCACTCAAATGGCTTCCGAGAAGAGCGGGCTTCAGCCCAGCGCCCGCTCGAAGTTTGTGTTTCAAAAACAAGGCTTCGGCTTCCCGTTTTGTTACACTGCATTTACCGTTAAATGATTTTATTGAGAAGCAATCGAACAAAAACAAGGGGCGAACATTCAAGGAGTAACATTCAACATTTCTATAAACAGTGTTAAGTCAACAGAGTGCGAATCTGTCGTTGCACAGCGCGAAGCGCCGCCATTACATGATTGAATCTGACAGTGATTAGGGACAAGCGAAAACACTTCACACTTTGTATTTACGAATTCTCCCGTATTTTTCAGTTATTCTAAATAGGAAGTAATATTTAAGCTTGTGCTGCCTCTTTGTCTACCTGTTGATGTCCTGGAAAACGGACGTTTTTCATTACGCTTGGTCATGTAGATTAGTCTTGAATTTTTTGCTGTTCTTCATGTAAGCTTATTGAATCGGGAAAATGAAACTGATTTCAAGTATAGGTTTAATTCTCGTTATATATATAATAAACAAATTACAGCATAGAAAGTGCTTTGTACGGATTTTTATTCACTCGTTGCAAAACTTTGGAAAACTCACTCGTTCGCTGCGCTCACTTGTTCGTTTTCCCAAGTTTTGCAACTCGTGAATAAAAATTCGTAAGTCGCACTTTCTATGCTGTAATCTATATTTCTGGCTCTGGGATATTCGCTGACGTTTTGATATTTTTTGCATTTACTGTATAAATAATCACCCTCTGAATAATCGGTCTCTGAAAGACGTATAATAAAATCAGGAAGCTGTAACGTCTGACTGCTGGCTTGTGTTTATATATAAATAGTCCTGGATTAAACTTGCCAGTAAGTGAAAAGTCTAGGAAAGGTAATTCAAGCATAATTTTTCTCTCTCTTGTGAATGGTGTATCCTTGAAAATCAAAGTTTCTCATAGAGTACCCTGGCAAACCCCCGCTGGTTGGGGCAACTGGAACTCTCGAACAAAACCTTTAGTCTAAAGGCCCGAGCAAACGGCTTCAACATCCGTTCGATTTTGTTGTGTAGCACTGAATGTCGAAACCGTTTGCCACCCCTTTCAGCCGTGTTGAAATATGCTGAATGGAAGTTGAATGAATGTTGAATGAGTTTCAAAGCGTTTAAACTTTGCTTCAACATCCATTCAACATTTCTTTTGTTATCGCGAATGTTGAACGATGTTGAAGCCGTTTGCCACCATCTTTCAACATTGTCAGCTATGCGCGTGCACACTAGTCGGTCTCTGAAAGACGTATCCATAGTAACAACCGTGGGACTAAATACCTGGCCCCGGTTCCTGGCAAGCCGATTAGTGCTAATCAACGGATAAATCCCGCTAATCGAGGACTAAACTTTATCCTTCGGTTAAATTCTAGTTCCACAAAGCTCGATTAGCTCCGCCCAGCACCCCTCCTCGCTTCGCTCGTCGGGGTGCTGGGCTCCGGTTGTATTTGATCGGCTCATTTCCACTACTCTGAAGACAACCCCCCCCGCCAAACACACAGAAAACCAACACCCAAACCAAAGCAACAAAACCACCAAGCACCAGGATCGCCCATTTGAAGAGAAGGGCGCATGGGGCAAGAGTGATGAAAGGCAAGCGGCCCACCCAATTAGAGAGAGAGGGGTATGAGGCAAGAGCGATGGAAGAGTATGACGAAGATGCCATTTTGGCATATCTTGACAATGTGTTTGAGGAGCAGCCTACCGCTTTGGCAGAGAATGATGAGGATGTCGTTTTGGCACATCTTAACATGTTTGAGGAGCAGCCTGCCACCCTTTTCGCGCAAAAGAAACCTTCTACCCCCATACCGCTCCGGTTATGTAATAAATGTGGTTATTTTGAAGTGGCAGACGAGGGTTTTGGGTGGAAACACCACGAAAATTGTGTATTTTGTGAAAAAGGGTTTGAACGCCGTTGTCAAAGATGTGGGGAGGGTAGTGGAAAATATAAATGGTGCATCAGCTGCGAGGGGGAGTGTCAATATGAATATTATTGACATTGTCAGCCTGTTAGAGAAGTACATCTTCAGGGTAAGATGGAGGATATCAACCAGCTGGAAGAGATGCTGATGGGAATGTGGGCCGCTGGGATATCCCCCGAGGTGGTCGGGGTCGTTTTGCTGGTTCTGGCAGGAGAAGAAGCGGCCCTCGAAGCCATGGTGCAACAGGAAGAAAAACCTGTCTTCAAACCCGAAGTGGTGTGGAATCTTACACCGCCAGCAGCCTGAAGTCGTATTAGAGAAATATGTTTTCAAGATAAGATGGAAGAGGGGTGGAAAGACATCCACAACTTTGTGCGCAACGCACCATTTTGTCCGATCCGTCAGCAGGTCGATTTCACCTCGGAGTCGCCGGAGGATTGCAGGCCGTGTTCGTGTGGCTTCCAGCACCTCAAACATTACTCCAAAGACATATCTTTTAGGCTGCTTTACAGGCCCTGGGCCCGCTACTACGAATACGATATGTATTCTTTTACTGAAGAATGCTCCGCATACCTGCCCTATCAAGACCATAAAGGTATGTGGGGTTTTATCCTCACCGGCATACCGAAGGCCGACAAGCTGTACCGCTTCATGTCCGTGGCTATTTGAATAGTGGCGTCTGCTGGCAGATGACCCTGGAACTTTTTTCCCCAAACCCTGCAGAGGTAAGCCTCTTTTTTACTACCTTTGCGACAACGGAGTTTCCTTTTTGGGTGTTAAAAAAGCGTCACAAATTGTTGTCGGCAGCTTCCTCCGTGAGCCAACACGTGATAGAAGAAGAATGCACAGGGTTTACAAGCGAGATGAGAAACGACTGCTGAAAGAGAAGTACAAGCACCTGTATCCTTTTGATACCCAGCTGTTTTGGATGTTGATGAGAAACGAGAGACGCCGGCAAACCTTTCTCAAACATTATGTCAAACATGCGTGCAAGGCCTTTTAGAGAAAGGGGTTGCTGCTCGAGAACAGAGCTGCACCTAACAACCGTAATCTTCTTTATCGATAATCAGTAATCGTATTATGGCTTCAATTTCTTTTGTTGCAAATAATTTAAATATTTTTCCTGCATTTTTTACATTCGGCGCTACGCCCATCCACCACGGCGGTGTGGCATGTGTTGCACATGTTTGTCATGTCCGCTGGGCTTGCCATCGGTACTGCACTGCTGCGCTCTTTCTCTAAATGGCCGCACGGGGATGGGTGCCACACAAGAACAAACTGGTTCGCCCCTTTAGATAATGGCGCCCACAATACAGATGGATATCTTGGAAAGAGTCAACCAACTCCCGCCAGAGCTGAAGGAGATAATTCTTCAAAAAACAATAAGAGCCCAAACAGAGGACAAAAAATTGGATTGGGACAAAATACATGACGAACTTCTCGGAATATTCATTGAAGCACCCTATCGCGAACGAGAAAACTGTTACACCTATATAACAGCCTGTGGGAAATGCAGTGATTGCCGGAGGAATGGGTGTTGTTGGGCCTGTTGGTTAAAAAACATGTACCACCCATTATGTCGTCCTGACCAAGTCAAGGGTTTTAAACAAAGGTGGGTAGTAGATAACCTGTACCCATGGTCGCCACATTCCTGCTCGCAATGTGTTGGTGGGTGGTGCCCATCGCAAGAAAAATTCAAGGATGGCCCCCAAGCCTGGAAGACGTGGTCGCCAATGAATTTCAACGCGTCGTGAACGAACTCAAACGCGACGGGCTACTCCCAGACCAAGCTTCTCCTTCGCGTTAATAGCATTGCGGGCCAACGCATGCCCCCACTGTCTCTTGTTCCGCGGAATTGCGTCAAGTGCTTTGACCATTTTTCGGTCAGCAACATGGTTGCGTTTTTTTTTTCGTCCTCGCCATACTTCTGTGCGCGAAAACTACAACTGCTGCATCGTGCTGCATTGCAACCGCATCGGAAGGGCCGGTGGGCTGTTGAAAGACTTCAAGAATTTCACCCGTCTAAGGATCAAAGCTCAGCTGACGGTCCAAGGGGTTGAAAGGTCCACTGTAATTGTATCCGGGAAGGGTCCATCCTTTTTTTGGTGCGGGCAGCTTGCCAATCAGGTTGTGAATATCCACCCCTGCCCCTTTGCCCTCTGCATGAGAGGGCCCCACTAGTTTCTCGCCTTTTTTCGGGGTTTTCTTGGTTTCTTCGCAGTTGTTCCCCCCATTGGCAAAACTTTGTTTTCGTCATCCCACAAACTGCGCACTTGGCTTCTCCCATCTTTCTCCCGTTTTTGGTTGTAACAACTGTTTCAGACCCCGGCACAGTCGGGGTTTTGCGCTTGTCCCTTACGCAATACCAATCAGCCATTGGTTATATCAAGAAAATAATTTTTCACAATTCGTTCGTTGTGATGCACATCGGGAGAAAACCTTTTCAGAATGTCCTTGTAGCTTGTGCCTTTGTTGCGTTCGTTGAGGAAAAGCAGGCAGAAATACCCAATTCTCACACTTCCAACCCACTGGATTTGGTTGTTATTCCGAAGAAACGTTTTGTGGCCCAACTTTCGCATTTCCTTCTCCCACTCGTCTGGGGGCGGCAACCCGAAGGAATCGAAATATTCCATGTCTTTCCCCTTCCAACAGCAAACCCAATGTGTGCCCAAACTTCCGAAATCGTCCAGGTTGATTATGCAGGCTGAATGGTACAGAGGTTTGGCCTCGTTGCGGGAAAAGATGCCTTTGAGGGGATGCCAAGATACTCGCACCAATTCATCAGGTCAACGTTGGGGCACATCCTTGAACTTCATTTTTTTTTCCCGGCTGACCATCGGGCGTTCCCAATCCTCCCAACTCCCCCAAACAGATGGAGACCTCACTTGCATTCCTTTGCCCCCGGAAGGAGGAGGGGGTGGGGGCAGACGAGGGGGTGCCGAGCGGCGCGACCGCACTTGCATCCCACTTCCCAACATCTTTTTGACAAGGTTAATAGCCAAAGTTAATAAGGGCTCAGAGGTCCGCAGGGGGCACAGGGCCCGCAAGGTCCACAGGGACCAATGGGCTTGGGGACAGGAGCTTTTTTGAAACTTGACGGGGCACCCCGATGACGGGCAACCTGGACATGGGGCGAAAACTGATCACCAACATGGTTTATGTTGTGGACGACCTCGATGCCACAAACAAAAGCTATGTCGACTCTGAAATCGCGCTTTGTTTGAAACGCGACTGAAGCGACACGGCGCTGGGCGATCTGAACATGGATGGGTGGGCCATTAAAGATTTGAAAGACGTCGATTCCAGCACCCCCGCTGAAAACGCCGTCAACAAAAAATATGTGGACCAGGGGTTGCGACCCAAATTCGACGCGATCGCACAAAAAGACTTTAACATGAACAACAACGCCATCATTAATCTTGCCCCACCTTCCTCCGCAAATAACCCGGCGACCAAAAGATACGTTGACGAGTATTTCGTGAAAAGAGATGGCTCGAGTGCGATGTATGGAGATCTGTCGATGGCTAACCACAAAATCAAAAATGTTGGGGCACCATCAGCCGACAAAGATGTTGCAAACAAGATTTATGTCGACCAAGCGCCTTTTCTTCCAATTGCTGGTGGGCAAATGGCGGGGGATATTTACATGCACAACAACACGCTCGCAAACTTGAAAGACCCTGTGGCTCCAAGTAGTGCGGCGACAAAGAAATATGTTGACGAAACGCACGTAGATATCTCCGGCTCGCAAGCAAATCCCTTCCAATATCTGATGGATGATGTTGATGAATCTTCGAGTGAAAACAACATCACAATTCTCAACATCAGCTTCTTTTCTGGATATCCCCATCCAGTCAACAAAAAGGAATACCTTTTCACGTTGATCAAGGACACAGATGGCAGCAACCAATACCGCTCGCGCATTGGGTTCGATCTCTTTTCACTTCCCGTCGGGTACTACACATTTGTTGTCGAATTCTTCCCTCCAGAAATGCGAAATGTCAGTGTGTCCGCAAGCGCAACCACTTTGTCGATCAGGAGTCAGGCTTCGAAAACCTTCCCAGCAGTTGGATCGGTTGCTGGTTATGTCAAAACCTTGGTGCGATTTCACTGTTGGCAAAGCTCACCCCCCATCTACATATTCCTTGATTTGTATGGAGAAACGACGAAAACGTCACCAACAGGCAGAATGGTGGTGTATGGTGTGGAAGGGTTGGCTTCAAACGTGCCATCGAGTGAATTTGATCACGTCTTCGGGGTGGATGGTGGGAAGATGGTTCTGCAAATCGACTTGGACATGAACGGCCATCTTCTATTGAAACCAAAGTTGGGGGTGATTTGGATTTAAATTACAAAAAAGTTCATTCCAACGGCCTAGATTTGTTCAGAGCGGGCGTCACTGGAATGAGAATAGAGACCGCCCTGGACCTGGGAGGGTTTTCCATGTATCAACCAAAACTGGGGGATGATTTGAATTTGGATGGAAACTTCGTGAAGAGTGGGCAGACAACCTTGTTTGGGGAAACGAATGGAGAGTTAACAATGCAAAGTGACGTAAACATGAACAGCTTCCTTCTCAAAGAGCCAAAGTTGGGTGGAAATTTAAATTTAAATGACCACTGGGTTTACAACAATGACCGCCCCCTTTTCGGCTCGAGTGCCCATGGGTTGGCAATAAAAAATGTTTTAAATTTGAATAACAACGGGGTTTACAACGACGCCCTATTATTCAGATACAGTGATGGGGTCATCCTCTTTTCAAAACCTGTGTACCGACCAGGAATGGTTTATCAAGAAGACAGCGCCATTGTAAGTGGGATTACCGACAAAAATCAATGGACTAACACGCCCCTGCCAGTGCCAAGGATGCCATTGCGCCTTTTCAACACCGTTCACTTGAGGGTGCTGTTGGCTTGGCAAATGAACGGACCTATGGAAGTTGAGTTTTCCTTATTGGACGCCCAAGGGCGGACCATTTTCACCCACAGCTATGGACAAGGTGGGTATCAAACAGAGCTCTTCATTGCCCCGGGGCGTGTAGTTACCAGAAATACTGCCTCGATTACATGCCGCATAAAAGGTATCATGAATGCAATGATGAAGGCACAGGCCAGATTCATTTTTTCAACAGAATACACAATGGGTGAATGGATCAACCGCGTTTTCGAAAGACCCCTCAGAAAATACGCATATTCGACTTCAATCACGTTGACCCCTCCCTTCTGAAGGACACCGTCGATATGTTGAAGCGACTTTATGCTTTTTACCACAAGAAACATTGGGGCTATGACAAGCGCAGAAACTTGCTTTGCAACGTGGTTGCGAGAAAAGCTGTTGTGACTGGAGCTGTCGCGGGAGGGGTTACTCTCCAACCTGCTGTTATTGCAAGTCTGACCACTTTTGTTACTGTTGTCAAAATTATCGCGACGGCGAAGAAGTACGACAGAAAGGCTGAAAAAGCCAGCTTCGCTCGAGTGGAATACAAAATACTGGATGCCATCCGGTTCCATCTCTGGGGAGAACCTTTCAATGAAAAGGCGTTTCTTGACAAGCTAAAAATGATCGACAACTTCGTTTCCGACCACTGCATGGAAATCCCCGAGAAACTACAGGCGAAGGACGCCAAACACTTCGTCGCGGAGTGCTAGACGCTGTCAAAGTCCCACCACCATCCGTCGAACCTTTCTTTCGCCCGGCGACGTGTTGCTGGGAGAATTTTTTCGACGGCAGGAAAGAGGTTCGCGAGAATTTCTTTTCTGCGCGGCCAAACACTTTCTGGAACCGCTTGAAAGTAATCAAACAGAAAGCAAACGTACTTCCCCGATCTGGGGAAAACATACTCTCTGAAATTGTGAATGAGGTTCCCCAAAAACTTCCACCGCGAAATGTTGTTGAATTCTCGCCCAGTCTTGACGGTGTCGAATATTTCATATTTCTTGAGAACTTTGTGGAGATTGGTTCGTAAAACGGGGTTGGTTGTCCACCCCACCTCCTCCCTGGTTTTGTTTGGGGTGGCGAGCTCTTCGACTTTCCCACAGTGAAGACACAAGCTCGAAAGCAACAAAATCCTTTTTCATTCTTTCGCCACAACATTTTTTGTGGTCCGCAATAATTGTTGCCTTCTCCTCCTCCTCTTCGGTTGGAATGTTGGGCACTTCAGGTTTCCCACAGCACCGACACACCAGATACCCGAAACCGAGACCGTCGTCGATCATTCCTTCGCCACAACACACCATCTTTCCCACTTGTTTATATGTTCAAATGGAAAAGCGCCTTGCAAAAATTTATTATAGCCTGCAAGGTTATTGGAAGGGGTTTGTCTCGGTGAAAAAGCTGGCCCAAGCTGCAAAGGTTTCGGAACCTGTGGCCAAACAATGGTTGCAAAGGCAGGCGCTTTGGCAAGTCTTTCTTCCCGCGCCGCGGCGAATTCCTTGACTGAAGTTTGACGTGCCAACACCCAACACGGTGCACCAAGCTGACCTGCTCTTCATGCCGCACGACAAAGTGGGCCGCAAAACTTTCAAATACGCGCTGACTGTGGTCGACGTGGCCAGCCGCTTCAAGGCAGCTGAGCCTCTGACCTCGAAAAATTCTGACGAAGTTGCCCAGGCATTTGAAAAACTTTACAAGCGAGGACCTCTCAAATGGCCAAAGATGCTGCAGGTGGACCAGGGACGGGAGTTCATGGGGGCTGTTTCCAGAGTCATGGGGCACATCGAATGACCATACCCCGTGGACATGTGGAAGTGCACCGCGACCAGGCGATTGTGGAACGCTTCAACCGCATTCTTGCTGAGCGTCTGTTCGGACACCAGTACGCAGTCGAAATGCGGCTGCCGGAGGGTGAGCGGTCTGTTGTGTGGGTGGCAAGGCTTCCCGGGTTGTGGCTGCTCTCAACAACCAAACCACGTGGCTGACAGGGTTGAAACCCGCAGATGCGATCCGAGAGCGATCTGTTTTTGCACAAGCAGCAACTCCGTATTTCAGACATGTTGGAATGGCCGGAAACGTCCTCCCTGCAGGTGTGGAAGTACGCTACTTGTTTCAACCTGGTGAGTTGGAAGGTGGCGCACGAAGAGCCACAGATCCCGTTTGGTCTCTGAAAGTGTTCGAGGTGCAAGAGCCATGGTGAAACCCGGCCAACCTGTCATGTATTGGCTTGCTGACCCTGAGATGGGAAGTTATTACGGGCCAAAATGCAGCTTTGTTCGGGAAGAGTTGATGGTTGTTCCACCAAATACCAAGCTTCCTCCTGCCAAGCCTGGCTGATGTGATATTCAATGGGTTCGGTGTGAATTCCTTCTGACAATACCCACCGCTTGCCGTAGAGCGCGCTCAGGCCCAGCTTCTGCTGCACAGTTACCATCCTTCACTCTCTCATGCGGAAGCCTTTGTTTGTGGCCATGTCTTTGTGTCCCTCGAGTGCATTTTTAAAACGCTCCCAAGTGACTTTGTTTTGCCTCTGGTTCATTCCTTTCGTGCTGAACTTGGTTTTCCCCTCTTCTGAATCTACGAAGTAGCACCTTGAACACAGTGCGATCATTCGGTCCCCCTCACACTCCAGCTTGAACAACCTGGGGGTGAGGCTGCTCCACTTGTCCCAGGCAAGCCACTGATTTTTCTCTTGTTCGAACTGGGCTCTCATCTCCGGTTTCACAATAACTTCCAACTTGTCAGCAGAAATTGCCATGTAGTTGCTGTCTGTGTCCATCTGGATCAGCTCGAAGTTGCAGCGGTCCACGAACTTGTCCAGAAAGTCGTAGTAGAACTCGAGGATTCTGAGTTTCGCAAGTTGGTACACCGCGATTCGAACTTGAAACAGCCTTTGGATTTCGATCTTATGCTTCCGATTTTCCAGCTCATATGCGTCCCCAGTTTCCTCGAGATCTGAGAAGAAAGTGCGTCGCAACGCTCTGTCGACAACCCCTTCATCCTTCGTGTAGACCGTGTTTGTTTGGCGCTCCACATTTTCAATCATTTTTCCGTAAGCGCTGTTCCCCAGAAGTTTCAACACATCTCCCAATAACACTTTACTTTTATCTGCATCTCCTGTTCGGCAGGCCTCTGTTACTTGCTCCACGAACCAAGTGAAGATCTTCTCTGGACGGCAATTGATTGTTCGGTGGACTGCTGTGATTTTTACTCCGTGGTCGAGGTACCAACGGAGGAGTGGGGCATAAACCAACATTTTTTCCACAGAGCACCCACCAACTTTCTTCCGTCCCCTCGGTTTCTGCCAGTGCGCTTCAGATAGTCCATCATATGTTTTGGGACAGCTTCCTCTGGCACCTGCTTGTTAATGAAGAAGGGGCACATCTCCTCGAACTTGCGGACCAGCACCTCTGGCACTTTCAAATCAACTTCTGCGAAACCGAACCACTGCCCCTCTTGCAGACTTCGAACAAACTTGGGGACTGCTCTGACTTTCTGCTCTTCGGGGACAGGAATGATATGTTCCTTTCCACACGGCATATCCTGCAGCATTGTCGACAAATACAGAGCATTTGCGTCGTATCCAAGGATTTTTTTTGCAAGGTTTGGCGTCTTCAAATTGATGGGATCTTATTTTTGTTTTCCTGACTTCGTGGTGGCGTGTGAACACAAGACTTGGCCCACCCACTTTCGCCCCTTTCAGCATGTCATACACCTCTTTGCATGGGCTCCACAGCTCTGCTCCACGCTCAATCGCTCCTCGCAGAAGATAATGAAGACTGACGCTTGGAATGCTGACCGCGTCTTTCAGAATGTCGATTCCTTTTTCAGTGTAGAACGCCCGCATTTTGACCAATGCTTCGAGACCCAGCCCAACATCCAGATTGTTGTAGTATCGCAGCCAGTCCACAAAGGTCTTCATTCCCTTTTCTTCGAACAAACGAACACAACCTCTCCATTCCTCTGGCGTCAACACCCACTCTTCCTTCAGGGACGAATACCACTCGGGGTGGTCTGGCAAACCCGGAAAATCGAGTTTGTCTGGGCTGTCAAACCACTCATATGGAAACCATGACTTCAGAGCCGAACAGCCATAAGCCTTCACCCAACTGTCGTAGCTGGTTCCTGGTCCCAAATAGTTGATTATGTCAAGGAAACGAAATCCAGGCAGAAGAAGATACATCAGTTTGTTCGCGTCTTTGGCCACTTTCACATGTTTCGTTCTTTCTGCGAGGTAACCTGCCAAATGCTCTTTCACGAGGTTCAGATCGTAGCGACCTGAGTTGAAACCAAGTACGGGTACATCGTTGCACCATCCCGCAACCAAAGCTTGTTGCTTTTTGGGGAGCAGATTGAATGTTTCTGGAAGGAAAACCTTTCTGACTTCCTCCCTGATTCTTTTTCCCCGCCGCTCAATCTCTTTCACAAACTTGCGGATTAGCTGATGTGTGTTGGTTCGTGGTTGAGTGTGTCCCCGATTGAGAAGCAGATTGGTTTGTGAACGTTTTGAGTGTGGAGTGTGGGTGTTAGATCCTTCCTCTTTGTTTTGTCCCCATACGCCTCGAAGTCGAAGATGATTGCGTGTGGGTAAGTTCTTGTGAAAACAGGGGGGAGGGCTTCTTGTGTTTTTTGGACTTGGCATGCCAACGTTTCGACAACCACAAACCCCGCTTCCCGAAGTTGTTGTGTTCGTTTGTGGGTTGCTCGATACAACTCTTCTCGAGATTTCCCAGCGTTTGTTATTTTTGTGCCGCGGTCGGGAAAACAACGTGGGCACCCATGCCAGTAACACCTGTGGTATTGAAAGACTGTTTTGCTCTGGATGTGGAATCCATCCACTGAATGACCCAAGAGATATGGCTCCCCTCCATGCCCACATTGGGCGTGATGAATGTGAATCCCTCTTTGGCGGGCTTGTCTTTGAACCCAAAGGATCGATTCAGGTGAGGCGTTTGATTGGGGGAAGAAAGCCTTCTCTAACGCGGTCTGTGGTTTTGCAATTTTTGGGTTGGGGCAGACCACCACAGTTTCTCCTCGAGAACAGGATGCGATGTGTCGTTGCAGATTGGATGCCTTCGTGGATCTTGTTTGGCAATGTGGACAAATATAGTTTAGCCCCAAACTCTCAATCTTCTTCACAACAAACGCATGCCCTTCGAACACACCGATTGTGAGAATGTTTATAAGTTTTGGGTTGGGGTTGGGGTTTCGAAGGAGCCGCCAATTTATTTCCTCACCTTGTCTTTCGGGCTCATAAACACGAATTCCCAACCAATCTGAAACAGGCTTTTTCGTGGTTGAAGTGCTGTTCGACTTTGTCAAGCTCGTCAAGTGAAGTTTTCCGGCAGTCGTGTGGAGGCGTTCCAAGCTGGAGAAAACTCTGCGCCAGTTCACGGGCCTTTTGAGTGCTCCAGTCGGGTCTGGTCCCTTGATGGACAGCAGGACACCTCCAAAGGCAAAGGTTGTCTTGATAGGTGTCCAAACACACTATTCCATGGCGCCCGTGTGCCAATGCGCGCAGCCAATCGGGCAGAGGCCCTGTTCCCATCAGTGGTTGCCGGGTGAACATGAGCTTGACCCAAACGTCAGAAGGGGCCTCGAAGACCCACTGTGTGTTTGGTCTTTCAAGTTTTTCTTGCGATAAACGATCTTCCTCTTTTTCTCGCAACCAAGCTTCAGCATCAGAACGGTGGTTAATCCAACGGGAATTCTCCCGACTATTGTTATAATGCAACATCAGGGAACCGTCGTGAATATTTCTCAACCAATACAAATATGAATGGCGAATGTGAAAGGAGGTGTTTGCTTCTTCGTTTATCTTGTTCATGAAGGATTGTCTTGTCTGAATAGGGGTCATTGCTGTCCCTCCATTCAATGAACCTACGCCCACTTCTTGTCTCCACCCCCTCATGCTCGGGGGCACCAAACTGTGTTGCGAGCATTGTTTGATAGTTTTTGATAGTTTATTTTGGGGTCTGTTTCTGTGGGTGGGTAAAGGGGGTCGAACTCCGCCAAAATATCCTGCTGTGATGCAGCTGCCATGGCGGGGTTATATTTATGGGGGGATTTTTCCGAGGGGCCGGAACTGGCGGCCTCTTTCTGCGGGGTGCTAGCACTGGGCGCCTACCTTCCATCGCTCTTGCCTCATACCCTTCTCTCTCTAATTGGGTGGGCCGCTTGCCTTTCATCACTCTTGCCCCATGCGCCCTTCTCTTCAAATGGGCGATCCTGGTGCTTGGTGGTTTTGTTTCTTTGGTTTGGGTGTTGTTTTGCTGTGTGTTTGGCGGGGGGTTGTCTTCAGAGTAGTGGAAATGAGCCGATCAAATACAACCGGAGCCCAGCACCCCGACGAGCGAAGTGAGGAAGGGTGCTGGGCGGAGGCGGAATAAACCGTTCGTGAATTTGGTGCAGCAAATAATGGAAAACAACTTATACAACAAATAATATGCCACGTTCAGTCTATTCAAATTCAGGAGACTATAAATCAAATTTTCACCAAAAAACAGTATCTACAGTGAACAATGGCGAACCGAGGGCAAACCACGCAAATCTTACATTGTTTTCTTACTCAAAAGTTATTCGTAAGTTTAAACAATCACAACAACACCGTCAACGAACTCTTTTGAACGGTAAGAACTCAGATAGCTAATCTATTCTAGCAGAGGCTTCACGGAGCAGAAAATAAGCATAAGCTTCAGTAAGACCAGTAAAACGTTTAGTTATGCAGCTGAGTTATGCCGAACGCGAGAGTAAAACAACATGCCACGACTATATAAAATGTTTCACTACTTGCATTTGTGTATGTTTTCGTTTACCCTTCGACATAACTTTTCACCTGTTTGAGGAATCCAATTTTTTTAATAAAAATTCTTGCAACAAACAGCATTAGAAAGTAGATGAAAGGGAATAAAAGGGAATTTTTCTAAACTGAACATAACCTTATCGATCTCAAAAAATTAATTTTATTTTATCTCTGTACGCATTCAACCGATTTAACAACGGTCTTTCAATAATAATAATAATAATAATAATAATAATAATAATCACGTTATTTAAGTCTCAAAGGAATTTAGCTGAGCACAGATGCTCTGCTAATTGGGGAGACTAAATCAAATCAACTCTAAATAAATCAAATGAAATCAAAATGTTGGTTTTTGGGGAGAGGGGAAAACCGGAGTACCCGGAGAAAAACCTCTCGGAGGAGAGTAGATAACCAACAAACTCAGCCCACTTATGACGCCGAGTCTGGGAATCGAACCCGAGACACATTGGTGGAAGGCAAGCGCTCTCACCACTGCGCCAACTCTGCTCCCCATGAAATGAACAAAATGTACAGCTTTAATATACAGATTCAACCAATACTTTCATGGCTAAAATTTGACACTGAAAAAATCAAGAAGAGCTTAACTCACCCATTCCAGCCTATTCGACTTACAAGTTAATTTCTCGCTTTTGCTTTTTATAGTAAACTTGAGGGTTCTTGAGGTTTCCTTGACCGCCAACGCCGCCTTGCACGGAATCATTATTTCCATTCCGTTTCCTTTTAACAATATCGTAGGAAGTTTTTTCTTTTTGAAAATGTACCTTTTTTCTTAAACTATGACAAAAATAAGGTTTGATTAACGAATTTTATGACGCCAATCTTTCAGTCAGAACAACCAAACGCTTCGAGTTCGTGCACACCTTCGACTCTTCGCTTCGCACTTTCTCGCGCATCGTCATTTTCGCGCGCGTTTGCTTGTGCATAAACGGTCTGGTTTATAGCCAGTTTAATCGAGGGATAGTTAATCGAAGGATAAATCTGTTTTGAGGAACGCCTTTTTATTCCCTGATTAACTATCCCGGGATTAAGATATTTAATCTTGAATTAACCCGGCCTTAATCGGGGGATAATTTAATCGGCTTTCCAGAGACCCGGAGCCTGGCCTCTAGTGAAACTTTGTTGAATCAAATGTTGATGATGTATTGAAACCGTTTGCCACCCCGGCGTTCAACATCGTTCAACACGGTGCAACAAAATCGAACGAACGTTGAAGCAAATGTTGACGCCGTTTGCCCGGGCCTTAAATATACTAAGACAGGCATCATTCAACAGAAGGTAGATCACTCTTATTCGGCACTATAAATTGTATGTGGTGTATTTATTGAGAAAGATTATAGACAATTGAACAACACAGCGGGTGTAAAATTACTTCGCTTGAAAGTTAGCCAATAAATGAAAGTATCCAGGTCTTCATACCTTATTTTACTGAGCCCTCTACGTTCAATGTTGTCTTTGGTAGTTGCTACGGAGCCATTACTAAGTTTTAAGACTAGTGAGCCCGCGATGAGATATGGGTGCGTACCGAGTACAAGGTACTGAACCTCAAGGCAGTGGCAACCTTGCAGAATAACTACATTGTTTGCTAATACACTGTACCTAGTGACCGCAGCAAACAATTGTTTTCTTAACATTAACATAACATTGTTAGTAGTGATCTCCAAATATCAGGAAAACTAACAGCGCGTTCGTTTTTCTTTTTAACAGATGGTGTGATATTTCGACTTTACCGACTAAATAAGATGTAGACGTAGATGTAGATGATCCTTGCTTTTTCTGGAAAAACCCTTAACTTAAAAAAAAAAAACGTAGTTCGTGAAGTTTCGAAAGTAGATTTCTTAGGAGATGGATTGAAATAACGTTTCCATGATCAAAAGCTTTTCATGGCCTCACGCACTACCAGGTGTCATGCGATATGGGTTATTGACCAAGCGTGAGGTCAAGATGGCGGGATATTGGCCGAGTTCTTTTTTTGCGTGTTTATGGACCGAGACGAAGTCGAAGTCCATAAACACGCAAAAAAAGAATGAGGCCAATATCCCGCCATCTTGACCGAACAAGGTTGGTCAATAAAGGATTTATTAAATGACTCAAAGGACGCTATTAAAAGACAGTAAAATGCGGGACGAACGGGCTATCCCGAGCGGTCAAGATGGCTCCATCTTGACTTTGCGGGTAGCCAATGATGATAAAAACTAGCGTTTCCCTGAAAAAAAAAGGGAAAACACGGTCAAACCGAAAGCAACGAAGACCGCTACTTTTAAATTTGACAGTTTCTTTTTCAGTAAGAAATACAAGCATGGAATGTTCAGCGTCCAGGCGAAGCTAGGCCATTTGGGTTTTATACAAATCTTCGATGGTTTTAGCCTGCTGTCGAGCTGTTTCACGCATGACACCTTCACCCAGTACGAGAAACTGAAGATCAACCTAAAATAGAAAACAGAGAACTTTCTTACTCTCATTGGTTCAAAAAAGAAACAACCCTTCTAGAATATAATTTCAAACGTAACATACAGTAGGTCGGCAAATCACTTAGACATTCAGTCCATAAGTCAAGGGGTCGAAGAAGCAAGCAGCCTGATAGTTGTCAGTCAGTCAGTCGAGTAGGAGGGAAGGTACATAGACAGGCTGTCAGTCATTATAGCACGTTCTGAAGCCTGATTCGCTTCCCTCCTTCCCAGATAAAGTAACGCGTAATTAATGAGTACCGGATTGGGTAAACTGACAGCCTTTCCTATGTTGAACAAAAGCATTCTCAACCTTGTTTTTACTGAATTCGGGGTAGAAGCACTGCACTGTTTTGTGTAATCGCAGAGGTCATGGGTTTAAATCGCTTGATATTTTCAGGGTTACTTTTCGCATTGAATTGTATGATACTCGTATATTACCATCATGCAGCAGACGTACTTGAATTCCGTCACTTACTATGGCGGCAATTGTTTTGCTTATAGCACCTCCCCGCATTACAATGCGAGAAAAAAAGGATGAAAAGTGTGACGAAAGAGAGTCTCTAACAAATACGGACGTTGCAATTGACCAAAATGACCATTCTCACGGGGAAAAACGTGAGCCCAGGACTGTTCATTTAACTCAAAAACAAGACGACTCATGAGCGTTTACTGGGGAAACCTTGCGCAGAAGTAGACAGACGCGTTCTGATTCTCGAAAACTATCCGTTTGAAAATTGAAAATGGTTTTCTTTTGGGTTCGCACAAGGAATGTTAAAGACTTGCCATCAAGAGAGATCTAACTTCAAAACAGCTTGTTACCAAACGCAAATAGATCTGTGGTAATATTCGTTTGTTTACCTCCTAAAAGCTCTAAATATAGAAGAACTGTCACGGCGTTTGAGTTGTGATATCTTTTAGATCAATCGATAGATAAGCACAACAAGTGCGAGGTTTCCGACAAACGTTTTCGCGCGGACAAACTCCAATGGATTAAACTCTTCACAACTTTACAAAGATATGTGCAGGAAAATGAGTTCAGGTGGTTGAAAGTGGATTGTACAACGGCGCTCACTGAGTGCTCACTTGGGTCAGGGAGTGGAAGGTTTCAAATTACACATAACAAGTTTATACTGGGCTCCTGGTTTATGCAAATTTGTGATATGAAGACAAAATACGGTAAACAGCGGCTACCATTTGATTGCGGCAAACTGGCACTTGAGTCATTTCGCTAACGAATTTCGAAAAGAAGACCATTCAGCGTGCTGACCAACCGACCCGATAAAATTCTAGTAATATGTTATTAGCCTAACGTATTAAGTATTAAGCTGTATAACCCATCGTGACTAAATAAATGCTATTATTATTATTATTATTATTATTATTGATCAGTTCCTCAGTAAAAGCGTAAATTACGCCACGACATGCTTTATATTATACATTGACCGATGAAAACACTGCCACGTGCTTTCTATTGTACATTTTCCTGCATAGGAAAAAAAAGTCAGAGCTCTAACATAATTTGTATCTCGGTGTCCCGAGTAAAAACCCGCAAAGAAATTACCCCGTAAGCTGTGGAAAAATGAGACAATGGTCCCGGTCACACAGTTTCTGACAGCCAAATTATGGAGCAGGCAAAAATACTGCAAACAATTGTGCAAGTGCACTGAGGCCACATGGTAGCGGGCATTACCCTTAAAGAAAAGATTGAGCCCAAGCATTAGCAGCCATGGACAGCTGTTTCGGCCATCAGCATGGCACAGCTAATGCGCAGGCTCAAGTACCCACATATCAATAAAACAAGCAATGAAAACGTAAAGCTTGCGGGGTGTGGCTGGAGTGACAAGGATACTTCACAAATTAATGTGATCAAGTAAGCTGAAGCCACTCTAAGGCACTAAGGCCACAAGGTAGCGGGCATTACCCCTTAAATCTACCAAAGCAAAGATTGAGCCCAAGTATTAGCAGCCATGGACAGCTGTTTCGGTCATCAGCATGGCACAGCTAATGCGCAGGCTCAAGTACCCACATATCAATAAAACAAGCAATGAAAACGTAAAGCTTGCGGGGTGTGGCTGGAGTGACAAGGATACTTCACAAATTAATGTGATCAAGTAAGCTGAAGCCACTCTAAGGCACTAAGGCCACAAGGTAGCGGGCATTACCCCTTAAATCTACCAAAGCAAAGATTGAGCCCAAGTATTAGCAGCCATGGACAGCTGTTTCGGCCTTGTTAGGCCTCATCAGCATGGCATAGCTAATGCTCAGGCTCAAGTACCCACATATAATCTTGTAGTAAATAGTTATCTTTCTTCACGTCTGATATTATTTTTATAGTCATTGTTACATGTACCATACTTTATATTTTGTCAACTCAGTCTATGTATTTAGTTAATTTACACTTACCCTCATTGTATTTTACTTTCGAACCTGGCCTTACTGTTACTGTTAACTTTATTATTACTCTGAGGGAGCCCAATGTCTATAAGCCTCATGGTTTCCTTTTGGGCTTCCTCGCCACTTTCATTTGCTTTGTGTAACTGTTTTGTTTTATCGTTATTTGTATTTTGTGGTAAAATAAATAAACATCCAAACATCCAAACATTCATATCAATAAAACAAGCAATGACAATGTAAAGTTTGTGGGATGTGGCTGGAGTGGCAAGGATAACAAATTAATGTGATCAAGTGAGCTGAAGCCACTCTAAAGCGGCCTTCACACGACAAACAAATGTTGGCCAACTCGCATTGAACAACACACGTTCACACGTCAAATGTGAGTTTGCCTAGAATAGAGGCAAGTTCTATTCGTCGCCAACAGTTTGCCAACATGTTGTTGTTGCGTCGTTCACACGCACCAACTTGAGTTTGCCAATGCGAGTTGGCCAACATTTGTTTGTCGTGTGAAGGCCGCTTAAGCACACTAAGGCCACAAGGTAGCGGGCATTACCCCTTAAATCTACCAAAGCAAAGATTAAGCCCAAGCATTAGCAGCCATGGACAGCTGTTTCAGCCTTGTTAGGCCTCATCAGCACGATATAGCTTGTGCTCAGGCTCAAATACCCACATATCAATAAAACAAGCAATGAAAACGTAAAGCTTTAGTGCCCTTAGAGTGGCTTCAGCTTACCAGATCACATTAATTTGTGAGGTATCCTACTCACTCCAGCCACATCCCACAAGCTTTACGTTTTCATTAATTGTACAAGCGGTTACTATCTCTTTTTGGCTACCGATCTTCAAACGTTATTGAGCAAAGTATCTCCAGAGCAACTAGTTCAGACTCAGTTTAGGAGAAAAAAATAACATTGCCTTGAAGAATGGAAGGAAGCCCCGAAGAATTTGGATATGTAGCGGGATATGTTGTATAGTGAGAAGGCTATTAAACTTATGAAGACGACAAAGACATTTACAACCAGTGTCCATGTCTGTCGTCACAGTAAGAACCGGCAAACACAAACCTGGAAGAGTTCTCTCCAAGCCTCCTGCAATGCACGCTCAAACTTTGCAAGTTCGTATTCCGTTTTAAACCAAACAAACCAAGATGATTCCGAATCTGCTAGTTCACTCCGCTCAAACTCCTTAAGGACGAAAGCGAAAGGCAGAGTTTAGAAATATTTACGAACTGAACAGTAAAACATATGAAGAGATCTCCATGCATGTAAGAGGGAGAATATCCAATATTAAACGGAATAAAATATGGAAATGGAGTCCAAAGAATGGTGGTGTAAGGCGGTGTGTCGGGTGGAGGGCTAATTAAGTACTGATAATTCACAAAAGACTCACCAAAATACAGTAATTTCTCACATCATTGTCTACGAACAATCGAGTAACACTTTGAACCGAGCAGTCACTCAGGAACTGAAAGTTGTCTGCTTTATTAGGGTCAGGAAGACAGGCCACAACCTCGCAAATAAACAAAGAAGGTCAATGAAAATCAACATTATTTTCCATTTTCCAAACTGAGCGTGAGAAGACACAAAACAAGTATTGCTGAACCTATACTGACAAGTAGGACAGGACACCAAAAAGAAAACCTGTTTCCTCGCTTTTTTAACGCCTCAATTCTCAGTTAGAAATGCTCCCTCTGGAACTTGACGAAGAAAGGAAGTTCCAGAAAGTTTTTTTGTCAGGTTTTTTGGGGAAAGACCCTTTTGCTTTTTAGTCAATTTAATTCAAATTATTCTAGTCTGTTTTTTCTTTTTTGTTTTCTTTTTATTTTAACATGTGTTTAGCCTTCCATAAATATTTTGACAACTGAAGCGGGAACCAACAATTTCCACGATGTTAGCACTTACGCTTATCAATCATTTGTGAAATGGAGTCCTTGCTGATCACCCGATTCAAACAGCCTAGGATACATCAATATCAGGCTTGCTAATTTTGTTTTCTCGTTAAACCTATTAGTTATGATACTGTTTCAAACCTAGAAGTTATTAAGAGCGACTATAAAGTATAAAAGCGGAGAAAAAATAGTCCAAACGACAATCAAACTAGGGACCTTTTGCCATATTACCCTTATGAAAGACGGTATGAGTAATGGCATTTTGCAGATACTTAGTTTTTAACAGGTTCACTGTAACCAAGAATACAGATTGACTTCGCTCATGATTAAAGTGTTACCTTGTTCTTAGTAAGGATGAGACAGCATGGCACGCATTTCAAGACTGTACAGCACATGTCTTCCTCACCATCAAACTGACAATAAATCATAAAAAAGTTATAAACAACATGTCCTTTAAAAAAAATTCGATGAAAGCTACTCATAGGAACGTTAATTCATCTACAAAGGTTATTGTTACTGACTTCATTGAAGGATAAACTGATGTAAATAAATCTTGAGATAAGGTTCAAGCTGCACACAAATGAATGTCTTGTAAACTGTAAAGACGCTACACCGCGTTTAAAGTCCGTGTATTATAACAAGGAACAATAGCTACCTGTTTACTTGGAGCTATGGGGACAGGGTCTTTGCTGCGTGCGCCCCGAGGATTTGGAACACACTTCCTTTTCATTTAGGAAATTCCAGCAAAGTTTGTTTATTTAGTAAGGATGAGACAGCATGGCACGCATTTCAAGAATAATAATAATAATAATAATGATAATAATATTTATAATAATAATAATAATAATAATAATAATAATAATAATAAATAATAATCTCCAAAGTGAGTAAATTAAGAAATACAACATGATAGAAATGGATATAACATCAAATGGAACTCGGAAAAAAATCCGAGTTCCAGATGGGATTTGAACCCACGACCCTCCGTGATCTAGACGGATGCTCTAACCACGGAGCTACTGGAGACTCAATGGTGAGCAAGGGTGAAATGTGGGCTTTTGACTGGAACCGCATCACGCGGTCACACAGCCAAATGATGACTAGCACATATGACTCATAACTACATCACGTAGTCACATTGAGGCATATCATGGCGCATATGACTCATAACTGCATCATCATCATCACTCGGATTTTTTTCCGAGTTCCATTTGATGTTATATGCATTTCTATCATGTTGTATTTCTTAATTTACTCACTTTGGAGGTTTGGTTGGTTGCATCTTCGATATGCCTTAATGTGACTGCGTGATGCAGTTATGAGTCATATGCGCCATGATATGCCTTAATGTGACTACGTGATGTAGTTGAGTCATATGTGCTAGTCATCATTTGGCTGTGACCGCGTGATGCGGTTCCAGTCAAAAGCCCACATTTCACCCTTGCTCACCACTGAGTCTCCAGTAGCTCAGTGGTTAGAGCGTCCGTCTAGATCACGGAGGGTCGTGGGTTCAAATCCCATCTGGAACTCGGATTTTTTTCCGAGTTCCATTTGATGTTATATGCATTTCTATCATGTAATAATAATAATAATAATAACAATAATAATAATAATAACAGCTTTATTGAAGTGTCGATGTATTTAGTATTTAATACTTATTGGGGACACAACAAAAAAGTCAAACATTACAATTATATAAAAGAATAAAAAAAGAAGTGTATACACAATCAGTCAGCAAGATTTATGGTAGATTTGTTAAGAGAAATTCTTTCCTTTATTAGATTAAATTTTTATGGTAACAGTTAATTTTTAGTGTCTTACACCTTTTATTTCAATTTACGGGTGAGAACATTTTCACGAATAAATTTTCATTTTAATCATCCGTTGGCTCATTTTCCGGCGCAATTATCATGCTCATGCACTTTCAATAACATCTTTGGAATGTCATTTTCGTTATCGTAAAGTCTACTATGTCTTCGGAAAAAACATTAACATCAACAACACTGTCGTTTACATTTTTTGAAAGTCATTACTGGCAAGGACATGTACACTGTATATTAACGCACACAAACTGTTTTCCTTTTTTAAGTACGAGTGAATGCAGCATACCACGTTGTGTTAACCGCGAACACATTGAAGGTTAAACATGAGCTTTGTGTACTGTACATATTATGGACGGTAATGTGAAGCACCATGAGCAATTAGTAGACGTGTGCGGATGCAGGAGGACCAGGGGGAAACCCCCGACATTTGGCAAAGTCAGCTTATACGCTTGAAAAAGGTTTCGTTGTGTCTCCACTGAAGTGAGGCCATGTCCTACCGTCACAGGGAACTAAAGTCGCTGTTACACTAGGCACTTTTTCGTGCAACTTGTCTCGCAATTTGTGGCGCCGTTGCGAGACAAGGTGCAGGAAACGTTGGCTTGTGTAACACCCCTACGCAACGCTTGAAGAATTTGTTGCAGCGTTGCGAGAAGCATTGCGAAAAGTAGAACCTACTTCTACTTTCCGCAACGGTTGCGGCAACAAAAACACGCCCACATGCCCCCACTTCCTTACCTGGAACTGTTACGTATGTTATCAGGAACCCACCAGCTTGTTAACTGTAAACTACCTTGAGTAGTCCTGTAGGCACTTTCCAGTACTTTTTTTTATTAATCTCCATAAGTTGTCTTTCTAGTGTGAATGATGTACATGAAACAAATCATATATGAACTGCGGAAATGAAATCAATTGAAGAATGATGATCGCAGTTGTGAACGCAATTTATGCAATTGCGAAAAAAAGCCTGAAAAAAATTCAGGACTTCAACAGGGTTTTAATTTGATTTGATTTGAGATTTGTAATTAGTAGGAGAAGAGCCACCTTGTGGAAGTACTACTAATAAATCGTTTATTATTATTATTATTATTATTATCATTATTATTATTATTATTATTATTACCATTATTAATATTATTATTATTATTATTATTATTATTGTTTGAACTCGTGACCTCGCGATACCGGTGCGAAGTTCGAACCAACTGAGCTATGGAGCCACTGACATTGGGAGCAGGTCAATTGTGGTTCATATGTTCCGTGAAAGAGAAGAGTGTGAATGATGTATATGAAATAAATCATATATGAACTGCGGAAATGAAATCAAATGAAGATCTGCTCCCAACTGCGAGGATCACTCTTCATTTGATGTCTTTATAGTGGTATTAAAGACTGAAGTGCCCAATCTTGGGGAACAAGTCATAAAACCTTTCCTTCACATAACAGGTTACCATAACAACACTTTAATCTGTTACAGCACCCTTATTTCAGCTTTAAGCAAGAATGACGCAAAAACGAGCTCAATTACTCCCATTTTTAATGTGGGGGAAATAATTAGCATAATAAAATACAACTTTTGCAGAGTTAAAAAAATATGTAGGAGCGGATTCAGAGCCACCTTAACTTTTCATGCGAATCCCCCTTACAATTTTTTTAAAACTTTGCAAAATGCTGGATCTTCACACGCTTATTACTTTTGACAATAAAAAATGGGAGTAACCGAGCTCGTTTTTGAGTTATTTTCGCTATAAGTTGCTATGGTAACCTACTGAGTAGAAAACAATTTCCAAAACTTGCTCACCAATGATTGAGCATTTACTTGATACACTATAAGGGTAAAATTACTCATTAAGACTGGTAGTGATGATCCATCAAGATACAAGAGCTGGAAAGTGCTAGAAACCGGTGTTGGCCACTTCAAGAGCTGCTGGTAGGATATTGCAACCCTTGGCTGCACATTACCCAGCTGTAATACTCCGACCTTAGATACGGGTCCTGAAAGATATCTATTCCAGCATAGGTACCTTCACCTGATCCGGCTCGGCTCCCTCCAGCAGGGCCCCCCACTGGTGCCCGTAATTCCCTGTGACTGTAGGATATTGCCTCATTCCAATGGAGACAGAACGGGGGCTTTTACCAGCCTTTCACCTGACTGATATAGCAGAGTTCCCCTCCTGGTCTCCGAACATCCCTAGATTGGCACGCTTCCTTAACACCCAAATTATGTCCATTACTTGCTTGTTATTCTCAAACTATTGGTTCTAAGGCCAGACCGTTCATTCGCGAAACAGTTTGTTGATATCCAAGTTCTCCAAAAACCTAGGTACCATCGGTAAACAATAGAGCAGGCTAGTGACAAAACCAAGTTAAATATATAGAATCGTATTTCATCAAAAATTCTGTTAACTGCTATTCTTGCGAAAAAATTCTGTTAACTGCTATTCTTGCGAACTTTTGAACTGCAGTCTATCTACATCATGCAATAATTGCTAGACTGCAGTTCAATTGTTTTAGTGACTCCACCATTACAATTATTGTAATGGTGGAATCACACTAAAACAATTACGGTAACGAACAAATGGGAAAGATTTCAAAATGTAATATCCTAATTCAAATAAAAAAAGAAATCAATGCCCACCGTCCCTGCAACAACTTGGCAAAGTCTAAAAATCCAGTCTGCAGCCTCTTCCTCGCTTGATGCAGCAAGTATGATTAAAGGTGACCCATTCTCGGATACAATCTGTCATAAAACAACAAAAATACACTCAGTCAAATACCGTAATGGAAGGTGAAGGAAGATAGCTGATTACAAGGGTGACTAAAACGAGAAAACCGTCAAAAATAAACACAAAACACACTGCCAAAATTTGTCAAGGTGACGGCACGTAAAGTTGCATGTCACAAATTAACACAACATTCGGCCAAACCTCAGCAATTGACGAACGAAGAAAGCTGAAAGAACTTGTTACATGTTACCACAAAACACGATAACAGAAAAAAAGACATTCGGCGAAAATTCAACTGTCCGTGGTAACCAAATCATGCAGTCACGCGAGTTCGAAAAAATGGCGGAAAGATGTCCAGATTTTCAAGTCAAGAGATTCAAAAATAGAGCAGGCTAGTGACAAAACCAAGTTAATATATAGAATCGTATTTCATCAAAAATTCTGTTAACTGCTATTCTTGCGAACTTTTGAACTGCAGTCTATCTACATCATGCAATAATTGCTAGACTGCAGTTCAATTGTTTTAGTGACTCCACCATTACAATTATTGTAATGGTGGAATCACACTAAAACAATTACGGTAACGAACAAATGGGAAAGATTTCAAAATGTAATATCCTAATTCAAATAAAAAAAGAAATCAATGCCCACCGTCCCTGCAACAACTTGGCAAAGTCTAAAAATCCAGTCTGCAGCCTCTTCCTCGCTTGATGCAGCAAGTATGATTAAAGGTGACCCATTCTCGGATACAATCTGTCATAAAACAACAAAAATACACTCAGTCAAATACCGTAATGGAAGGTGAAGGGAAGATAGCTGATTACAAGGGTGACTAAAACGAGAAAACCGTCAAAAATAAACACAAAACACACTGCCAAAATTTGTCAAGGTGACGGCACGTAAAGTTGCATGTCACAAATTAACACAACATTCGGCCAAACCTCAGCAATTGACGAACGAAGAAAGCTGAAAGAACTTGTTACATGTTACCACAAAACACGATAAGAAAAAAGACATTCGGCGAAAATTCAACTGTCCGTGGTAACCAAATCATGCAGTCACGCGAGTTCGAAAAAATGGCGGAAAGATGTCCAGATTTTCAAGTCAAGAGATTCAAAGAAAAGAAAAATCAAAGTAAATTCAGAAAACCAAAATACTGAAAAAGGTACATAAATGTTTGGACCAGCATCAAGAACACCGATCAGCAGCAGTTTGAGTCTGTTTTTGAATGATTTTTCATTGAAGAAAACTTCTAAAATCTCAGAAACTTGCTGTAAATTTTGAACTTTGATTACATTATGTATAAATATAGTTGTATAAAGCCAATCAAATATGCGTTATGACATAAACAGATGGAGTTAGATAAATTTCTCAGGTAGCAGTAAAAACAAATAATAGCATGAGTCGTACGCCGGATATTTGGCAAATACCACTCGCGATATTTCAAAATTGTCCCAAATTTCACCCGAAGAACGGCTAGAAAAATCATGTGTAACGATATTGAAATATCACTAGTGGTATTTATGCCAAATATCACTAGAAATCATGCTATTACCCATACAAATAGTTTCACGAAAATTAATTTTGCAGTCAAGGAGTCTAATACCCTGAAACATACTGCCGCCTCAGTCTTATTTCTCATTCTATAATTATTGCTTGCCTACCAAATAAGAACCTTCTCCTACTGATTTCAGGCTGAATTGGTTCTTACAAAATTGGATGTCTAAAAGGCAAATTTGAGGCTGTAGGTTCTTAATCCGCTAGGAAGACCAGGTAAAGCTGCAACAAATATGAGATATGTCCAGGACTGAGAGCGTTAGCAAGAATTTGTTAGCAATGCTTTTTTACAATTTTAACAAGGATTTTATATGCAGCGACAAAATGCTTGTTAGTAAGAATCGCAAGTATAGCAAGATTTACAAATTTCGCAAAAGAAAGTAATGACAAAGTCACCAAGACAAAGGGGGCTTTCGAAAACCCACGAATTTCGCAAAAATCGCAAAAGTATAACAAGGATTTTATCTGCAACGAGAAACGCTTATTAGCAAGAATCGCAAATATTGCAAGATTAACAAACTTCGCAAGCGATTGAATGCCAAAGTCACAAAGGCAAAGGGGCCCTCGAAAACCACAAAATTCGCAAAAATCGCAAAAGTAACAAGGATTTTATCTGCAAAGACAAAACGCTTCTTAGAAAGAATCGCAAATATAGCAAGAACAACAAATTTCGCGTGCGAACGTAACGACAAAGTCACAAAAGCAAAGGGGCCCTAGAAAACCCACGAATTTCGCAAAAATCACAAAAGTAACAAGGATTTTATCTGCAAAGACAAAACGCTTGTTAGAAAGAATCGCAAATATGGTAAGATTAACAAATTTCGCATGCGAGCGTAACGACAAAGTCACCAAAGCAAAGGGGGCCCTAGAAAACCCACGAATTTCGCAAATATCGCAAAAGTAACAAGGATTTAATTTGCAAAGACAAAATGGTTGTTAGCAAGGATCGCAAATATAGCAAGATTAACAAACTTCGCAAGCGATTGAAGGCCAAAGTCACAAAGGCAAAAGGGGGTTCTCGAAAACCACGAATTTCGCAAAAATCGCAAAACTAACAAGGATTTTATCTGCAACGACATAATGCTTGTTAGAAAGAATCACAAATATAGCAAGAATAACAAATATCGCAAACGATTGAACGCCAAAGTCACAAAGGCAAAGGGGGCCCTCGAAAACCGACAGATTTCACAAAAATCGCAACAGTAACAAGGATTTTATCTGCAAAGACAAAACGCTTTTTAGCAAGAATCGCAAATATGGCAAGATTAATAAAGTTCGCAAGCGATTGAATGCCAAAGTCACAAAGGCAAAGGGGGCCCTCGAAAACCACGAATTTCGCAAAAATCGCAAAAAACTAACAAGGATTTTATCTGCAACAGAGAATCCTTGTTAGCAGGAATCGCAAATATCGCAAGAATAACAAGTATTGCAAAAGAAAGTAACGGCAAAGTCACAAAGGCAAAGGGGGCCCTCGAAAAGCAACCGCAAAAATTGAAAAACTAACGAGGATTTTGTCTGCCATGACAAAATGCTTGTTAGCAAGAATCGCAAATATAGCAAGATTTACAAATTTCGCATGCGAGCGCAACGACAAAGTCACAAAGGCAAAGGGGGCCTTCGAAAACACATGAATTTCGCAAAAATCGCAAAACTAACAAGGATTTTATCTGCAACGAGAAAATCCTTGTTAGCAGGAATCGCAAATATCGCAAGAATAACAAATATCGCAAAAGAAAGTAACGGCAAAGTGACAAAGGCAAAGGGGGCCCTCGAAAAGCTACGAATTTCGCAAAAATCGCAAAACTAACGAGGATTTTGTCTGCAACGACAAAATGCTTGTTAGCAAGAATCGCAAATATAGCAAGATTTACAAATTTCGCAAAAGAAAGTAAGGACAAAGTGTCAAAGGCAAAGAGGACGACAAATTTCGCAAAAATCGCAAAAGTAACAAGGATCTTTTCTAAAGCAACAAATGCTTGTTAGCAAGATTCTCTGATGTCGCAAAAATCGCAATTTTGGCCAAAGAAAGTAAGGAGAAAGTGACAAAGGCAAAGGGGCCCCCTTGAAAAGCTACGAACTTCGCAGAAACCGCATAAGTAACAAGGATTTTATTTGCAACGAGAAAATCCCTAGTAGGGAACTTATGTCCTATTGTTTTTGCACCGGTACTGCTTGTACAAATCCTTAAATAAATAAATAAATAAATAAATAAATAATGAATGAATGAATGAATGAATGAATGAATGAATGAATCGCAAATATGGGAAGAATAACAAATATCGCACAAGAAAGTAACGACAAAATGACAAAGGCGAAGGGGGCCCTTGAAAAGCCACGAATTTCGCCAAAATCGCAAAAGTAACGAGGATCTTGTCTGCAACGACAGAATGCTTGTTAGCGAGAATTGCAAATATTGCAAGAATCGCAAACTTTGCAAAAGAAAGTAACGACAAAGTGACAAAGGCATGAGCGGGCCATCGAAAAGCCACGAAGTTCGCAAAAATTGCAAAAGTAACAAGGATTTTGTCTGCAACGAGAAATTCTTTGTTAGCAAGAATCGAAAATATCGCAAGAATAAGAATTTAGCAAAGTGAATTTGTTGTGGGGAAGGTATTTGGTGTGATCTGTCGTGGAAGGGTGAAAATTGTGACACCAATTTGTGTCTTCTCTATCGTGTAATTTATGTGATCGGCGCTTAATTTAAGTGCAGTAAGTGGTTTTATCACCATGATCTTAACCGAAACTAAGCGGTAAAGGGAAATGGCGTTAGGTGTGAAGCCCTTTTATGTGCCCTTAACAGTAATCATATTGTTTATATCCTGTAGGACCAAATACCGAAAAAGTGTTATATTTTTTTCCGTGTTCATGCGCGTCCTTGACTATGAATTGAATTTAAATAGTGGAATAGAGAATTAACTCTAAAGTGTAAATTAAAGTGCTACTTAAACCCATGAATAACCCACTGGGCGTTAGCCCTAGTAAAGGGAAACAGGGAACCACACGAGGCAAAGAAAAAATCTTTTGACCTCGGTGGGAATCGAACCCACGACCTCCGGATTAGATCTACCGTTACTCTGCCGACTGAGCTACAAGGTCGCACAGAGAAAGTCGGGGACGATTTTAGATGGTGAATCGCGGCAAAGAGAAAGTATGAATGTTGTGCCGCGTAGCACTAGGAACACAAATAGTGGAATAGTTAATTCTCTATTCCACTATTTGTGTTCCTAGTGCTACGCGGCACAACAAAGAGAAAGTAAGGGTACATATGAATGTTGTGCCGCGTAGCACTAGGAACACAAATAGTGGAATAGTTAATTCTCTATTCCACTATTTGTGTTCCTAGTGCTACGCGGCACAACATTCATATGTACCCTTACTTTCTCTTTGCCGCGATTCACCATCTAAAATCGTCCCCGACTTTCTCTGTGCGACCTTGTAGCTCAGTCGGCAGAGTAACGGTAGATCTAATCCGGAGGTCGTGGGTTCGATTCCCACCGAGGTCAAAAGATTTTTTCTTTGCCTCGTGTGGTTCCCTGTTTCCCTTTACTAGGGCTAACGCCCAGTGGGTTATTCATGGGTTTAAGTAGCACTTTAATTTACACTTTAGAGTTAATTCTCTATTCCACTATTTGTGTTCCTAGTGCTACGCGGCACAACATTCATATGAATTGAATTTGTTGTGGTGGTTACTTGGTTTGCTCTCTCATGGAAAAATTGGACATGCACGAATTGTTTCTTCTCCATCGTGTAATTTGTGATTTTGCAGGATTATTTCACGGCGAAGGGGAAGCTATAATATAATTGACGAATAATCACCGATGGCGCGCTTAAGATGTGACAAATGCATACTTAATGCCCTTTGTCGAAACTGGGCGAAGTTAAATGATTGTATTAAAACAAAAATTTCTGCGAAATATTCAGTGTAGACCGGGCTTGCTTCGCTAAATTTTGTACCAGCTTTGTTTTGGTATCACTTGATTTAAAATAAATTCTTATTTGTAGGAGGACTGTCATGTCGAACGACTGATTTCGAAAGCGAAACGTTCGTTAGCAATACCCCAGCGTTTGATACCAGGTACAATTGCTGAACAGTAAAGTGTGGGATGTGTGTCGCGAACGTAAGCCGCAATTACTGACAATAAGGTTAGAAAAGTATTGATTAGCGTGTTATCTATAATAATATACACTTTGTGCCTTGCGTGTTTATGCTCACCAGGCACGCTTTGAGAACGTAGCGTTTCGGTGGATTCGCGCTTTTAGAACGAAGAATATAGCATGTCTGCAGTGTTGACAGGCCTCATGCTATCTACGTGAACTAACATTCACTACGGCCATCGATTTGGAGATATGCTCACGATGCGATAAAACAAGGGCAATTAAAAAGGGCTACCAAGTTAGACTGATTTCGTAGACACGAAATTCAAGAATTAACGGTCGCTGCGCGCGATGCATCAAGGGTTAAAATGGGCCTTTAAAGAAAACAAGGCAATTGATGTTATGTACGAAAATTGATTTAAACCGTAAAATATTTATTTCATATGGAATTCTCGAACTAATACATTGTGTGTAACGTTGCGAACGTATGCATTAAGAACGAAGCATATACATTGTGGATAGCTTTTTTTTGTGGCCACGGTAAGGCTATACTTTCTGTGTATACATTCGCGGGTTGGTTAGGGTGCTGTTTGCCGTTGTCATTTCCCCTTCATCTAACTTCCGCAATTTATTATTCTTGTTGTATATGCAATTTTTGTTAGCGGTCGTTTTGTCGTTTCAGCTCAAATCCTTGTTACTTTTTGTTACTAAAGTGTTGCCAGTTTTATAGTATTTTGATGTCACGTCATAGCAAGGGATCTAGTTATTGCATTTTTCAATTACGGCCAAGTAGATGTTACTCTCAATAAAATGTAACTATTTCAGCTGCGTTCAGAGTCTCCCGAATCTCATTTGACTTCCAGCGAACTTCCCTTCCCATTGCTTCACAATCTTTTTGTTTTCCGAAATAATGTTCTACTTTTGTGTTCTTTCGAGGGCCCACTTTGGCTTTGTCACTTTGTCGTTACAATCGTTTGGCAAATTTGACATATGGCGATATTTGCGATTCTTGCTAACAAGGATTATGGCCTTGCAGATAAATTCCTTGTTACGTTTGCGATTTTTGCGAAGTTCGTGGCTTTTCCAGGTCCCTCCTTGCCTTTGTAACTTTGTCATTACGTTCGCTTGCGACGTTTGTTATTCTTGCGATATTTACGATTGTTGCTAGCATCTATTTTGCCGTTGCAGATAAAATCCTTGTTACTTTTGCTATCGAGATTTGCTAGCAAACGAATAGAACGAGGAGAAAGTGACAAAGGCACGGAAGGCCCTCGAAAAGCCACGAATTTCACAAAAATCGCAAAAGTAACAAGGATTTTTGTCTGCAAAGAGAAAATCTTTGTTAGCAAGCCGTTGCAGATAAAATCCTTGTTACTATTGCGATTTTTGCGAAATTCGTGGCTTTTCCAGGACTCTTCTTGCCTTTGTCACTTTGTCCTTACGTTCTTAGCGAAATTTGTTATTCTTGCGATATTTGCGATTCTTTCTGACATGCATTCTGTAGTTGCAGAAAAAAATCTTATTTTTGTGATTTTTGCGAAATTCGTGTTTTTTCCAGGATGCTCCTTGCCTTTGTCACTTTGTTCTTTGTTATTCTTGCGATATTTGCAATTCTTGCTAACAAGGATGTTCTCGTTTCCTCCTTTGCCAAATTTTTTATTCTTGCGATATTTGCGATTTTTGTTAACGATCTTTTTGGCAGTTGCAGGAAAATTCCTTGTTACTTTTGCTATCGAGATTTGCTAGCAAATTTTTGCTAACGCTCTCAATCCTGGACATAAGTCACAAATATTGTCAGTATGTAAGTACCTCAAAAGAGTAAGGACGATCAGCGTCATTCAATCTACGACACCCTCCACACCTTGATCCCCTGAAACAACAAACATACAGCAACTATGAGTTAATAAAAACACAAAAAATAACTGGCCACGAATTACATGCTTACCTAAGCTCAACGACAATTTTGCCTGGTTCATCGCCCTAAGAAAAGCAACAGAGCCGTGTTCAGTAAGGTTAAAACACAGCTGTGCGAGTGGAATGGTCCAAATTTATACCACAAGAATTAATCACTCTTTAAAGCTTATTGAAAGATTGGCGGGGTCGCTTTCTGTAAGTGGTGATAACAGTAAAAAAAAAAAGACTGAGCTTAGTCAAATCGATTAACTGATTTAATACTCAGGCCGGCCGAGGCTGGTGCCACAGTGCTGTTAGAAAGTTCCAGCCTAAGATAAAATTTTAAAATTTCTTCCCCGCGTACCGTTAATGCCAGTCTTGCTTCTCTCTCCGCGTAGTTCACTACCTTCCTCCTGTACCCCTACTCATTGTCAGTATTTGTCCTCTCTAATTTTCCTTATCGAGCTACCGGAAGTCTTAATGCTGAATGCTTAAGTCTTAGTGCTTAATGCCAATCTCTAAATCGTTCCGCGATGATAGACCAACAAAACATTAACAGGGCGATGATTCGTTTGTTGAGAAATCATCAACACCAAGAACTAAATGAAGCTCATCCAAGTCTCTTTCTCTATCAAAGAGTACATTGATAGAAGACCTGACACCACAGGTAGCGAAAGCTAATCGAGGCGGACCATGAGAAAGAAAACTAAACCAAGTCTGGTAGCCTCAGTTCAAGAGAAAAAGAACTAGATGTATTATAGAAGAAGCTGAAGAAAAACACGTAAGAGAAACACATATTGCACTAATTCATTAAGATACACTGCAAGAAACTTAAAGCAACATCGAAGTAGTTGAAACAAAACAGGATCGCATAATAAAGATGTATAGCTATGAAGAGTATAGATTAACTTTTGAAATGATATATTCTAATTCTTCATATGAGTAGTATATAAACAAATACCACCTGATCCTGGGAGCCTTATTCCCCAAAACAAACCCCCCAAACATTAACTTGTTGCTGCACTCGAAGTTAATGTTGGGGGGTATGTTTGGGGGAAATAAGGCTCCCACGATCAAGTGGTGATTTCTTTAGCTCTTTATATACTACTCCAGGAAAAATTTGTTTTTTGTTATATACCCCCCAGCTGGGACACCCCTATTAGAGAAACATGGTGTGTATGTAACTTGAAACACACCATTTGTGTTTTCAACCATGGCAAATCAGATTGACCAACAAGCTCTTGAGGAGTTTATTCAGCAAATATTTGCGGAAATGGCCCAGCAGGAAGAGCAGCGGTTTGGGGAGCTTCTTGCGGGCCTTGCACCCCCATCAGGCCCCCTTCGTTCGGCCATTCAAAACGTGTTGGACGAGCCTTTGTCTGAAGCAACAAAGGCAAAGCTGTCCAGACCTTTGCGCACACAACCCTTCAAACCAACTCCTCACCCGCGGACGAGAAAAAAACCAGCGGGAAAGCCAAAAATACCAAGAGCTGCTGAGGCTGTTGGACATAAAACCTGTCACGAGAAGACGGACAGCTTTGAACACTGTGGAAGATATTCATGACTTGTTTGATGATATAGTCACGCGCGAGGGCATGGAGCAAGGAAGGCGAGGGCGCCTGTACATTCGCTGGTGCGCTACTCTGAACTTGAACCAAGATTTCTCTTCAAAATTTATGGTGAAAATCAGATAAGAGGTTAGCACAGCTTTTTATCTCAGACACTTTTACAGCTATCAACTGCGCAACATTGAAAATGGCGACATGATGGTATACCCCATAAACACAGGATCTCCATGGTTCAACTCTTTTGCAGAAGCTGAAGCGTGGCTGAAGATAAAAGAAGCAGATCGGTTGAGTAGAGATCAAATTGAGAGGCCAAACACAAAATGGGTGTTTCAGGAGTTTTTCAACCTTGAAGTAAAAGCTGTAATGACCCAACAACCTTTGGTGGGAACAGGCCCTCTTCCAGACTGGCTGAGAAACCTCGCACATGGCCGCTCAATGGTGGCCCTGGACACCTTTCAGGACAAACTGTCTTTGGTGTTGCATTGTGGTCCACCGTGGCCCCGGGCCAGATCGTTGCACAAAAGCAGCCCGCATGCTTGCGCAGGGGTTTTTCGGCACTTCACCAACTGGGCCCTTTCAAGATTGGCAAAAGACTTCGCTTGACGAACTGGAAAAGGTTGAGCAATACCTGAATCAAGGAAAACTTTTTGCCCAGTGGCTTGGCATTCGTGTTTACGAGCCGGAGCAGTTTGAAGGGGGGGTGGTTTGGCACCTCAGACGAAACGCGCTGGCGAAGTTGGAAAACATTCTGTCAACCGCTGTGTTTGATGGGCACGTGTTTCTCATCAAGAATATCGAAAAGCTGGGAAAAATGTACTCGTGCACGCTTTGCTGTGCAAGATTTACACAAGCCAACAACCTTCAATGCCACAACCAAACCTGTGCGCCCGGCCAATAAAGTCGAAGCGCCACAAACGACCTTTCCCAATGAAATTTACCTTGGGGCCGCCAACTGGATTGAAAGAGAGGACAAACGTCAAAACATTCATATTCACCACGCAGGATGTGGACATGGAGGAGAGCAGTGGATCGCCGGGGCTCCCGTGGATGGGTTTCACCTCGCAACCAAAACCGTGTTTTAATACCATGAGTGCCGCTTTCACGGTTGCCTGAAATGTTTTCCTGACCGGAAGACAATTATTGACTGCAAAACCAAGAAAACCTCTGACGACCTCTTCAAAGCCACCACTGCCCGAACCAAAATGTTTCGCGCTGCGGGTTGGTGTGTGAAGTTGGGCGCGGTGTGGAAAAACCACAAACTTTTACAAAAACCTTTCCACATGCGATTATGTACGACTTTGAGGCGTATGGCAACAACAATCAGCAGAAAGAACCAACCACCTTTCTCACATTGGAAAACACACACGTGCCAATTTCGGTTTCCATCGGCGACACACTCAAGCAAACATTTGCGAAAGAGACCCCAAAGATCTGGCACGTAAATTTGTGGAAGAGTTGGAGCGGCACGGAAAAAAACATTCAGGAAAGGGTGAGAGCAGAGTTCATTCCTGAAGACTTCTACCTGATTCCCAAATCACACCGTGCCAAGATTGACGAATGGTGCAACCAAGTGCCTTTTCTCGGGTTCAACTCTGGCCATTACGATTTGAACCTGATCAGAGAGCATTTTGTGGGGAAGTTTGCTGATACAGGTGACATCAACGTGGCAAAAAGAGCCAGCAAGATCATGTTTTTGTGGACAAAAGAGTTTCATTTCTTAGACATCATAAACTACCTGGTGCTGGGCACCAGTTACGACAAGTGGGTCAAAGCCTATGGATGGACAGCTGAAAAATCCTGGTTTCCGTACGAGTGGTTTGATTCCCCAGAAAAACTCAATTATCCCAAGCTGCCAGATTATTCTGCATGGTATTCAGTTTGAAGGAGAAATTTCTGCTCGTGCTGGCAGAATGGAAAGAGTGCAAGCGCGTGTTTTGTGACAAGGGCATGCAAACCTTTGCTGACTGGCTGCGCCATTACAACAACCTTGATTTGGGCCCAGGGTTGGAAGCATTGGAAAAAATGCGGGCCTTTTACACCGAGAAAGGCATTGACATCCTGAAAGACGCAGTCAGCATCCCCAGTGTGAGCCTTCACTATCTTCTGTGGGGAGCGGAGCTTTGGGGCCCTGGAAGAGAAGCCTATGAGATGTTGAAAGGGGCAGTTGTCGGGGGCCCAGTATTATGTTCACGCGGCATCACGAAGTTGGTGCCACAAAAATCCAATCACATCAAATCCCCAACCCGAAACCATGCCAAAAAATTCTCGGCTATGACACCAACACTCTTTATTTGTCAACCATGCTGAAAGAAAGGCCTTGTGGGAAAGAAAAGCTTGTGCACTATCCGGTAGAATGGGTGGTGAAAGTCACGCCAGTTTTCACACAAAGGGTCAAAGACAGTTCTTGGTTTGAGTTTGCTGAGCTGGGCATCGTCATTCCACAACCCTTGAGCCCCAAGTTTGAGGAAATGTGCTCCTTCTTCATCAACAAACAGGTGCCTGCCGAAGCCGTGCCACAACACGATGGACTACCTGCAGCGCACAGGCCAAACCCGCAGGGACAGAAAAAGGTTGGTGGGGGCATTGACCGCAGAAAAAATGTTGGTGTGCACCCCCCTTTTGCGGTGGTATGTGGACCACGGGGCGGAGATCAGGGCGGTTTACAGTTGACTATCAGCCAAAGAAAATTTTCACCTGGTTCGTGGAGCAAGTGACAGAGGCGTGCCATACAGGAGATGTGGACAAAAGCAAGGCACTTCTTGCTGAGGTTTTCAAGTTGATGGGAAACAGCACATATGGAAAGATGATTGAAGCCCTGGAGCGGCACACCAATGTGGTTTACACAAAAGATATGAAGGTTGTAGCCAGGACCCTTTAAAGCACCTTTTACTCCGATCTTGAATGAATCGGGACGCATACGAGCTGGAAACCCAAAAGGTGCGGATCACAATTAAACAACCCTTTCAGGTTGGAATTGCAGTGTATCAGCTGGCAAAGCTGCAGATGTTGGAGTTTTATTACAACTTTCTTGACAGGTTCATTGACAGGAGCGATTTCGAGCTGATCCAAATGGACACTGACAGCAATTACGTGGCGATCAGCGGTGAAACATTGGAAGATGTTGTGAAGCCAGAAATGCGAGCAAAATTCGAGGCGTGCAAAAAACAATGGCTCGCTTAGGACAAGTGGAGCGGTCGCCCGCCAGGTCTCTTCAAACTTGAGTGTGTTGGCCAGTGGATGATTACCCTTTGCTCGAAATGCTACTTTGTTAAGGAAGAAGACAATGGAAAAAACACGACCAGCACGAAGGGAATGTCGAAGGCGCAGAACACGGTCACTTGGGGGCGTTTTAAAGTGGCACTTGAAGGAGGAAAGGACATGGCATTGAACAAGGGTTTCCGCATGGTTGATGATGGATGATGACTTATACGAGCAGCAAAAGCTGGGGCTGAGTGCATATTATGACAAGCGGTGGGTGCTGCCTGATGGGATTCACACAGAGCCCATCAAATATCACCTTTAAAAAAACACCTTTTGAATGAATATGGAGGCGCAACCCACCGTCCCGTTTTGTTCACGAAAACAAAGGCAGGTAAAAGTGGTTGTTTGCGAAAAATTCAACTGTGGTTTCAACAGGGTTTGTTTCCTCTGTTTGCAGGAAAATGTGAAACACAACCTTCCTTTGCCCTGCAACCAATACAATGACAAAAGTGAGTGAATGACCTGAAGAAAATCAGCCAGGGTTAGCTTGTGGTAATTCGGTATTCAGGGGGACAACCATCAGTTCTTCACGAACAAAGCTGCGTTTTGGGCTGTCGTGAAGCCAATACATGACAGGTTGGTTTGGTTTAAACGTGGCTTTGTTGAGTGTGAAAGTTTTCAAAGACCAAATTGGATCTGTGGCCCTTCGCACACCACCCTCCAACTCACCAGGCTGCAACAAATAGCGAACTTCCATGCCGCGAGGAAGTTGTTTTTCTGCTACACCAACAGGTCTCAAATAAGGAGTTGATGGTTTTGCAAAAACAGTTTGTTTTTTTTATTGCCACTGCGGGTTTTTGCTCTGTCAGCCATGTGGTTTGTTGGTTGAGAGCAGCAACAATCTGGGGAAGTCTTGTTACCCACACAACAGACCTCACCTCTTCCGGCAAATGCATTTCGACCGTGTACTAGTGCCCAAACAGACGCTCGGCAAGAGTGCGGTTGAAGCATTCAACAATTGCCTGGTCGTGGTGCACTTCAACATGCCCACGAGGAATGCCCATTCCATGCTTCTCCCATGAACTCCCGCCAGGATCAACCTGCAGCAGCTTTGGCCATTTGAGAGGCCTGCGCTTGTAAATTTTCTCAAAGGCTGGGCAACTTCGTCAGAATTTTTCAAGGTCAAGGGCTCCGCTTCCTTGCAACAGCTGGCCTCATCAACCACAGTCAGTGCGTATTTGAAAGTTTTGCGACCAACAGTGTCATGCGGCATGAACAGCAAGTCGGCTTGGTGCACCGCGTTGAGAGTTGGCACATCGAACTTCAGCTGAGGAACGAATCTGCCAAAGAGCCTGCTTTTGCAACCATTGTTTTGCAACATTGTCAGAAACTTTTGTGGCTTGAGCTAATGTTTTCACTGTGGCTAACCCTTTCCAGTGGCCCCTTGGGCTGTAATAAATTTTTGACAGGTGTTTGTCCATTAAATATATAAAACAACACCAAAATGGCAAACGCAAAAATGACGAATGAACACAGTGAGGTGTGCTGCGGAAAAAAGATGGTTGAGAAACCTGAAAATCATGTGGAAGGGTGAAGGGTGAAGCAGCTTGACACAACAGCCTTTCCCCCCGAAGGGAAGAGGTGGGGTGGACAGCCAACCCCATTTCATACACCTACGTTCGCAAAATTCTCAAGAAACATGAAATATTTGACGCCATCAACACCACCATGGTTGCCGGGCGAGAAGTGGGCGACCCATCACGGTGGTGGTTTTTAGGAAACAACATTCACAATTTTGGGGGATTTTCACAAACCCGGGCCGGTGAATTACGTTAACTTTGTTTTCTGCACAATTTTTTTCAAGCAGTGCCCAGCGAAGTTTGGCCGTGTAAAAAAGAAATTTTTGAACACCTTTCGCCCCGAAAATTTCCCCCGCCACGCAACACCAGGCAAAACAAAGATTTGAAACGTGGTGGGCCGCCACCTTGAAGCAGGATTAAACTGTGGTAAAACGTTTGTCGTATTTTGCCTGGATTTTTTCCGGGATTTCCATGCAGTGATCGCCGACGAAGTCGTCAACCATTTTCAACCTGTTGAGGAATTCTTTTTCAATGAAAGCCTCACCCCTGAGATGAAAGCTGACCAGTTAAAGTGGCAAACACTGCTGGATTCAGGGTGATACCCCCGTGATCACAGAAATAATGACCGCCTTTCCCACCTCAACATTGCAAATCATATTCTTTTCTTTGAAAACTGCGGAAAAAATTTTCGTTGCCCCAATGTTGTTTGTGGTAAAAAATGTAAAGCTTTTTTAACATATCAATGGTTTTTTTGTCAAAGGCTGGGTCGATGTGATTGAAATAGAAAACGCAAAGTTTGGGTTTGGCACCAGCCATTGTATTAAAAAGGGGGAAAATCTTAAGCTATGAGGTCAAAGTTCAGCTGTCCGAAGTGTTGGGATCAAGGCCTCGTACTTCAGCCAAAAAGGAAGCTGCGACTCTGGGTATGGTTGGCCCATTTCCCCACAAAAACGAAATATTTCCACGAGGAAGGGTGGAGTGGTCTTCCCACAAAAGGGTGTGGCATGCACTTAAGAAAGAAAACTTGTACTCTCCATCCCGTGGTAAAGGTCGAGAGAAAAGCAGCCTTATATGGTCCACATTTTTTAAAAGCAATAATGGCCACCTTGGCACAGGCAGGCGTAAAAGAGCCCATTCATTTGAATCCTCAGCCGTAACCGCAGCGCTTTCTTCTCAATAAACCATGCCAGGCCACAATACAGGTTTTGAGAAGTGGATGACTCCATTTTTGTACTTGAACAAACGGTCATCATTATTGTAAACTGCATTGTCATTCAAATTCAAACTTCCACCCAACTTTGGTTGGTGAATCAATTAACTGTTCATGTCAAGGTCTTTTTGCATTGTCACCTGCCCGTTTGTTCCACCAAACAGCATTACGTGCTTATCTTTCACATAGTGTCCGTCCAAATCCAAATCCTCACCCAACTTCGGTTGATACAGGGCAAACCCACCCAGGTCCAGGGCAGTTTCCATCACCATCCCACCAACGGCCCTGTGGGACGGCTCCAGGCCACTGCTGCGAACTTTTTTGTAATTCAGATCCAAGTCAATCCCCATTTTTGCATGGGTTTGCATGGTCATCATTCCACTCTCTACAGTCCAAACTGTGTCAAAGACACCCGGGTCCATGCTGCTTTCGGTTGAGGACTCATCCGAATTGTCCATTAGTTAGGTAAATGGGTTTTTTTGTCTGCCGGACTGAGAAACATGTGAATGGTCCACATAATCCTTTGTTGCCGTGTCTGTTTTGTAGACTGGCTTTGTGAGAGCGGTGATTGTGTGGGCCCCCATGTTGAGATTGCCTGTCATCATGGCGCTGCCATCCCTTTTCACATAATAATTCAGGGGAGGAGCCAGCCGTTGTGGACTTTGCGGCCCCTGCTGGCCCTGCGGGCCTTTGAGCTCTTGAATGCAAAGGCCTTCCGCCCCGCAGGGACCGGCATCGCCTTTGTCTCCTGTGTCGCCTTTGTCCCCTTTGGCGCCAGTGCCCCCGCAATCACCTTTCGGGCCTTGCGCCCCCACCAGTCCTCGCACACCTGAGCGGCCTGGCGGGCCTTCTTCTCCATGAGGGCCTTGTGGGCCTTGAGGACTGTGTGGGCCTGTGGGCCCCTGTGGGACAGGATCGCCTTTCGGCCCATGTGGGCCTTGCAGTCCAGGCAGCCCCGCAGGCCCAGGGGTTCCTGAGGTTTTATTTTTAATACTTTTATTCATGAAATTACAGAGATAATAGTTACAGCCTACAAACAGTTACTAAACAGAGGTAAAAATAAAAAACTAAACCTACAACAACTACATTACAAAATAACAACAACAACAACAACAAATAGGGTGAGTTACATACTTACACTGTAGGACATTCATGCTACGAGTCAACATACAGCAGAAGCTTATCCCATTTACTAAAACGTTTTCTAAGTTTGTTCCGGCTTGTTGCAATCCTTTTTTCAATTTGGTATACTCCTCTCATCTTGGCTTTAAAGACTTGTAATGAAGGATTTACATTATTCAACTTGCACTTATAAATATATAATTTAGCCGTCAATATAAGATGATTTAAAACATCGAAATCCTTTTCCACATAGAAAATCCCAAATATAATATCTGTCATTGTAAAGGGTTGGAATGTAACGCTACATTCAGTAAGCCAAGAGCAGAAAGCTTTCCAGAAAGTCTTTGTCACATAACAATTGAAAAATAAATGTTCGAGAGATTCAGTCTCTTGTTTACAAAAGGTACGCTGCATGATGATTGTGTAAATGTATTCAAATCAGTTGGATAAGCAAATCAGTGAAAAATCTCTGCATAAATAACAACCTCGGCATAAAGGTCCTGTACATGTACGTCTCCCACAAAAATACAATAGACAGTTCTTAGCACATTAACCTCTTCGAACAGTAACAAAAGAGACAAAACAAAGCTACAACGAATAATCACACAATTAAAACAGTAGCCAGCTATAGCTGTTGAATATAACGCCACTGACAAAAAAGGGCCTTGCATTCATCACACTATACGTACAAACAATAGATACAAAAGCTCCGTTTTTGGAAGTACATATTCAAATTTGAAGAAAAATTACAAGATTGAAACTGTGGCCTAAAAATTGAATCCTACAGGGAGAAAAATTATTTTAGACTTCAACACCGTCAATAAACAGTTTATCTGGTTTGTTTCTACTAAAATAAGCAGTCTTACCCTCCACTTTAGCTTTCTTAAAACGTCTTCTTTCTCCTCCATTCCATTATTTCTTTAGGGAGGTCTGCCGAAATTCCAAAATTCTTGCCTTTCAACTTCTTAGCATTAGCCATAACCTCCTCTCGATTGGGGTATCTCAAGAATCTTGTGATAATTTGCCTGGGCTTTGCACTGGAGGGATTTTGCTTTCCAACCCGATGAACTCTTTGAAATTCTATCTCGGACGCGTTTTTTATACCAAGCTCCTTTCTTAAAAAATTAACTAAAACTTGTTTAGTATCTTCCTTTTCTGCAGCTACTTCTTCGATTCTGAAGAAACATAGATTCTCGCGGCAATTGTAAACTTCCATATACAGCTTTTCATCTTTGAGCTGGTTGACCTGATTTTGTACTTCGCGTAGTTGCGCCTTGAAAGACTCCCTTTCAGCGTTAGCAAAATCCATCCCTTCATCAAGCTCCATAATCTTCTTCCCCATGTCGCTCCTAAATGATTCAAAACAGTCAATTTTCGCTTGAAGGTTACTTACTTTATCATCGACCGATTTAACATATTCTTCGAGTTTTTCTAGCTTTGATTCAACTGCTACTACCTTCTCCAACAAAAGCTCTAGTTTAGGCATAACTAAGTCCGCCATGTTTAATTCAGTAGCCACTTCGTCCGATACGGTACTTGTTTCAGAATCAGAATATGATGTGTGGTGCCTTATCTTTTTGTCATCTGGCAAGTGACCCTCTGCAGATGAAGTTCAAGAACTTTGACGTGTTTTCCGTTTGGTGGATTCAGCTTGGTCGGCCATACAAAGCTTCCAAACCTGGAGCTATCACAAACACGTTCACTCCACCATGTTGCCCGACCCAGTTCTTGAAGTTTCAGGGGTTCCTGAGGTCCCATCTCCTTCTTTCGTGCTCCCTTGTGAAGAGTTTATTCAACCCACACTTTCCGGGAAGGTTTATATCTCTTCGTCAAAACTTTTTTTTCATCAGTTTCTTCGGTTTGTCGTAGTAAAGGAAGGAGAACTTTTTGTCAGTGGTGCAGTCCAGCAGGTTGTGGTCAACCCCCAGCTCGTTGGCGATTTGTTTGTTCTCTTTTGGGAGGAAGCTGAAAAGGCAGAAATGGCTGCAGTTGTCCCGGATGTTTTTGGGGACCTTGTAGTAGGTTTGTGTCAGGTAGATGACGCTGCAGTTTCTGTGCCAACTGTTGATGAAATAGTTGATGTTGTTCTGGTTTTTTTTCGCAAACTAGATCCTTTATTGACCATGCTTGTTCGGTCGCTTGTTCGGTCAAGATGGCGGGATATTGGCCTCGTTCTTTTTTTGTGTGTTTATGGACCTTGACTTCGTCTCGGTCCATAAACACAGTCCAAAGAACTTGGCCAATATCCCGCCATCTTGACCTCACGCTTGGCCAATAACCCATATAGATTGGTGGAAGTCCAATGAGCTTAAGTACCCCCACTTGGCATTGTTTGCAAAGTGTGTTCTGGCTATCCCTGGAACTTCAGTGCCAAGTGAAAGAATGCCTTAGCCCTGAGAATGTAAACATTTTGATTTTCCTTAAGAAGACTTACAGTTTTGAATTTTCCTACATGTGGACAGCTTTAGCAAGTCTGTGTCAAGCAGACATATTCTCATTTTCCAACCATAGTTCCAATCATTCTATTCATCTATTGACAATTTGACATTTAATTGAGAACAAGTGAAATGTAGTTATTAGTTGAAGTTTGAATTTTCCTTCATTTGAACAGCTTTACAGGGTTGTATATAAGAGCCGGTAGCCAGAGAAGTTCACCGGCTTCTCTGCCAGGTTTCGCCGGCTACTTTCATGCTTCACGAGTCAAGATATGTCGAGGAGATGATGTTTATCAGGTCTAAACTACTTGGGCTCAATAAAAAATAAAAATTTGCAGTGCCTATCTTTTCTGAAAACATATAAAAGACTTCTGACCCAAGGGCAGTTTAAAAACGTTATGCTTGAGACTATCTTTTTGAACAAATCTTGCTGCTGTGGCGGTAAAGTACGAACAAGATGATTTGTTGTCCAGTCCGCCATATTGGATTTCGATACATGAATGTATAATTAGTGCGAGCAGGAAACTGGGAAAGAGTAGTCTTCGTGCGTGGCTATCAGTACGAATTGCGAAAATGACTGACCAGCGAGGTCAAAAACGAAAGCAATTAACCTTGATCTTTTTTGTCAAGGAAAACGAAAACCAAAAGAGACAACTACAAGTGAAGGTATGTACCCACCTTTGAAAAAATGTCCAAGAAAATAAATATTAATTTGCCAGCAAATCGACCAAAACATTCAAGGCAAAATAATTCTAAGATCTTTACAGTATCTTCAAATATGACAAGTCATAGTTTTAATCTTTTTGTAAGCCTTAGCATCATTGCTTTGAAAGAAAACGTCGAAAGTTTAATTTACTATTCCTTCTGAGAAGAAACGTAGAGCTTTATTGGCCTCCGTCATTTGTTTGTCGCTTCTTGCAAATGCTGTCAACAGCGGCCACGATCAAGGTGCGTGTTGCTTATTGGCAGTGGCCTTTGCCTTGTTAACTTTCTGGCACATACAATTCTCGAAATATAGCCCGCACAGCATGTGCAAACAGGAGTTGAAACTCAAACAGCTCAATTGTACTTGACTTGCAAGGTCACCGGTGTTGATTAATCTGATCTGTAACTTTTTTTTTCATTTAAAATATCAGATTCTAGCTCAAGCAGTGCACTTGTATCAGCTGGTGCTAGTACCTCAGAGGAAACAGTATAAGTTTTGCCTGCTAGACAGCCCGAAAAACCAATCAACTATTCCAAAAAGGTTTCTGCCGAGGAAAGCATTGATCTTTTAAACTTGTTGTTCAAAGAAGAAGAAGGCATTTTGCATCACCAGTCTATGCAGTAGCAAGTCATGTTGTAAGCAATCAAGAGCAAACTGCACACAAAAATGTTAAAAGACAAGTTCAAACATGAATGGCTGTTTGACAAAGATATCTCGTTCTGCTCCGATACGGGATTTGGTGGCTTTCATATTTTGAGGGCAAAGGTATGTTCTGTCTTCTTTGCCGAAAGCATGATGAGGCAGCAAATTCAGGAAGTCAAAGGTTTTCAATCTTGATGGTTCTGTTTGTTTTCGGAAACCGACACTGATAGAACATAGTAACAACTAGTCAGCAACATCATGATGCCATCTCTGCAGAACACCTGGAAAAAAGAGTTTCAACATTTCATAGAGAAATCACTGAGAAGGAAATACTGCTCATGATGTTTTATTCAAGGCATTATATTCTTTGTATTGGCTTGCAAAAGA
>JAEMWC010000128.1:0-35000 GCA_016490735.1 Pachyseris speciosa
CCAAAATAAGACTGAGTCGCGCCAGATGGTTCTCTGGTAAAAAATAAAATATATAGTAATAATATGAAAGGTCAGAAATATTTATAGTAATTGAAGAAGATAAAACATCAAATTGTAATTGTGATATTCATGATTATTTAAAAGAGGATGAGGAATATGATATTATTAGTTGTCCATTTTGTGAGGAAGAAAAAGCAGAACATAGTGTTAAAAAAGAAGAACCGTGTTGTGATAAACAGGAGCTTATCAATGATGGAGTAATTGTTTGTAAGAACTGTGGCACAGTTCAAGGCTGTCAAAATTTTGTTGAGTATGTTGATTTTAATAAAAATAAATTTAAGATTAAACGTAAATCAGTCTATTATAGAAAATATTATATAGAAAAGAAGATAATGGATCTTCAGTTCAAATTCAAAAGGCAATTATATTTTAATGATATATATAATGTCGTTGAAGTTTTTAAAGAAATAGACAGCGTGTTACCACAATTGAATGAAAATCGAAAAAGAATAATGAACATTGATTTTATTCTAAAAAAAATTCACAATGATGAACTTGAATATTGCGGACGATATTAAAAATAACGAAATCGAAAAAATGTTAATCAAGTATGAACAATTTTGGCAAAAAATATTATCACTAATCGGAGATAAAATAGAATCTATAATTCAGAAATAAAGTATTTGTCATATTTTTGTGAAAATCTGTCGATTATAAAATCAGTCAGTTATAAAATCGTCAGTATTCGTCATTGTGGTTTGCATATATGATTATGTATGATTGAAAAGCGTAAACACATTGTTGTATTTTAAGATCTAGATTTTATGTTTCATCCATCCTTGAATCAAAAGTGCTGTTGTACTTATTGCGACTAAACTGATTCCAGATGTAGCAATTGCTGAAACAAGACCCCCAGATGCAAAAATAACAGAAAGTGAATTTCCTGCTATTTTCCATTTCTTATAATGTTTCAAAGCCTTTTTATAAGACCAGCAATTCCTGTGGTATGTTTTATAATAAGATTTTAATTCATCAACTTGTTCTTTTGTTAGTTTTGAGGATACATGGTTCCAGCCAAATATGTTTTTACGACGGGTTGTCATATATATTGTTTATATAATAATTCTTTTGCAAATACAATAAATTAATCCAGAAATCTGACCACACAATGCAGATCTTTTCATAAATCTCGGTGTTACATTCTCTGGGATAGCATATGTATATCCCTTGTCTAACAAATAACGATCATGGAATCTTCCAAAGCATCATGAAGGATACTATGTGAGTGAATTGTATCAAAACCACCAAGTGTATATTCTAAGAACCGCGTAATACATCCATTTCCAGGACCAATAAGTCCTATTTCATAATCATGTAGATACAAAATATTGTTTATCGAAATTATTTTTTGAAATGCTTGAAATACAAATATTTGGTATACAAGGCATGATTTTAATATAACATCATTAACTTGGATATGTTGTTGTTTGGTTTCATCAAAATGACGTCTCACGTATTTGATTCTATTTCGTATCATATATAAAATATTTAGATTAATTTATTACTATCTCTAATTTTATCGCGATATCAAACGCATTTCTATTTGGATGAGAATAATCAATGATCATATATCCTCTATTCAATGTTTTGTTTACATTTACTGTTGTTATTGATCTTGATGTAGAAGTTATTCTATAAGTAAAAATAGTATTGGGGAAAGTAAGTAGCGAGGCATTTTCTCGTTTATTCTTTATATAAATCATACCCGGTTTTGTTCCTTGAATTATATACATATTTTTAATATAATATCCATCCAAAACAATAAAATACTTACTACCGTTCAATAATACCGGTTTTAGAATATTTGCATCATGACCTTGAGAAGCTTCACGAAATCCGCTAATATAATATATATTCTTTTTTATTCGATGACCGTTTAAATCTAGATCACCTCCTAATTTCGGCTGGTAGAGAGAAAAACACCCCAAATCAAGCGCGGTCTCCATTATAAGTCCAGTACGCTTGAACGAAAGAGATTTAAACTATTATTATGAATTCTATGGCCATTTAGATTTAAATCACCACCAAGTTTAGCCTCACTTATAAGAAAGCTATTCATATTAATATTATTTAGCATTGTTAATTCGCCGTTTTGACCATCAAACAAGTTTGATGATTTATTTATCAAAACGTGTCCATTCAAATCTAAATCAGTCTGCATATGCATTTTTCATTTACTATTTTATAAGCTTCAACAAAGTCGTAAATACTTGATGCTACATCTGCAGCTTCACCTTCTATACCATGTACTACACAAGGAACATTGTATTTATTAGGATAAGTTGGGTTAGCATTAATATGAATCGTACAATATAAATATTCAGGCGGTGAACTTGCAGTCGGTTTTTCAATCCATAATAAATATCTAGAATGATCTTCATTTCTGTTATCAAATTTTCTCTCTATAGTTCTATGAATTGTAATTCCACCAGATGCACTGAATGTTACACTGCTCAGATTCATTCCTTCATAATCAGGAAAGAGCCATTCTATGATGAAGGTGTATTTTCCATTTTTTATTGTATACATATTAAACCCAATTCTCGCTCTATAAATATGATTAGCTTCCTTATTCAAGTCTATATCAATAACTTTTTCGAAATTATATGTGGTGAACGAGATAAATTAGTGTAACTTTTGACTGTAAGACCATATTCGGTACTTATTTCACCAAGGCCATTCATCAAATATTTGAAAACATTCTTTGGATGAGAAGTGGATGAATGAAATGTGACTTTTATCGGCATAATCCTTTGTCACAGCATCGGATTTTGCTTGAGGTTCAGCTAAATCAACAATTTTGTTTCTCCAACTTTCAAGTCTGCCGGCATTGCATTTGTTCCGTTCAATAATAAGGCCGATGCTATGATGGTTTGTGAAGCTCGATTCAAAACTCTGAAATTCACCGCATCGCTATCATTTTTCACATCACCTACATTTGTCACTATATTTCCACCCATTGATAAATTTCCATACATTGCTGTCGAACCGTCTCGTCGAAGAAAATACTCGTCAGTGTACCTTTTGTAGCCGCGTCGTCTGCGTTGACGGGTGGAGCAAGATCAATGATGGCGTTGTTGTTCATGTTGAGATTTTTTTGAGCAATCGCATCAAGTTTGGTTTGCAACCCCTGGTCTACATATTTTTTGTTGACAGCGTTTTCAGCTGGCGTGCTGTTATCAGCGTCTTTCAAATCTTCAATTGTGTATCCAGCCATGTTCAGATCGCCCAAAAAAGGATCGCTTCCATCCCTTTTTATACAACTTGCAATTTCAGAGTCGACGTAGCTTTTGTTCGTGGCGTCAAGGATGTCCTTAGGGTAACCCATTCTGGTGATAAGTTTTCCCCCATGTCAGGTTGCCAGTCATTGCAATACTTCCATCTTTCTTAAGAAATGAAGATGTGTTGATGCCCTCGATGCTAGCAATTTCAGTATCAACATACCCCTTTGTGGCTGTATCATTATTTGTAGTTGGTGCTGCTGCATTAGTCAATTTTCTATATCATAATCCCCATCATCGGTTAATTTAAAACCAACACCTGGTCTACCTTGTAATCCACGTTGTGGTTCTGTTGTTGATGTTGTGATGGAGAATATAAAACAGTCCATTCATGTAACTCATATACTATTATTTAAATTATGTTTTTTCATTGAAGTTCTTGGTTGTGAATTTTCGTGGCTTATCAATATATACAAAAGAATATGGCTCCTTTGTTGCTTTTTCGTACATTCTTTTTAGAATACTGTTTTCACGACAAATCAAACTCTTTTCGTTTGCACTTGGAAATCATAAATACAGAAATGTGAGCAGTTCAATCTTATGACTTTTGGTGTCTTATAGTAGCTTTCACTCAGATAAATGACGCTACAATTCTTATGTCTTCTCGTATGAAATAGTCAATCAGTGGGTTTTGGTTTTTATCACAAACGAAATCGTCGAATATTACCAGTTTTTGACCATCATCTGTTAATTCAGATACAGAAGTATTTGATCATTGCTTGCTTCAATAACATTATAGTCAACTTCATTACTTATTGCTGTGGAAAACATCCATAAGATTCTGATACTTGGAATGCTCCAAGTTATTTGCATACAAGTATACCTTTTCAAAGTACAATAAATTGTATATCTTATGCATCAAGCTGTTTATTTTACCCGATCCGCTTGGACCACAAACAATCATCCAGAAACATCGGTCAGGCATGAAATAATACAACTGTTTTATAGTTCGAGACCACATCATCTTTAGTGTCGTAATTTGGTATTTTCATATATTATATAGGTATATTATTCAACATGGTGCAATACACGATATAAAACGTTGTTTTTTATATATATGTCATTTTTTTGATGTGAAAATTTATATACTTAGTAATATAATGAGTTTACTTAAGTGAAAGAACTTGCTAAGAAGAAATCTGAATTAGGTGATAAGATAAATACTGTACATGATATGATTACGAAACACAAAAAATTGTCAGCAGACAAGTCAGGATTTATTGGCGAAGGTATTCAAACCAGTGACAAGCAAATTAGATGATGATGTTATTGACAGTAACACAATTTCGAGGCTGCCTATAAGGAAAAAAGACCAGTGAAGAAAGGGAAGTTGGTATTGACTATGCACCAGAAGTTGATCCATTTGAAGACATGGACGTCGAGGGTCTAGTTAATTTTGGTGATTATGTACCACCACAGCAAGAAAAACAACTTGTTCCAGTACCACCTACGTATGAACAATCCCTAAAAGATGTGTTGGAAGGCAAAAAAGAATTGTATGTCGATCCACAGTATTTTCCTGAGCAACCTGATGATTTGCCACCAGAATACGAAGATGATGAGGAAATTGATTATGCACTAGAAGATGAAGACCTCATAAATAAATATTTGGATGATCTTAATATTCCGAATTATGATGATGTGGAAAAGAGGTTAAAAGAACCAGAAATGACTCCCGTGAAGACTAAGTCTTATCTTAATAAGATTTTGAAAGATGCTAAAACAACAAGGAAACAACTAAATGGCTTGAAATCAGATGTAACGAAAAAGTTCAAAAAGGGATTTATATCAGAAGCTGAGATGCAGATGAGAAACAAACAAATAGTCACAGCAAGAGGTACTTTGAATCAATACATTCAACATTATGACAGTAAACTGAAGACAATAAAAGGTTCTGGAATTCGAGGAAGAAAACAAAGAGGTGGAAATATCATGTTTTATAATAACGTGAGGCAGCTTGTTAAAAAGTTGGAATTAATAGTTGGTGAAATACTGGCAGGTAATACAAGCATTGAAATGCGTAACACAGGAGTTGCTATTTTGGACATATTACTGAAGACGGCGACAATCAATAGGCCGCAATATGCAAAAATGTACAATCAGTATTTCAAAATTTAATCTAAGGGTATTATATAAATGGAAAGAGAGATAGTTTTATCATCTTACAGTGTGAAAAATCAAGGGAACAACAAGCCTGAGGATTTCATAACAAAATTCACCAGACCAATAATTTTGGATAGCAACAAACAATATGTTATCGGACTTAATCGAGTTGTCAACATGTCATTCACATGGTTCAATGTTAACGCTGGATATAACAATCAATTAATTAAATATATCTCTGATAGTGGTTCAACATTTCAAGACATCACCTTCCCAGCGGAAGTTTGGAATTACACAGACTTTAATACGTATATCAAAATATAACAAAAACTATGTATCCTATTACTCTCAAATTTGATAATACAACATTCAGGGTTACGATTACATTGGCCTCAAATTATCGGCTTGATTTGACAGCCAGTAATTTTAATGACCTTATTGGGTTTGATAAGAAAGTATTGACAAGTGGGACAAACGTTGGACCCCGAGTTCCAAATTTATCACAAGATACGGATATATTGAATGTCCATTGTGACTTGATCAACGATTCACTTGTAGACGGTCAGGATACAGATATAATTTATTCCTTTTCAACTGTGTTCTGCAACCAAGTTATTCATTCACACTTGAGCCACGAAGAGTCACATATAATCCTGTGAATAAGATTACAATCTCCAGTATACGGATTTATATTACAGATGGAAAAGAAGATTGGTCGATTTAAATGGAGCAGACACAGCATTTTCGCTTATTATAAAAAATATGTAACGTATTAGTATGAAACCATATGAATTCAAAAGGATTTATCATCCAAAACTTGGTAAATTTGTGTACCAACACAAAGGATCAGGGATTATTGTCGATAATATTTCAAACCAATGAAGAGTGTTGTGAAAAAGTTAGCCAAACCACTTGGCGTTAGAATCAGGAGTATCTCATGCAGGTGATCGATTGGGTAAAAAGATATCCGAAAAGTCAGGAGACCTTATAATGAAAAGACTTGCGAATATGAGAAAAGAGCAAAAAGCAAATGTTCAATCTCCACCCAAGCAAGAGGAAAGTACTGATATGATACTCAATAGATTGATATCAGGATCAGGCGATCTTATAATGAAAAGAAGGCGATAAAATTATTATAAACTTGTCTAACATAAACATTGCAAAATTATCCAACATAATAATATATGTCTTCAGAACAACAGATTTTTTACAAAGGAATGAGTTGGTGAGATTCCAACTCGATGATGTAATACGTACCCCAGCCAACGGCCAGAGACAGCAGAAAAATGGGTATAAATTCACAATTAATGATCGATCGAGTTTCTATGATTGGTACAATGCATTTTTCGAGGTCCAATTCCAGGTACAATTATTGGCCGATGGCACAACAACTGCGGCCCAAAGAACTACAGTTATTAATGGAGCCCATAGTTTGATTTCTCACATAATGATTAAAAGCGCTGGAAAAATAGTGTATGACACCGATAATCTCCACAAGGTGACTTTTGTCAAAAACCTTCTCGAATATAGTGACGATTATAGTCGAAGTGTTGCTAAAAACTCTCTTTGGTATTTGGATACCGATCATAGGATAGCTAATGCCAATCAGAATGCTGGTTTTGAGGCTAGACGACTTTTAACTACAGGACTCAACGATGTCAATGTAATCATACCTCTCAATCGGTACTCTTTCTTTGAAGAACTACAGGACAGGACGCTTGTTCCAATGCAGCTACAATTCAATATAACATTGCAGGGTGATGCTGAATTGATACAAAAGGCTGCAGCAGCTGATAATGCGAGGGTTGTTATTGACAGATTCCTCCTATGGGTACCAAAACTCACACCAAAAGACTCTCTCTATGACAGGCTCATTACAAACTTTTTGACAAAGGACAAATGGATGTATATGAGAGAGATGTACGAGGTTTCAGCTCCAACAAATAGCAGTGGATTCTTCCAGATCTCCTCCAGTATTGACAATGTAAAGCATGTCTTTGTTTATCTGCAACGAGCCAAAACGAATAATGACGAAGCAAATCCTTACGAAATGGGCACATTCAACATCAACGCAGACCGTGCAAATGGCAGTTATCTGACAACATGCAGGCTTGAATATAGCAATGGTGTTTTTTATCCTGAAGTTGAATACCATAGTGATAGTAAGGTTCGTATTTTCAACGATCTGATGGCTTACAGTTTTAAGCGGAATGATTTCAACACGGGAACTCAACTGGATCTGTCCAATTATAACGACTTGTATGGTCTGATCTATTTCGATTTGTCATATCAGGCAGAGAGAGTAACAAGAGATCCCAAACAGTTGATATTCAGATACAAACTTAATGCCAACAGCGCAGGTGATAGTCCTTTTTCAGTCCACGCTGTCGTTTTATACGAGGAAGAAATTGTCATTGACAAGGTCGGTAATGAGTTAGTTATTGTGTAAGTTAATAAAGTGGAAAATGAGTTAGTTATTTTGTAAGTTGATAAAGTGGGAAATGAATTGGTTATTGTGTAAATGAAAAAAAATAATGTATCTCATTTCAAATATGTTTTATAACCAAAAATTATATAACATATATTATATAGCAAATGACTCAACTTTTTGAAATCAATGTGAAACTATCGGAAAACCAGAAAAAGAATCTGAGTAGTGCTTACCATAAAAGGGAAACTATTGTCTTGAGACTCTCAAAGGACTCTCTTCATGGCCACGACACTTTGTATGTTCCAGCGATGGTGAAAAAAAGGTTGGAGAAAAATAGGAAATTGATGAAGGGAATGGATATTAAGCTAGCTAAGACCAATATCAGAAAGCAAGTTGGTGGCAGTTTATTGAGTTCCATTCTAACACTAGGTCGAACCCTATTACCAACCGTGGGTAAAACGCTGGTTTGTCAGCTCTTTCTGGATTAGCTTCAGAAGGTGCTTCTCAAATTGTCAAGAAAATCTCTGGAAAAGGGGTTCAGTCAGGTGGTTTTCTCGTACCACAAGACAAAATAAATAAGCTGATAGAATATAAGCATCTTCTATCGATGAAACAAAAACAGGATATATTGAATGCCCTTCAATCAGGATCAGGTGTTCATATAAAACCAACAAAAACACAATCCGGTGGATTTCTCGGGACCCTATTAGCAAGCGTTGGTATCCCACTTGCTATTGAGGCCATAAAAAAAATAACTGGTAAAGGAGCTCCACGAATTGGGACAAAAGGAAAAGGGGCTCCAAGAATTGGTGCATACATACAACCACCTCCCAGACCACCTCCATTTATAGGTACATGGGAAAATCAAGTCGGTATGGGGATTAAAAAAAAAGACTACTAAAAAAAACCCAAAATTTTATAAAGATATCCCGATGAGTAGTCATGATCTAATAAAATGGTGCAGATATTTAAACATACCAATAAATGATGTTTTTCCAAGGGATGTGACAGTTCCACATAACCACAAACATGCTTTGTTCATTTACAATCTTCATCCATCATATATGAAGGGAAGCCATTGGGCTGCAACTTATGTCAAAGATAATGTCATCAATTATTTTGATAGTTTCGGCATGCCTCCATTTCAAGAGATTGTAAATCATGCTAAAAGAAAGAATATGACTCTGCTTCACCAAAATAATCAGATCCAGAATATAAATACGTCTACATGCGGCTACTTCTGTTTATACTTTCTGAATGAAATGAACAAAGGAACTTCTTATCTGGATTTGTTGAATGTATTTGATAATGACACAATGAAGAATGAAAAAATTATTGAAAAGTATTTTAAAAATATTAAATAAATATCTAACTTATATATAAATGACTCAACTTCATGAAATCTATGTTAAATTGACAGATAAACAGAAGTTCAAGCTAATGAAAGCTCATGATGAAGGAAAAACTATTGTCTTGAGACTCTCAAAGGACTCTCTTCATGGCCCTGACATTTTACACGTTCCAGAAACAACAAAGAACAACAAGATTGGAAGAACGCAGGAATTTAATGAAGGGAATGGATATCAAATTTCCTTCAATTAAAGAAGATAATATTACAAAAAGAGAAAGTATTATTTTACAAATGACAGAAAAACTTCTTTCAGATGGATATATTGTTATGAATGAAGAAGGTCAATTAGTACCAAACAGGAACTAAAACTATCTAACTCATTTATATATATATGAAATCATATTGTGTGAAAGAAAGGAAACAAACTGAATGCATTGAACCATCTGGATACAAAAAAGCTAAAAACGGCCGCCTAATGTTTTTTTGTAAATGCCAAAGTTGTGGAATTACAAAAACAAAATTTGTTAAAAATAAAAATTTAAACTGATTGGCCCGTCTGAAGGGGCAGGCATACTAGATTCAGCCGCAGATATGGCACTTACGGGTTTTCTTCAGCATGGTGTCCCTTTCTTAGCAAAGAAGGGGTTGAAATGGGAAGATATGGGGTTTCAGAATTAATGAGAAACCCAAAGCTACAACAAAAAGCCATCGATTTTGCTCTTGATAAAGCTAAACCGATTATTAGTAAAGTTAGAAAGAGGGTTTAAATCAACTCTCAACTAAGGTGCGCCCTAATATTCGTTATAAAACAGATAAAAAGGGATTAGATTATGGGGGTGCTATTGATATTCACAAAGCTATTGGTAAGCTTCCTAAACCAAAATCAGGTTGGACGCCCGGGAATTACAAGTATATGGGACCATATAATCCGCTCGATCAACAGTTAGAGTATGATAAAAACACAGGTGAGGTCACAAAATGGAATGTTAAACCTTACAATAAGGTGGATGAAATAGCCGCTTACCATGATATTTGTTATGATATGGGAAAAATAAAGGTGATTGTGATAGAACAATGGTATAATCTCTTGACCAAATACCATATGGTGAAATGCCAAAATGGGGTCAAACAGCTACATTCTTAATCAACACAAAACAGAAACTTGGTCTCGGTGTTTCAAAAAACGGAAAAAGCCGTCGAGTGAAGAAAACTGGCAAGAAAAATTAGCAGATGAATTGCATAAAACCATAAAACGCAACTTTACTCGACGGCCTGTGATTGTAAATAAAATCGATGAAATATGGGCTGCTGATCTTGTTGAAATGCAAAAATTCAGTAAATGGAATAAAGGTTATAAATATCTTCTAATGGTTATTGATGTTTTCCGTAAATATGGTTGGATTGTTCCTCTGAAGAATAAATAGGGTGAAACTGTAACTGAAGCATTTCGAACAATATTCAAGGAAGGCAGAAAACCACAATATCTATGGGTTGATAAAGGGAAAGAGTTCTATAACAAACACTTGAAGACTTGTTAGAGAAAAATGGGATACATATTTACTCCACCGAGAATGAAGAAAAGTCTTCAGTGGTTGAAAGATGGAATAGAACAATCAAGTCCAAAATGTGGAAGCAGTTTACAATTCAAGGCAATACAATGTATCTCGATATGCTACCAAAATTAGTGAAACAGTACAACAATGGAAAACATTCAAGCACAAAGATGACACCTGTCGAGGCTTCAAAGAAAAAGAATGAAGGAATAGTATATTTTAATTTATACGGTGAAATGGAAACATTACAACATAAACCAAAATTTAAAGTTGGTGATAATGTTCGAATATCCAAGTATAAACGGAATGTGTTCGACAAAGGTTATACACCAAACTGGACCGAAGAATTATTTGTGGTGGATAAGATCCAATACACTAATCCAATCACATACAAACTAAAAGATCTTAGAGGTGAAGATATTGAAGGGAGTTTTTATGAACCTGAATTATTAAAAGCCAAACAGAACGTTTTCCGTATTGATAAAATCATTCGAAGAGATTACAAGAAGAAACAAGCTTTAGTGAAGTGGAAGGGATATAGTGATGATTTCAATAGTTGGATCCCATTCAGGGATTTAAAAGATATGTGAAAAATTATCTAACTTATATATAATATATGATGTGTATGCAAAAATATTCCTATAATAGTAAAGAATTAGATGTATCATTAGATTGTTATCTTGATGATAAAAATGATATATGGTTTAGAGGTAGAGACATTGCTAATATTCTAAAATGTAAAAATCCACAAAAAGCAATCAGAGATCATATTGTATCTGATGATAAAATCTTGAGAGACCACAAAATAATCATAAATTCACGGTGTAACAAAAAATTACCTCGTGCTGAGGCCACTGAAAAAACTTTCAAATGTTTTTTTATAAACGAATCGGGATTTTATTCACTTTTATTTTCATCCAAAAAACAAGAAGCTGAAAAATTTAAACATTGGGTTACATCAAAAGTATTACCATCAATCAGAAAACAAGGATATTACAAGCAGTTCAACGACAGAAACAATAATATGCTATTGATTGAAAATGAAAATGATTTACACTACAAGATTGCATCATTTATCAGAAAAAAATATGAAGATGCTTTAATGATTGTTGGTCTTGGTGAAAATCAAATAAGCGCGGATATGACAATCAAAAGTTATAACAAAGGATATATGGCTGGACAATGTGATTTGATGTTAATGAATCCAATTAAAAAATACAATGCTTTGTGTCTTGAATTTAAAAGTCCAACAGGTGTGTACAAAGTTTCGGATAAACAAACAGATATGAAACAGATGTATGAAAAAAACAAGTGTAAATACATTATGAGCAATTGTTTTGAAGATTTAATTTATGAAATAACTAAACACATGGAAAAAAGTAAATTGTATTTATCACGTAGGGGAAAATAATCTAACCTATATATAATAAAGAGGTTAGTATTTTTATATACTATTTTGTTACTCCCAGTAGCCAAAAATATATTTATTGTTTCTGGCTATTGTAATGTCCGTAAGCTAAACTTCTTATACCATCCTTCAGAATATATCTTTTGTCGTCGAAACAGGACAATGACACTTTATTGATTTCATAACTCCCCAACTCATGATTTTGACTCCTTATGATACAACTGTTTATTCTCAAATAAGACATTCTTGTAATCCTCATGTTCAATATCTTTTTTAATGACAATTTTCTTGATACCTTTTGCAGTTTTCCCACCACCTTTTGATTATCTTTTATATAACTGTACATCTTTGATCTCAAACCGATGAATTCATTTATTGGAATTCCGGCAGCTTCATCCTTGCATTTACCAATCACTTTTTTATTTGTTTTATCGAAGAACTGGTTGTCTTCAGGATAGTCACTGTTATCAAATAAGTTCCTATCATTCCAAAAATCTTGGTAGACATCTTCTGCTTGAATTTCATATGTAAGAGAGTCTGTATCAGTGAATAACAATTTTGCTTTATCGCAATATTTCTTCTTGATGTAGTTGTAATGGAAATCGTACATCAGAGTTTTGCTGATGTCTATAATACACATTCCAACATACGCAGGCCTGTTAAGGAACAGTGTTTCTTTAATTTTGTGTAAAGCTATTAGATTTTCATTGAAGATCTTACAGCTAACATATGTCGGTTTAGCAGCCATTTTTAATAGTTTCTTTTCATCGGTCACTAATCTAACATCTACTCGTTTTCTGATGTTTTCCATCGTTTTTCCGAATACACTGTTGTTCATTAGTTTGAAGAAGTCTTTCTCAAAAGCATTTTTAGCATTAGTTCTTTTTACTGTATTGAAATCAATATATTGTTTCAACCAAGGAGACTGATTGAATTCAAGTACTCTATGAACTTTTGTAACTTTCAATCCAAGATCTGTATACAGTTGTAGGTTTCTGTAATGAAGTACATACTTCTCTTTGTTGTTAAGTGTTGGAATGAGTTTATGAACTAAACCAGTTGATATATTGTATTTGTCTGCTATCTTTTTGCAATATTCTGATAGCATGCTTTCGCTTACTTTAACTTTTTCCGGTCCTAATGGATAGTCATTATGGAGGTCATGTAGTTCTTCAGGATATTCTAAATCAACTTCTAGTATCAATCCTTTTTCATTGTCTTCTTGATACCTAGTAAGGTCTAACTTGCTGATCTGTTTTTCTGTCATCCATCTAAAGCCTCCTGTTGGTAAATACTGACTCACTGCCCGACCATACCAATTATTAGCATCAAGATACATGGTGTATTTTGAGGGCGCCTTCTCATCATACTCTTTCATGTATTTATTATTTGCTTTTCCATATCGATTGGCAATATAACTGATTCCACCACGCATTCCTTTTTCAATAAACTGAAACATATCAATATCAACCATAAGCTCTACTTTAATGTCAGTCATCTTTAACATAGCATCCCACGAAAGCCCTGGAGATGTGAAATAATGACAAGGGTCTAAATTGTAGTATTCCAAACAGGTTTTTCGGAAGTTTTCAAATACATCAGCCAATAGCAGGATGTCAGATTTAAGATACAAATCATGATATTCACCCATATTTTTTTATTTTGAATGTATTCCAAACGTTTTGAGCATGTTTATAATCTTCATCTGAAACGTGTTTATTGTTTAATATGCTGTAAAACTCTTCTTTTACTGGTAGCTTTTCATTAAACTTGTCAAATGAATCCATATAGTCATATGGGTAGACTCCCTTTTGAGACATCAAATCGAGCTTCTTGCTTTTGAATTTTTGAGAGGTATATTTTAATGATTCTTTTGGAAGATTACTAACTAGCTTTTCCAAACTGGAGCTCATAAATTGGAAACTATCAATGAAGGTTAAATGATTACCAAGCATGAAAGCCATATATTTCTCCATGTTATTGGGGATTGCATTGATGTTCATTTGGCATTTTTCACCTTTCTTATTTGTGTAATTGTGATTTTTGACTATCTCGCCAATTTCTTGCATTATGAAATGGCTGTCATAACCTCTGAGATTATGGAATATAACAGGAGTTTTTTCAGTTATTTTAAAATTGAGATTACAATCTTGATGAGCTGATCCTCTGTATTTTCCAGTTATATGACAGTGATCTCTGACTTTTATATCTGTGTCAGTATACTTTTTATCACAAATATGACAACTATCAGCTTTTTGAAATTCCTTTTCATTATCCATTGTCATTTTCAGTGGTTTGTTAAACTCCTTTTTTATAACATTTTTGCAATATTCAACTTCCTCCAACATGGCTTCCATAAATTTGTACACAGCTTTTTCACCTCTATATGTTTTCAGTGATTTGGTGTATTTATCATCATAACAACAAACAACCTTGTATCCGTAACCACAGTCTGTATGCTTTTGATAAGCTTCAGTGTATGATTTATCATTATTGGGTTGGCATCCAGACACTTTTTCTGTGATAGCCTCAAAATCAGCATATATGAATTTTAATACATTGTTATCTTTAGTCGGCATTTTAATGGCTTGTGTACCACTGATCTGTATGCAGTTTTCTTTGTGATTGATAAGTATTTTTTCAGAAATGAAACACTGCAAACAATGCATACAAAAGTGTTTTCTTTCCTTGTGCTTCGTTTTATTATACATGAATCTGGCAAAATCTTTAATTAAAACATAGTGTTTGTTTTCATTTTCTGTGATCAATAGCAGATTTAAACAGTCTTCATTCTTCTCTTCTGATACATAAATTGGATATGGTTGTTTGTTTTCATAACCAAATACATTGATATTTATACTGTTTTGTTTCTCAATTTTATTGTATTGTTTGACTGCAACTGGAAATTCAATTCCTGAATAATCTAACTTATTAATATATTGTCTGTGGGAATTTAGCTTGTGGATTTAAATATCTGATATGACACCATCTGAAGCATTCATTGTCATCATTCTTCAAATTGATCAATCCCTTCTTGCTGTTTCTGAGTTCTTGCGGCAGCTTAATATATGATGAACCTTTCATTGAATTATATATCACAACATTGAGATAATGACTGTCAACAGATTGCACAACCCATCCAGATCCCTCAGATATCCAAACAGCTACCTTGTTTAATATGTTTTGTTGTGTTGCTTGGAGAGTAGATTTGATTTCATTATTATTTATTATTGTTTGAGTTGGACTGTTAAAATATGCTGTCTTAAACATTATTTCACCAGCTGATATTTTTGTGAATGTTACCTTTAGTGTTTCGACAAATTTTAGTCCTTTCATTGATTTCAGTAGATTTTGGATGTGTTTTTCAATATCCTTTTGTGTCTTTTGTAGTTGCATAAGTGGGTCTTTGTTGTTTTTCAACTCAATTGAGTATGATTTTGTGTAGCCTTTTAGAGCTTTATTAGTTTCCTCTATTTTAGTCTTTTGATTAGACATCAGATTTTGATACTTTTTGTCGATTTTGTATGATTTTTTCTTCTCGAAAGGTTCATCTATCTTAAATTGATTAGATATTATTTTTTGATACCTTCCATCGATACTATTTGATTTTTCCTTGATACGTTTCTCTTTTGTCGACACTTTCTTCATTGCTTTCTCATTAGTATAAACCACCTTACTTGACGCCGGTTTAACCACATTTTGCTTCAGCAACATTTTTATAAGCTGTGATTTTGATAATTTTTTCAATTCAGATTTATTCATATTTATAATATCAGTAGATAATTTTCCAAGACCGAGAACCATCTGGCGCGACTCAGTCTTATTTTCATTTTGGCGATTAACCTTCTTATTACGCTTTTCTATAGCGTGGACATACTTCTTATACTCACACATTCTCCAATATACTATAGTGACAAATCTTTAAGTATCTTTGGGTTGATGACTAAAACTGTTGAAAATGGCGTTTTCTCCGATAATACGAAACTATTTTATTTAATGGTTTAAACTATTGAAAATAGCTGTTTCTCGGGGAATACTGCTGATTAATACCATTTATTGCCAAAACTATTAAATGATTTGCAAAAAAAACCCTGCCCCTCTTGATCTTTTCTCTTCGAGAAAATCTCAATTCACTGCCTCAAAAAAGCTTCGCTTTTTTTCCCCAATGCAAGGCTTCGCTTGGTAAAATTATTTTTACTGTTTTTTAAAAAATATATAGTTTTCCATTTTTGACTAAATTAATATTTCAGATTGTTGTTACAGATATAATCGACCATTAAATAATGCGCAATCCAATTTGAGTACGCGCCAAAGCTTCGCTTTTCTCTACTCAAATTTCCCACCAAGATTGCGCGGTTTCGATGTTGGGATTTTCATCCCCTGCTCGAGAGCAAAAAGCTCTCTGCGCTGCCAAAATCCCACATCGATCATATATTGAAAAAACAATCGATATTATCAGTGAAACCATTTTTTGAAAAAACAGTAAAACCATTTTTTTGAAAAATGATCTCGTACCCCATGTCCTATACTACTTGCCGAGATCTTCTTCTATACTGGTTTTAGATTGTACCAAGGCATGGTAGCTGTCGCTAAGAAATTTTACATCTTGCGTATCTGGTGGAACTTCGGTTGCTGCACGGCTTTCCCTTTGTTCTGCCATCTTGCTCTTGATGGATTCGAACTCCTTTTTTAACTCCTTCAACTGATCGTTTTCGTTGCGTGGAGCTTTCACTTTATCCTTGTCTCCCATTTCTTAAGTTATGGATAAATTGTTACGATAAACATTCAGTATCGTTGCAACAAAACTGGATTTCACCGGAGCGCTCGCTGAAGCATCCGAACCGCAGGAACCGCCAAACGCCAAACTTTCTTAACTGAAAGCATTGTGAGATAAATGAAATTTAATACATGGCAGAGACAAGTATGAGTTTCGTTACCACCGCCAACACCAATACCTAGTTTCAACTTTCGATCTTCATCTCATTATTGTTCTTGATCTTTTGAACCAAGGGACTGAACAATGCCTCTCGTGCTTTTGTGTTAAAATACATTTTCAATTGGCGTTATTAAAGTTCTGCTGTTAAAGCTATTATTTTGAATGGCTTCTTAACCCGTAATCTCCATTTTATTCGTTGCTTTTCTATTTGCTCTAATATCATCCATTCAGAGCTCTGCTCACGAGCTTAACAAAGTAGAAAAACCTAAACATGGAGTGTTTTAGTGTGGTCGTTGCAGCGTTTGTGATCCATGCCAGCTGCGCGAGTTAAATTTAGCGTACAATAATAGATTACTGCCGGTTTAATTTTTATCGCTAATCTCAAATTCATGCAATATTTACCTCCATGTTTTCCACATTGGTTTGCTATGACCACTACTGTGCAAATGATGACGAGAAGAAACAACACTGGTTCTCGCAGAGCCATCGTGATTCTTTTAAGAAAGTACCAAATATTGTAAGGTTTGCAGTTCTTGATTGTGATGTATAGTGGTAGATACAACAATTATATCCTCGCCCTGGTAATATTTGTCACTATACTTTTTGTTATATATACATCTGCCTGAATTAATAAAATGGAAAAGAAAGAAAAAGGAAAGCTATACGCAAATTACAAACTCAAAGTTGTCTCCCCATACCTCAGAATAACGGTTCAGTTGTGTGTTTTTCCTTACCCGAGAGTGTGGCCCACTGTGTAGCTTAAAGCGGTATAACGGGATCTCCTTTGGTGTTCACTTGGTTAGAAAAATAAATCAGTTATGAACCAGCAGCTGGTTACTGAGTACAAATTACGCGATTTACATAATTATGATCCATTTCAAGTGTCTTTAGTGTCACTTCCTATGTAGAAAATCAACTCAATTTAATTATCATCAATTATATACCCTCCACATTTAAACAGTTAAGGTACAAAAACTTCAGCGCGCGAAATAGTGCACGATTTATCTACAACTTCGCTTAATTTCGTAACTTACCGTGTAGACACGATGTTGATAGACCTTTCTAGGCTTTTTCTTTTCTTTTTTTTTTCAACCTTTGATTTCGACCAGGTGGCAAAAATCTATAGACACTGTTAATAAGAGCAGCTACATTTGTAAACTAATGACCAAGTTGGAGAGTAGCATCTTGTAAAATAACCAAACTATGGTTCTACAAAGTCGAGGAATTTTATCGACGTTTGTATACAGGGGGACACAAACGTGCCTACCAGCATACAAACGTCTGAAAAATTTCCTGACTTTGCGAAGCATAACTTTGCAATTTAAAAAGGTACCACTTCCAAACCCATATTCCAAATCAGGCTTGTGTGGAATTAGAACCCATGACCTCGACGATTCCGATGCAGCGCTCTACCAAATTTAGCTAACCCACCAACTGAGAGCTGTTCATTTTGCCAATTAGTAATAACCTTCTTGAGTGATGAAATATATGAATGTGAGTAAATGAAGATCATATATTGAACTGCAGATTACAGAATGAAGATGTCTAATGAATGATCATCACCGATATGAACACTACTAAAGCGGAAGGAACTTCAAATATTCACATTCACCACTCACAGGTTTATTACGAATCAGCAAAATGACCAGCACCCAGTTGGCTTGTTAATTAACTCAGTCGGTAGAGCGCTGCTTTGTTATCACAGGGGTACGATGTGTTCAGTCGAATCTCGCACAAGCCAGAATTATTTTGAGGCTTTCTTTTCACTACTGCTTTATATTAGTACAGTTCGTAACTCCGAATATCATTCATACCATCATTCTGTACTCTACAATTTAATAGATGATCTTCATGTATTCACATTCATTAATTTATTGTTTGTTGGTTTGGTTGTCGTTTTTCATACTCGTTTTGGACGGAGGTTATTGACCACATTTTGAAAAACCTTCGTAGTTGCAGTTGTTACTTGTTACATGAGGTAATTTTCGGAATCTTGAAGGAGGAGATGGATCTTCTAAGGTATCCGACTTTAGGAAAGTGTTACATACAGAATTGTAGACACCAAAAAATTAAACCTTCTGATGGCCACTTTAAAAACTTGGTAGACCATACTGAACTGCGGGTTAGGTAAATGAAGAAGTGAACGATCCGGCGCCGCATGTTCATGTATCTAATCAGCAGTTCAAGATATGATCTTCCTACATTCATACTCATTACTCTGTCCGTAATGGTACGAGTCTAGGAATGGGCTTTTTCTTGTTCTTTTTCTTTTTTTTCCGGGTTTGAAGTGACAAATCTACTCAAGTGACTTTAGTGCAGGTAACTTGCGTAGTCTTGCCAAGCACCACTTAACAGAAGGTCACCGACTTAGGACATGTTTTCAAAGCTTGCCTACGCCAGGAAAGTCAATAAAGGATGTATGTATGTGTTGTGTACGCCATTAGCTCAGCAGCCATGTTTGCAAAACTGAATATTTAATGAGCACCCACAATGCCATGCATACATAACAGTATGTATGTATATATTGTGCTTCTGTTTCAGAGACCAGAATGATATATTATTTATGACATTTTTAGCGGTATCCGAGTTTATAAGACTTCAATTGCTTTTCTACTTCAATAACATGACTTCTATCACTAATAGAGCCATGGATTACCAAAACAACAACAGTGTGTGTATTTTGTTGTCCAGGATGCCTTACTTTACTTAAAAAATGCAGCTGACCAATTACACATATGATGTTTGATAAATATGCAAAAATGTACAATTTCGCCATCAGTATTTACCTTCCAATTCACATTTGAATAATGTTACAGATCACAAGGAAATATAATGCCCTAAACGTCGTTTTTTAACAGCAGTTTTAATCTCAGAAATGGCGTTTTGTAAACAATTGAAACAGTTTCAACTTGCTTGCGGAAGGTTAGCGAACAAAAGAAAACTAAAACACCATAAAATCAATCGTTCTTAAAGGAAAGTCTGACAATTTGTTCGACTCACTGCCGTTTTATTGCAGCACGTGTTGTTTGCTAGTGTGGAGGCTATCTATTTATCGGCCAGAAATGGAAAGAGGCTCCAAGGAAGAAATGAAATTTGAGCGAACAAATTTTGTTAATAAACCTTTATATAGAACATTCGTAGTTGATGGAAGAAGTAATTTGATTACAATGATATCGTGAATAAAAACGCCCTATGTTATGAATAGGAAGTGCAACGCCCATGCAAACAGCCATATGCTCAGCAGGGCTTTCCCCATATTGAGACACTGGAGTGGCGTCTGATTCACAAGGCCGCTGTTCTCATGCGCTGAACAGACATAATCTTACCTCGTGTGATTGGATTGTTAGTTTAGCTGTACTATTACTGCAATGAGCCATATAAGAACACTGGTTTTGTGCCACAGCAAAAACTCTTTACTTGATTTCTGCAAGGTCTGAATGAGTCGTCTCTCTGAAGTCGCTCCGGAGTCGAACTTCCAGGTATTAGGTTCGGCACAGGAATTGAGTAACGTCCAGAACTGGCCTTGTGCACAACTATCAATAAGTTCTATGGAAAGCAGTGATACGAAGATTTACAAAAATAACTAACCATGCAAATGGAATTAACTCCAAGTTTTAGCTCTACAAAAGTAGATACAGAATGCCCAAGACCGTCGTTGAAAGTATGTCATGGAAATAATAATTTTGACATGAGGATGAACAATAATGACTAATATTTACGAACGTTTTCGGAGCTAAGCCATCTTCAGGGTAAATTTGACCGCCCGCTGATTGTATCTTTATAACTATAAGGTAATTCCCGATGGGAACAGTTTCGCCATGCAGCAATGAATTTGTCTGTTTAAAGAAGGTTTCCATTGCTACATGGCGAAACTGTTAGTTGATAGTTACACTGAATATACAATTAGCGGACGGTCAAATTTACCCTGAAGATGGCTTAACGCCGAGAACGTTCGGTTTTTTACTCTTTTAAAATCTTTTTATATTTTTAAATATTAGTCATTTTAAAATTATAACGAATATTATCAGTGAACAATACTATTAATGACGGTTTTATCAACAAGCCTGCCCAATTGAGTGTGACCTGTTAATGCATGAAGAAAAGCAAAGAATAATTGAAAGGGGAAATTAGTTTTAAAAATGAAATAGAATGTGTTATTGTGATTATACCTCTGCAAAACTATTGTTTGACCACTGAACTTGAGTTTCACATTTGAAGTTCTCACCAATAAAACTTGTTACAGAGTGTAGAAAATGAACAATCTTGAAGCCATCAGTGCGTTCGTCAGAGCAATTTACCTTTAAGCTGTTTAAATTTCATAAGAGATACTATGCACAATACTCATCCGCAGGTATCTGCATAACTAGAAATAGAATTGGCTACGTAAAGGCGTTCTAATTAATAATTTGATTATGAGCTCGAAATTTCTATCACGCATAAAAATCGAGAGCGAATAATCTTCTTGTTTTAATATAAATCTACTCGTCGTTCAAAGCTGAACAAGTAAATTATCCAAAACCCCCTCACAGGCACTTCGAAAACGTGAGGAAGCGGCCGCCATTTCTAAGGAGAGGGGGGAGGGGGGTCTTGTCTGTCCCGCAGTAACTGTCAAGGGAGAGTTTTAGGAGAATAGTGAGTTTTTCATTGGGAGTGTCTCGACATTTTTGCAACTGGTTGTCTGAATAGCTTTTTCTTGGACGGTCGTTCTTTTACCTGGACAGTGTAGTGTACTTTTGCTATGTTATGAGGTGTTTTTAAAACTATGTGTTTCAATGTGTTTTATTGTGAGGCTTAGAAATGGCCAAGGCTTAAAGTGTATTTTCATGCATTTCGGTGATGACGTAATCGCAGCCAATTTTAGCGTTTTCTGAGAGCAAGCTGAAAAACAAGCGCAAAGATGGCCGATGATAGGTTGTTTTGCTTTTTACCGAATAGCTGGACATCATTTTAAATAGAGTAGTGCAAAATTAAGTGAGGCGGTGTATTCGCCTTTAGAAATGACATTTCAACCATTTCGCTGGTTCTTTCTTTCTTGTCACGCCTGTCGCGCTAGCTGTCGTTTATTTCTAAACGATCACTGCAACTACAATTCGTTACGTATTTGATTTATAAGTGTCTTTTTCGAGCCATTTTCAACCTCAGAAGCCCCCTGCCTGGCATCAGAAGGCTGGGTTGATGGGTAGAGGCAATCCTTTGAAAGAAAACAGATGTGAGAACCAATTTCACGGGAAGTAGGCCGCCTAGTATGCGAGCGAGTGATGGCCATTCCGGAGTGAAGGTGTGTCGTTAGCCGTTTTGTGAGTGGATTCGAGGACCTGGCATACCAATTTTGGCTAGTTTTGACTTGTAAATAATGCAATCAGTGCAATATTGTATCAGTAGGACCAGGTGGCTCGACACTTATAAAAAATATCTAAAATGGAAATTGGCGAATTTCCATGTCGTCTTCACACAAGAATACCCAGAATTCCACTGGGTCACAGACCCGAAAACTACAGACAGTGAGAGCAACTGATATCAAATAATGTTATCCACGACACGCTCAAGAAGTGAGCGGGAAAATGTGGAACAGATTACAAGAATTGGAGTCGACGTTTGCTGCAAATGTAGACATCTAGCTTCAAGAGGAATTTTTGTGTTAAAAACTTGAAGACAAAGTTGTGTATTTTTTGTGCGGTCCGAGGGCAATTTGGGTTTTGCAACAGAATAAATGCTCATTTTCGATGAAAATTAGGACTTTTGGTCAGTTTATGGGGTTGATTTTAACCATAGTCCGAGATTTTTACGTCGCAAATTTTGCTGTCCCGTAAGAAAATGAGTTAAATGGCAAGCAATTGGGAAAGCTCTCCGTTGAAGCAAATCATCTTCTACTAAAAAGGAATCCTGATAGAAGTCACTTTTAAAAAAGGAGTCAAAAGTTTCTTTCTTTTTGAGGACATTTTGGTAATGCCCTCAGGCTTAGCCAAGAGTAAACTTGCGTCAATTGAACTACTGTGAACGGAGGCTCGCAACTTTCAAGGTCATTGTTTTCTTTTCACAAATTCGCTTGCCATGCAATATCTCAAGGAGGATGAACGTAGTTTCTCGAAAACAGGAAACGGCACAGACAATGAAGAAATAGCCAGCTGCTTGGGTGATTGAAAGACAATTGTTTCCAACAAGATACTAGTTCGCGGAAGCCGTTGTACGTTCTTTCAGCAGAATGAACACAAAAGTTAATCACTGGGTTATTTTTCGGGACTTTTCGGGTTACTTTTCGGGACGGTCTATCAGGATATCATATTTTTTACTGTTGTGATGGTAGACCGTGCATTAATAGTAGACCGTCGGATCATGAAAGGGAATATATGTAACTCTTTTACGGTGATCTTGCCTTTATAGCCTGCTATTGACGACTATTTAGGACTGATTGGAAATAATCAAAGTACTCGTGTTTTCCAAATATTTGGCTTTTTGGGAAAGTAACCTGATCTCAACATGTTCCTGTGTCAGAACCTCGGAGTTAATGAAATGCTGAATTGTGAGCGCTTATACATTGATTCAACAGTAATGTCAAAAATTTCCCTTCGTATTAAGTATAACGTTTTTTCAACGCGATAAGCAAACTCTTGAAATGTCTCATGTGTGATACTCATTCCTACTGCTTGTCTCATTAAATCGCGCTTTACTACATTAACAGCGTTTTCGATAGGATTTAAATCACCACTACGCTTAGGAATAGCAAACAGCTTGCCGCCAACATCTTTTACCGCTCAAACGCGAAATCGAATGCAGCTCCTTGCGTCACAACGGACAAACTCAAAACTGCATCAATTCCAAGGCGCTTTTCCGCACACGGATCAATCAGAACACTAACAAGTCTGCAGTTCTCATAAATAAACATTGAACTTTGAAAATAACTCTTCCGTACCATGTAGTCATGTTTCCCCGTGTACATAAATCACACACCCAGTTGCAAAAGCGCATTTCAAGGCGCATTTCAAGAAATCTGCCGAGCTTACAAAGCACAACCAGTTGCAAAAATGTTGAGACACTCCCAATAAAAAACTCACTCTTCTCCTAAAACTCTACTTTGACAGTTACTGCGGGATATGCAAGACTCCCTCCCCCGTCCACTCCTCCCTTAAACAATGTTGTTGGGTCACATTTTCTGTATGGCTTCGTATTTTGTACGAACAGAAAATGTGCTCCAACAACATTGATAAGGGGAGGGGAGGGGGAGGGGAGGGGGAGGGGAACCTCTTTTCAGTCCGACTTAAGTGTACCGTCTCAAGTATTTTTTTCCAATGGTTCCAGCGCGCCAGAATCAATCACGCCAATTTTTTTCCTGTTTTCTTTCAATTAATTTTTTTGTTTTGATTAATGAATCTGTAACCGGGCTCCACTTCAACAGTTTGGCAGCCGACCGTGAGTAAGTTTCTGTCGACTTCTATTATTGACTCGGACCGGTCAGCAAAAAGGCACCACGAGTTATTTGTGTACTGAATTGTTACGTAGAGAGATCAACCTCGTTTACAATTGGGGTTTCTCAAAACACAAGCAAAGATATAAAGTGATGCAAAACAGTTATTGCGTTCATGAGTCGTGGATTATACTGAAACGTATACGAGTATAAGGGTATCATAGGTAACTTGGGCTGTGTCAGCATAGCGCTGCAAGCTCTCCTTGTCGTTTGCTTGTATAGCGGGTCCTTTCGCCAGGGCTTCCACACACGCTCTCACTACCTGGAATGCCTGACCAAATCGCCCCTCCAATGTCTTAAGCGCCTTTGCTATGACCACCAGGCATTGGCTCGTACCGATGCTCGTAGCGCTACTGCAATCAAGGCAGATCCAAAAACCAAAAACTGCAGCAGAGGGTCATTTTAACAGCATCCTCAAGCGGTCTTGCTTCGACCATTTGCCTAAATCTTTGACGGAAGGCTGTATATCTCTCGGGGATCCATCAAACGTCTGGATTTGCACATGAGATAGATCATAAGAGGTACTCATTCTCTCCATCGATGACATGATAGAGACAAGGCTCTCATTCACAATTTGACTGGGCGCATGAGGGGGTGTCGTACGACTGGTATTGGTGGAGACAAGTGTCTGTACAGCTGGCATAGTTGTCCTAATGATTTTAGGGGAGCATGAGAAAAATTAAGATTTTAAGGTAATTAAAGATTAATTTTGGAGGTTAAAAATTAATGGCGAACACCAAACAGTTCGCCCTCAACCTGAGGTGCACTCTCGTTGTAGTGGACTGTCTGAGTGTTTGTGTATGTTTTATTTTTTCCTTTTTAATTTCTTCATCAAATCACTTCTATAATTTCATTAACATCCAGATATAACGCTCCCTTACAGGCATTAATCTTTGAAGTTTAGGGTAAAGAAAGAGGCAGTGCATTCCAGCGCCTGGGACCAGCAACTGAGAATGCCCTGTACCCTAGACTCAATGGGGTCTCTCAATGAAATGAATACTCACAACCTGGGGAAGGACATCATGCGACTGCCCAAGTGGATGCAAGCCAAATTTGCCGAGAACTTAAAGAGCCTTGAGCGTAAAGACCAAGTAATGCCAAACTTCAAGGATGTTGTAGATTTCCTTAAGGAGTGAGCCTATGTCTTAAACCATCCTTTCTTTAGTGGTGGCTGGTGACGCGGTAACGGCTACCAAGGTCAAGTTTAGGAGTAAGCCAACAACTCTTAAGGTGTCTGCCTACGCTATTACAACAGCAAAACCAGAATCATTTCCAACGACTATATCGTTGTGAAGCATTTAAATCAAAATCTCCCTCGAAGAGAAGTGACTTTGTAAGGCAAAGGAAGATTTGCTTCAATTGTCTCAGCCAAGCAGGACACAATTCGACGGTTTAAGGTTGTGGAAAGATGCAAAATACTTTGTTGCAATTCCCTGAACCCAGAGAAAGGACAAACCAGGAAGTGGTTAACCAGAACAATGAGGTTGCCAACCAGAACTTAGTACCTGATCAAGGTACTAATTCAACATGCTCCGCGAAAGGCCCAGTTAATTCTTGCCAGGTGTTGCTTCAAGTTATCCCGGTTAAAGTGATCAGCGAGGATAGCAGCCAAATAACGACCTATGGTCTAGTGGATTCAGGTTCTGACATAACTATAATAGACCCTTCTCTTGTGAAGCTGTTGAACATTAAGGGATCACCAAGTAAGATTCACTTACAACCGTTAACAATGCTGATGCTGGAAAAGAAGGGCTGAAGATTACCTTTAAGATTGCCTCAGTGGACAACCTGAATGACAAAGTAATTGATGTCAAGGCCGCCTGGACTGTAAAGGATCTGACGATTCCCCTAAAGCGCACAAAGGTGACAAAGTCGGTGGAACAGTGGCCGCATCTTTTCTTTTATAATTAGAATTTTATTTACAGGACGAACACTTACACTACTTACAGCCTGACTTATATATACTTACCATATACTTACTAATTACACTAATCACATTAATTTGTGAGCTATCCTTGTTACTCCAGCCACATCCTACAAGCTTTACGTTTTCATTGCTTGTTTTGTTGATGTGGATACTTGAGCCTGCGTATTAGCTATGTCATGCTGATGAGGCCTAACAAGGCCGAAACAGCTGTCCATGGCTGCTAATGCTCGGGCTCAGTCTTTGCTTTGGTAGATTTAAGGGGTAATGCCCGCTACCATGTGGCCTTAGTGCCCTTAGAGTGGCTTCAGCTTACAAGATCACATTAATTTGTGAGGTATCCTTGTCACTCCAGCCACATCCCACAAGCTTTCCGTTTTCGTTACAGTACTTATACTTGCCCTACTTACAATACAATAACACTAATTAAATTAAAGTCGGTCTACTTAAAGTGCTCTTTTTATGTATATGATGTAATATTGTATGTATTATATGATATTTACGTAAATACTTACACTGTACTTATATTACTAATACTTACACTTCTTACAAAAGCCAAGAATAGAAAGGAAAAAATACAATATTATAAAGACAGAAAAAATTTCCATTTGTTCTTGAATTCTTTGTCCTTATTAGAAGTGACTGCTAGGTATTTCTCTGCATCTGCAGCAAGTATGTTTTCCTGAGGTGAAAAGGAAGAAAATTTCTCTCCTGCTTGGTACCAATATCCAGGAAGTTTTCGTACCCCTCGATGTGAAAAGGGGCAAGCCTAATGAGCCACTCGCCATCAAGTCATGTATTGGTTGTAGTATACTTGGTGGTTACCCTAATGTACATACCTCCAGTCAGATACAAGTAAACTTATCAGTGGGGAGGATGTTTACTTGAACAACCAGCTTGAGGAATTCTGGATGATTGAATCCTATGGTACTGTCAAGTATGAAACGAAACCACCGTCTGTGGAAGACCGTAGAGCCTTGAAGTTGATTGACAACTCCGTTTGCAAACAAAATGGGCATTGCCAGATGGGACTCCTGTGGAAGGATGATAATCCTGTTCTCCCTTTCCAATAGAGGGCAAGCCGAAGTACGATTACAGCACTTGAGAAAACGCTTTATACGTGACCCAGAGCTGGAAGTTAAGTACAGAGCCGTAATTGATGATTGTGTAACTATAAGATAAGCAAGAAAATTACGGTCAGCAACAGTAACCAACCCAGATAAGCCTGGTAAAGTGAGAGTGGTATTCGATACAGCAGCAAGATTCAATGGCGTATCTTTGAATGAACAGCTCTTACGTGGACCTAGTCTCACAAATGACCTGAGTTTCTTATGTCCTTTAGTCTCTTATGTTTTTCGTTACTTTTAACATAATTTTACTTTAACAATATTGTGAAGCGCAAATGAATATATTCATATAGAGGTCTGCGCTATACAAATGTAAATAATAATAGTTATTATTATTATTGTTATCATTATTATATTTTATTTCGCCTTACTTGTCCACATTTACCTTTTAGGGCCAGAGCCAAACCATAGTTCTAAGGCACTAGAGGAGCGTTTGTTCAATTTACTTGATTGAGAGGACCTTTCTCAGAATGAACGCTGTTCCCAGAAGTGCTGTTTTCTGGATTTCATGTGGGTTGTTGTTGCCTGGGATTTTTCAGTGCCTTTCCTAATAACTCCAAGGGCACCTACGACAACGGGGATTACCACTGTTCTCATCTGCCATTATTATTATCATCATCATCATCATCATCATCATTATTATTATTATTATTATTATTATTATTATTATTATTATTAGCGTGTTGATTCGTTCCGAAAAGCCTTCTCCGCAGATATTGAAGGTATGTTCTACCAGACCAGAGTGACGCCGAGTGACGCAGGTTCTCTCATATTTGTGTGGTGGTCAGACAGTATTGATGATCCTGCTAAAGAGTACAAGATGCTAGCGCACATGTTTGGCGCTAAGTCATCGCCCTGCTGTGCCAACAAGGCCTTGAAGATGACAGTTCAAGGTAATGCTGAAAACTACTCACCCGAAGCCATCAAAACCGTAAGCAGAAATTTCTATGTGGATGACGTCCGAAAGTCAGTCTCGAGTACTGAACAAGCCATCCATCTGGTCTCAGATCTAACCAACTTGTTGAAAGAAGGAGGCTTTCAACTCACCAAGTTTGCAAGACCCGGCTCTTTGGCACGCCGACGACAGTAAAAGTACACAGTTTTGCTGATGCATCCAGGCGTGGTTATGACACAGTGTCATATCTACAAGGTACTTCGTGGAAACATTCCAGTCTCTGAAGAAGACAAAGAGGCAAACCCTTGCTCAAGAGGGTGGAGGCTTTATTCAAGATTTGTTGATACCAGTTGTAATTAGCTTGGGGCCCCGAATGTTATAAAAATCGCGAACTACTCTGTAGTGTGTTCAGTTGGTTCTTGTCGTTAGCGAGTGCTGGTCAATATGATGAAGAGAAAGGTTGATTGGGATAAAGAGGAAGAGACTGATTATGAGGACACTAACACAAGTGAAGAGGAAAGTGACAACGAAGAACCTCGAATTAAAGACGTTTCAGAAGGACTTTCCCAAGCCGTTTCCAGACAAGAGGCCTCCGATTTATTACACAGCATGGCAGCTTCCAAGGATATCTTGTTTTGGACACCTCGTGGACAGTTACTTCGAAACCAGCCAATAATACCAGTGACCAACATCTCAGAACTGGTTTGATATGTGTTACTCCCTTATAACGACGAAGTTGCCAGACCCCGCGCCCTCAAAACATTTATAGATGGGATGGCAGAGTTAGGAACCAATAAGCTCATAACTAAGTGAAGCACGATCGTTCAGGTGAGTGTAGTCCTGAGAAGGACTGTTTGTGGTGACATTGACTTACGTTTCGACAACCTGAACGGAAGTCATCATCGAGTCAAGCTATTTGAGTAACGTCAGGAGATGGTAGAAGTCGTAGAAGTCGTGATGTAATTAGTTGTCTGTCGTCAGTTAAGCCGTGATGTTATTGGCTGCGAAGACTGTAAATCGTGATTGGTGCGTTTCGATCCGTCTTTTATTAGTCAAATGTTCGTAGCGCCAGCAGATCTTAACACCACCCGTGACGAAAACTCTGAGAACCTTAGACAATGAAATGAGCGACTTTTTATCCAGCAAGAAATTAGATGATGAAGCAAAGGTGAAGCTTTATAATCAAGTGTTGCAGCGCTATTTGACGTATTATGATCAGCGAAAAGGTCAACCCCTCCACGTAAAGTTGACAGCCGTCAATCCCACAGAAACAGCCAAACCAGAGAAAAGTAAGGAACCTGCAGAGGAACCTTCTCCTGAAATATCTATTTCAACCTCCGTGGAGCAAGAAGTGATGAAAAGTGTATCCAAAATTTACAAGAACGGAGCGCGCCAATTGTTGGACAAAATTAAAGAAAATCGAGATATGTTGGACTGGAACGATAAAGGAAAATTGGTGCACGAAAACAAACCGTTTACCGGCTATCACGTGGTGGATTTGGTCAATAATATGCTGCGTCACCGTAAAGGATTTGAACCCGTGGGATGGTCGGTGTTTGCGAGGGGTCTCACCCGAATGAATGTACCAGAAAATCTAGTGCGTAATCCCCAGAGGCAGAGTGCTGTTCGAGAGTTTAAAGCAAGCGTGAGAGAAGAGACGCCATGACAGTCCTTCCCGTTGGCTACCTACCCCACCCGTGACGGTATCTCCCACGAAGCGCTAAGAGTCCGCGCCCTCAGGCTGTGCGCTGGTTGCGACTACAGACAATAAAAAAGAGCACTTGAATTTTATCTTTCAATTTGTAATATTTATTTTGTTCACTCAATAAAATGGGTTGAAAAGAAATTACATGGTGTGTTTACTGAACTTTGTGTTGTGCTGTTGCCCTTTGTTTCTTTACATCGGTGTGATATTTCGGGAGACTAAGACGAGGGAAGTGTTTCTCAATAAACCGTATTACAAGAAAATCATTTATCCTTTTATTGCTGCAAAAACGGTGTACAATTGTGCTCATGCTGACTTGTCTAGAGCGAAATAAGGCAAAATACAAACAGTAATGACCACAAACGTTCGAGTTTACGCTTTGCAATGTCACAGTATTAGAAATCCAGCTGTTAGGATTATTGTTCAAAAAACTAGTAAACGTTCTTGAATAATTGTTTGGAGGCAATCCGTAAGAGTCGAGAAATTCTCCCTCTCGTTCCTTGGTGAAATAAAATGCAATCCAGTATGATCCAGACTTTTCACTAGTATCCACATTGACGATGAACAGGGCTGGGTAAGACAAAACACTGGTTGGTAGTTTGTCTGAAGGGTAGACTCCTTGAAACACACCTCTGGTATATTTATCCTTTCTTAAAATGAGCGTCAACTGAATGGTGTCCATATGTATTTTCCCACGTTATGGAATGTACGCTATTGTAGCTCGGATGTTTCGGTATTGATGCTTTGGTGTGCATAGTCTGGTAGAACGCATGACTATTTGTAGTCAGGTATATAAGACATTTCTCGCAGTTCAAGGTCACTCGACGGCATCTATCGCTACCTTTGTGTAAAATTTCCTTTGTGATATTCGTGCTTGTACGCCAATGTAATGTAATCAGTGCCGACTACTAAGGTTGTCAGGGTGATGTTTGATAATTCGAGAGGTATTGATTTTATGAGCATTATAATAAACGTTTGTTGTAAGCTTTTTTTAAGTTGAGCTTTATTTTCTTGCCTGCAGAAATGTTCAGAATACTTATCATTGTATACTTGGTCTTTACAGTATAGCTTTGTAGTCTCCAATGTACGCCTATATATTCTGTAATTTTACTTCCCTTGTATTAACGCGTCATAACAGCTGGAAATAAAATAGATGCCTATTCCAGATCCTTGTCTGCGTTTGATGATATTTAGTATGAAAATGATATGTTCTCGTTTCACTGCAAAGTGATTAGAGAACAAGTTAGTTTGTGTAGTCGTACAGAACGTTTCGGCTTGCGTCGATCTCAATCACGTTTTGAAAACTGCGTAGATGATGAGGTTGGCTGTATGGGCGAGTGGTTGAACAAAATGAAGTTCTACTCGCAGGTTGCCTCATAAGCTGGTTGCCTTATAAGTTGTTTTATAAGCTCAAAAAATTCTCACGGGCAGTGATCTGGGGTCAAATCAAACGCAAATAAGGTGTATCCCTGGTGATAATCAAAACTTCAAATCTATGGATGTTCATCTTCCACTGTTCAGTGGTTTGCTTCTTATCTCTCTGACCGTTTCCAATGTACTAGCTTTAAGGGTACACTATCTGACCCCCTTCCTGTATCTATCGGTGTTCCACAAGGTAGCATTCTTGGTCCTCTTTTCTTTCTATTATTCATAAATGACCTCCCTTTATTTCTGTCGCAGAACACTACTCTTACTATGTTTGCTGATGATACTTCAATAATTCAATCTAGTTCTACTATCCACGAGTTAAATGCTCGCCTTAACTGTGACGCTTCTGGTGTGTTTACATGGGCTAATTTAAACAACATGGCGCTCAACACGTCAAAAACTAAATCTATCTTGATTACGACTCAACAGAAGTTTCATCGTCTAAATGATCGTTCTCTTAATGTCGTGATTAATGAGAAGTTAATTGAACAAGTTCAGCATGCAAAACTACTTGGTGTTACTCTTGATTGCCATCTTACATGGGAGAAACACATTGATCATATATGTTCAATTGTAAACAGTAGATTGTCCCTCTTAAGAAGGATCAAACCGTTTCTCAATCATCACTGTGCTCTACGCTTCTACAACTCTTGTATTCATAACCTCTTTATCTATTGTTCGAGTGCTTGGGGTAATTGCTCGAGTTATTTATTGTCTCGTCTTCTTCGCCTTCAAAAACGTGCAGCTAGATTGCTTCTTGATGCCGACTTCAACCAACCATCTGTAAGCTTATTTTCCCAACTCAAATGGCTTCCTATTTTCGACCTTATAAAACTAAGAAAACTTGTACTCTTATTCACTATCCTTAATAATCCTAATGCTCCTCTTTGTCTTAAACGTAAATTCAATTTCTTGTCTTCGGTTCGTTCAGCTGGTTTGCGCACAAGAGCTTGCGCTTTTAATCTTCAAGTTCCCTACCCACGGTCTAATTCTGGTAAGCGCACATTTTCTTACTCTGGTGCCACCCTTTTCAATTGCCTTGACACTGATCTTAAGCAAATAGCATGTGCATCTCCTTCTCCTATTACTCTTTCATCTCGATTAAATAATTTTAAGCATAAAATCCTTATATTATTCATTAAGTTTGCTAGTAACGTTCTTCATCTTGAACAATTAATGTGTCATGAGTGTCGTTTTTCTCTTTATTGTAACTGTATCAGATGGTAATTAGCGTATATCACCTTATATCTATGTTAAACCATACATTTGACTCGTTTTAGTTTCTCTTGTGGTAACTCATATATTGTTCATTAGGTATTGTTTTATATGTGTATTTTGTACCGTTGTGAAGGCCGTAAGTTAGATAACTCATTGGGTTAATTACATCTCCTTCGTTAAATAAAGAATATTGTATTGTATTGTATTGTATTGTATTGTATTGTATTGTATTGATAATCGCCTCGAGTCAACTGATTTCCTGTATCCTGGGAAAATTTTCCAATGCCGGAGAAAAGGCTCTGATTCATCGCGCAGAATGCCGCGACACATCCGGGTACTTTTTGCGTACTCCGACGGTAAATTTGAAAGGTCCTCCGAGAAAAGAGAGCGAAACAATAAAGAAAATGGCTATAAATCGCCTACTTGCGCCTACGTTTTTCTATTTTACACACAATCTAGTTGCCGCAGCTGCTTGTCAGCATATGGATTTTGTAGAAGAGGGTTCAATAAACATATTTATACCAAAGTTTGTTTTCTATGGTTTCTATAACCATTATCGAATATGATTTGAAAAAGGCTATTTTTGAGGTCCTTTTGTATGGAAGCTGATATTCAGGTAGAATAATCCGATGAACTATTCGCGAAAGTTCACCGTCAGCATATGGAAAAGTTACTTCTATGTTTCAGGAAGGCTTGTGAAAATTTTCGCTGTTGTACGAAGCCTAGAAGTACTGTCCAAACCGAATTTTTCCGAAGCAACTTCTGGCCACCCAGAATTTGAGGTCAAGGAGCACGGTTGGCCGATTTTAAAACTCCCGCGAAGGTACTAAATTATGCAAAACTCCACCTCCGCAAACAATAGGGAGCTTTAGCAACGACGACGGCGACGGCAATGAAAACGTCACTTCAAAATAGAACTTCTCGTTTTTGTAACGCTTTCGCTGATATTCCAATTTGTTTAACTTGGAAAATACTGGCGAAATATTCAGGGACTAAATTGTTATGAACGCCGTTAAAGTAAGGAAAAAGAAAGAAAACTTTACGGTCACACGCTTCCGTTCTCGAGAAAACCTAAAATTTGGTCATTTCACGTTGTTGTTTTGCAGAGGACGGGAAAGAAATGTACCAAAATGTAAAACGCACGTACAGAGCCATTGTTTTTGCTCATTAAGCCTATTGTTTTGTGACGTTTTCGTTGCCGTTGCCGTCGTCGTTGCTAAGGCTCCCTGTTAGCGCACACGCCGCCGCAATTTAGCATTGAAATTGAGATGTTGCGCTAACAATACTTCGCAAGCTTCAAGTTATCTGTTTTTATTGAACGAATTCGGAAGCGTAACCATTAGCAACGTATATCAGAGCAGCTTAAGCGTAATACTCTTCGTTTGCCGCAGCAAAAGAAAGATCGTCTCAAAAAAATTTTTTTTCCACATGTTTTATTTACAAGACTCTCAGTATACTCTATTTACATTTGTGAGCTATTGTTAATTATAAATTACATTTATATTTGTAAACAATTACTATTATTATATTTGTGAACTATTATTTGTTAAATATAAGTACCATTTATATAATAACCACTTAGCCTGAAATTTTTTCTGTGTATTATTTTTAACAGCAATGTATTTCTCAGTTCTATATTTAACGTCTACTTGTTTTAAGAAAAGTTCACATTCTGGAATCTTATCTTGTTTTCGACTTTGCCATATATGCAATTTTGCAAGAGTTATTGAATTATCTTATAACTCCCATTTTTCTAATTTACCAATATAAACATCTTGTAACGTGAATTTTTCCCTTTTACCTGAAAGTGCAAACCAGAGGTTTTCAAAGTTTTCCCAAAAAAGAAGAGTAAAAGGACATTCGTAAAATAAATGATAGATGGTTTCTGTTTCCACTTAACAGAACGTACAGGTATCATGTAGAACATAACCTATCTTAACTAGTCGCTTATTAGTAAAAACGATATCGTCCAACAGTTTTAACTGGAAGCTTCTGATAAAGGTTTCCGATGAAACCGACAGCAAGTTGAGAAAAACCTTTGACACAGTAATATCATCTAAGTCAAAGTCATTTTTCAATTTAGTAAAGCCCCTTGATACTATTCCCTTTTTTGTAATG
>JAEMWC010000128.1:37500-67500 GCA_016490735.1 Pachyseris speciosa
TTACCTTCGGTCGGTATTTCAAATTACAGCCGCGATCACGAACGTCACTCAGTAACGATTCGTAGAAGCCCATCGGATGTCTCGCACGCGTTGACATGTTATCTAGAAAGCAGTCTTTAGCTCCTGAACCGATTGAAATCAACTTATCTTTTGTATTCTTGGATAAGTCAAAACGGATCCAAATTTGAATAATTATGCCGTGTTCCCTCAGGCGAAAGCTTGGCGCTTAGGCGAGCGCTTTTTGCTTGTTTACTTTGAAAACCGCCTGTTCTTCACAACACTATTTTAGACTATCAGGACTAGTTAGTCAACTTTGGTCGAGCTTTTCGTCTGTAGAGGCGAACATCGTGTTTGAGGAAGAAGCGTCAATAAAGTTGAACAAACAGTCCGCCGCAGCAATTGGGAAAAGCGGACTTTTCGAGCATAAGACACCGTCTACCGTCACCTGGTCAACCGTTTCATAGAAACGCCAAGCGAATGACTTGCACATTACCCTTCCTATAAACCTGCGGTCAGGCAAATTTATCAGGCTCTTTACGGATCCTCTTCACTAGGTTCGAGCGTAAAAGCACGTAAAAACGGAAAGTGAAGAGGCGGAAAATTTCGTCTGATCGCAGATTTAAGTATCACTTGTAAACCGCCTGTCCTAATGGGTTGAGAACTCGGATAACGTTTTGACAATAAGAAATCCATCAAATCTAATAAATATTTTGCTGCACTTACGAATTTTTTGACAAAATTCTTTTAAAGAGTGCGGCCCACCTTTGACTAGAACGCTATTGTTCACTTCATCGCACCAAGGGAATTACTTTGCACGTCCAATCGTTTGATTGACAGCAGCTGAAATCTCTAAAGTGACTCGGGTATTCCCAAAGCTAACTCTGTAGACCAATCACAACGGACTGACTCTGGATATGCAAATTCTTATGCCGTGCGTCGTAAAACTGGGCGCTGTAAGTACATGTCGCGAAAGACAATAGCATATGAACATATGAACCCACAATTGACCTGCTCCCAACGTCAGTGGCTTCTAGCTTAGTTGGTTAGAGCATCGCACCGGTAATCGCGGATTCACGGGTTCAAACCCCGTTGAAGTCCTGAATTTTTTCAGGCTTCTTTTCGCAATTGCATAAATTGCGTTCACAACTGCGAGGATCATTCTTCATTTGATTTCATTTCCGCAGTTCATATATGATTCATTTCATATATCATTCACACTCATTTCTTTCACGGGAACACATGAACCCACAATTGACCTGCTCCCAACGTCAGTGGCTTCATAGCTCAGTTGGTTAGAGCATCGCACCGATAATCGCGAGGTCACGGGTTCAAACCCCGTTGAAGTCCTGAAATTTTTTTTTTTTCAGGCTTCTTTTCGCAATTGCGTAAATTGCGTTCACCACTGCGAGGATCATTCTTCATTTGATTTCATTTCCGCAGTTCATATATGATTCATTTCATATATCATTCACAAAGACAATAGCATTCTGCGCGATGTGCCGGCTATGAAATTCTGACCACCAGCCACGTCAAATTTCAGAAACAGAGCTTTTCGAGGGATTTGCTCACCATCCACGTACACTCCTACTTGGGTTAAGTTGTGATGCTTGTAGTCGAAGGGATTGGTACCGTAATTCCCGTATAAGCCTTTGTATCCAGTAATCCCAATACTATCCGTTTCAGAATTTGACTCAGAAAGATGTTATCCGGAGTGAAGGTAGGGAACCCTCTGGGAATAGACACGACTTTGCACTCGATTCGACGAATCGGATACTTTGCGGTCGCTTGTTTCAGTGCGGCCGCATGTCTAGACTGATGACGGGTGCTACTTTCACTTTCCTTACATATAGGGTGGCCTGTAGTATAACCACCTTGAACTGAGGATTCTTAGCCGACGAGACCAGACAGAAAGCATTCTTGTTCTGTTTAGTCTTATTCTTACATTGAGTCCGTTTAGAAATAAGCGTTCTTGGAAGAAAAGATCATTGTGTATGGGTCCCATCATATCCACCGTGTTGCTGTTTATAGTAAACGCATAGCAAGCTTTTAAACCCAGGTTTGCACCAGCATCTTGAGCCACTGGATTCACTACAGCCATCTTGCCTGGGGTATCTTTGTAAAGCAGCGACATTGACAAATGACTTGTCTTGGCCTCTTCTCCATAGTTTAGTAGCGTGTCAAGCATGGCGCAATATGGTTAGGTAATTGGTGGAGGAAGAAATCACTACATGGGCTTTAATGTCAAAAATTCACATATAGTTTTAAGACGTATGAAAATTCGATTTTAAACACCTTGCGCAAATCAACTTGAGACGCATGAAAATCATGAACTGGTTTTTACGCATTATCAACAACTTGGCTTAAGACGCGTGAAAATCATGAACTGGTTTTTACGCATTGTCGCGTTTATTCACGAACTTGGCTTAAGACGCATGAAAATTTTGATTTTAATACAAATGACAGGATGAATGAATTTTCACCGCTCGCAAATCAACTTGGCTTAAGACGCATGAAAATTTTGATTTTAATACAAATGACAGCTTGAATGGATTTTCACCGCTCGCAAATCAACTTGGCTTAAGACGCATGAAAAATTTGATTTTAATACAAATGACAGGATAAATGAATTTTCACCGCGCGGAAATCAACTTGGCTTCATAAAAAAAAGTACAACAGTAAAGGAAATTAACATCCTTCACTTTGGATTTATTCAATCTGTTTTCACTTGGCGGAATTACCCCCCTAAAACCGCGAATCTCAATCACTTGAAAATAAAATCTCATATAATAATATAGAAATGAGTTGTAATTCAGTAATCCACAATGAATTAAAGAATATGGGAGAGTTGACATGTTCTTTTTGTGATCAGCTATTGGTCAAAGTTGTTAAAAGTGTGAAAGCACCTTGCTGTGATAATCAGAAAATGTTTAACGATAATGGTGAAAATGTTTGTCTAAATTGTGGTTCAGTTCATGGTTATGATTATTGTAAAGAGTTTGTCGACTTTCATAATAATATGTATAAAATACGGCGAAAATCTGTATATCATCGGAAGTACCATATTGAAAATGTGATAAATGGTATATGTCGCAAGAATGGATTTCAAATTTCTGTAAAAGATAAGGGTAAAATATTGAAAATATTCGAAGAGATAGATAAAGTGCTTCCTTTGGTGAATAAGAATCGTAAAAGGATGATAAGTACGAAATTTATGCTTAAGCAAATATTTTTAATGCTTGATCTTCCATTTGATGAAATAATAGTTACTAGATCAAAAAAGACGCTTGGATTTTATGATCAATATTGGGTTGAGATTCTATTGTTGAGATTTGATAAGATTATTCGTATTATCAAGCAGTGAATTTTTCATCATATTTCTGTAAGTACTTATCAATAATTGGACTATTGTCAGTCACATAATCATCGATATTCTTCATTGAGATTTGTATACTTGAAGCATCAAAATCACCACTTCTCAACTTGTCTTTTATTGAATTGAGTAGATGTTGATAGCTTTGATAAGCATATGTGCAATTTTGGATTTTCAAATCGAGGTTTTTATGCTTCATCCAGCCTTGTATTAACATTGATACTGTACTGATGGCTACCAAACTAACACCACCGGTTGAAATACTTGCAGCAAGACCACCAGTTGCAAATAAAATGGATGCCGAATTGCCAGCTAATTTCCATTTTTTGAACCGTTTAACCGCCTGTTTATGAGCCCAACACTTTCTGTGATATGTTCGGTAATAGGATTTTAATTCATTTACCTGATCTTCTGTTAATTCACCTGAAATATGGTTCCAGTTGAATATACTTTTTCGCTCTTTCATATTTATAGCTTATATTACGATTCTTTTCAGTACACAATACCACAGACCAGTCAATTGGCCACTCAGAGGCGATCTCTTGCTTAATTTTGTTGTCAACAGTCGAGGCATAGCGTAACAATATCCTCTGTCCAATGAATATTTCAAGTAGAATCTACCAAAAGCATCATGTAATATCCCGTGTGTCTGCAATGTGTCAATCCATCCAAGTGAGTGCTCCAATACATCAGTAAAGCAGCCATCACCAGGACCAATTAATCCAATGTCGGGATGCTCTGATATGATGTCTTTAATAGGCAAATATCTGTCAAAGTGTCTATGATACAGATATTGATACACCAAAGCTGATTTCAAAATCCTTTCATCAACGCCAGGATTATTTCTTTTGGCATGAACAATGAACCAACCAACGTATCTAATTATTTTGTACATCTATATTATAGCGTTGGATTAAAATACTATGATGGTCTGAAATTGTTTTTTCATCTAATATAGAATCCAAGTAAACACAGAAAAAAATAATACAACCATCCAATGGTGCTATGGAGCTTGGATTCAAATCACCGAAAGTCATTTGTGTGCTACCAGTTCTGTTAGCCGCTGTAAAATCTGCCATATGTTTTCCATTCCAATAGATCTTGCTGGTATTGGTATTTGGAGAAGATAAATTATCCCAATGAACGGACAAGCAGTGCCAAACATTAATCTGCCCCAAGTCATTTGAGGAATAATCTGATATCTTTCTGAAGTTCTGTATGGAAGCATCAGGACCGAAATACACACAATTCTTTTCATCAACACCACTTATAACTAAATTTGAACCATTGTAATAGCTGACAAACTTATCATAACCTCTATTATCATGACCAAAAAGACCATTTTTCCATGGATTTCCACCTGTATTTGAATTTAATTTATAAACAATGAAGATATTAACAACATCATTATTCAAATTGATTTGACTTATCATTCTCTGTGATCCATCAAACTTCAAAAAATAACGTCCATTATGTTTCTCAGCCTTGGTACAAACAGTGGGTCTTATGTTTAAAGTTGATTGAGTTGCATCATTTTCTTCATTTGATAGATCGTATAATGTTTCAACTTTTCTGTCTGCATTCATGTCTACAAAATTATTATTCGCTCTGTCGATTTGATAAACACATTTTGAGTATAATCTGATGAATTCAGAAACCCATAAATCCAAAAAACTATCTCTGACAATATCTGAAACTTGTGATTTGACAACAACATGATCAGAATCATTGCCTGCTTTTACATTAGTCAAATGTTTGTTTAAAAGATCATAGTGGCCATCTTGTGTTAATGTAAAACCAATTCCTTTATCACCTCTATCACCTTTTGGGCCTCTTTCACCAGTTCTTGTATTATCTTGATTTTGTGGAGAATTAAAAACTCCCATTATAATATTAATTTAGATTAATTCATGACCACTTCAAGTGTGAATGCTGTATCAAATTCTCCACTATTGGGATGTGAATAGTCAATTATAAGATAGCCTCTCGATAATGATTTATTGACGTTAACCGTTGCGATGTTTCTACTCATAGAAGAATGTCTGTATTCAAAAATTGTTGCTGGTAATGGCAAAGGCCTACCACCTTCAGCTTTTGTCTTGAAATAAAATATTCCGGGTTTTGTTCCTTGTATTACATACATATTCTTGATGTGAAAGTTATTGTTATGAATGACTAAAAAATCAGAGCCATTTATCAATACAGGCTTTGAAACATTCTTATTATGTCCTTGTTTAGCTTTGACAGAGCAATTTAAATATTGTATTTGACCGATTATTCCATTCCCATTCAAATCTAGATCACCTCCTAATTTCGGCCTGTAAAGAGCAAATCCACCCAAATCGAAAGCCGTTTCCATGATTACACCTGTAACGCTTGAACGAAATAGATTCAATCTATTATTATGAATTCTATAGCCATTCAGATTTAAATCACCACCAAGTTTAGCCTCACTTATAAGAAAGCTGTTCATATTAATATTATTTAGCATTGTCAATTCACCATTTTGACCGTCAAATAAGTTTGATGAATTATTAATCAAAGCATGTCCATTCAAATCTAAATCAGTTTGTAATTGCATTTTTTCATTCACGATTTTATAAGCTTCTGCGAAGTCGTAAACACTTGATGGAACGTCTGCTGCTTCAAAATCAATACCATATGCAACACAATGAACTTTGTACTTATTTGGATAAGTTGGGTTAGCATTAATATGAATCGTACAATATAAATATTCAGGTGGCGAACTTACTGAAGGTTTTTCAATCCATAATAAATATCTCGAATGATCTTCATTTCTGTTATCAAATTTTCTCCCTACAGTTTTATGAATTGTAATTCCACCAGTTGCATTGAATGTTACACTACTAAGATTCATTCCTTCATAATCAGGAAATAGCCATTCAAGAATGAAAGTGTATTTTCCATCTTTTATTGTGTACATATTAAATCCAATTCTAGCTCTGTAAATATGATTAGCTTCTTTATTCAAGTCTACATCAATGACCTTTTTTAAAATCAAATGTGGTGAACGAGGTAAATTGACATATCCATTAAATGTCAAGCCATATTCAGTGCTAATTTCATCGATATCATTCATCAAATATTTGAAAGCATTCTTTGGATGAGAAGCAGATGAAATATGACTTTTTTCTAATTGATCTAAATTTACGGCATCAGTTTTACTTGTTCCTTCTTTTAAGTTAATGATTTTATGCCCTCCAAGTTTCATATCCGCTGCCATCGCATTTGTTCCATTCAATAATAAAGTGTTCGCTCTAATAGCTATTCCAGCTCGATTTAAAACTCTGAAGTTCACTGCATCAGTTTCATTCGAAGGGTCCGCTAAATTCGTCACTCTATTTCCACCCATTGACAAATCGCCATACATTGCAGTTGAACCACCTCGTCGGAGAAAATAGTCATCGGCGTACCTTTTTGTCGCCGCATCGTCTGCGTTGACGGGTGGAGCAAGATCAGTAATGGCATTGTTGTTCATATTTAGATTTTGTTGTGCAATCGTATCGAGTTTGGTTTGCAACCTCTGGTCCACATAACTTTTGTTTACAGCATCTTGTGGGTTTGAGGGGTTATCCTGCAGGTTGATGATTTTGTTTAATTTCATGTCAATATTACTACCAAACGCAACATGGCCGTTTTCAATTTCATAAGCTGGGTCGTGCACAAAGTAAGACAAATTGGTATGATAGCCATAGGCCCCATAAACGATGATATGTGTTTTGGTGTTAGACGCAGGAGCTGTGCTGGAAAGTTCCACCTCAATCGCCGCTTGACCACCACTGGTTTTTTCTATCTGGAAAAGTTTTTTCATGTAACCATCAACGTGTGGAGTTTTGAGGAAACCTTTTTGAAACGGCTGTCCCGCATCTCGTATATTTACAGTTGGAAGGAACATTTCGACTGTTGCACTTCTTGGATCAGATGGTGAGTAAAACTCAACAACAAAAGTGTACTGACTGTTTCTTAAAGGTGTCAAATCAAAACGAATTTTGGATGTAAAGTTGCCTCTTCGTTTGATGAAAAAAGACAATGACGACTTGTTTATGTGATAAGGTGATCTGTCAAAATTCTCAATTTGAAGGTTTTCCACACCACTGACTGCAGAAGACTTGGATATGTCTTTTAACAGAAAAGCGAATGGGTTGCGTTGAGCTCCTGATGCTGAAAAAACAAGGTCATCAACATACTTTTTGTTGGCAGAATCTTTATCAGAGTTTGGAGATCCAACATTTGTTATTTTATTGTCACCCATGTCAAGATCACCAGTCATTGCATTTGTTCCATTCAATAATAATGTGTCTGCTCTGATATCTTGTATATTTTGTACAAAAAAACCAAAATTCACCGCATCATAACTATTAACTGGAGATGATAAGCTAGGGAATGGTATATTTGTTATTTTATTGTTGCCCATGTCAAGATCACCAGTCATTGCAACACTTCCACCTTTTTTAAGAAATGGAGAAACATCAATTCCAGCAATTTCAGTATCAACATACCCCTTTGTGGCTGAATCATTGTTTGCTGTTGGCGCTGCTACATTAGTCAATTTGTTACCTCCAAGATTCAAATCAGAAGTCATTGCAACGCTTCCATCTTTTTTCACAAAGTTATTATTGAGATATGTTGTACTCACTTTACCTCTTACACCATCATCGACGTATTTTTTATTTGCACAGTCTTGTGCGAGTATAGGGTATGCAACATTGACTATTCTACGAAAACTCATTTTAAGCTCACGATCAAATACAATTCTTCCTTCTTCTAATTCAAAAGCTGGGTCGTGAATATGTGATAAAATGATATTAGAAAATCCATAAACACCATAAACTATGACATGATGTTTGGCATTATTTGATAAATATGGTGAGATCAACAATAATTCCATTGATGTCTGACCAACTCTCGTTTTTTCAAGGAAGAATATTCTCTTGAGATAACCATCAACAAGATGGGTCTTTGGGAATGCTCTTTTTATCGAATCCTTTCTTTCAATTAAATTAGATGACAGATTGTCGTCATCGACTGTTGCATTATTTGGGTTACCATCAGTATAAAACTCAACAAATAAAGTGTACTTTGAAACTTCCAATTGTGACAAATCAAAACGAAGAACAGTTGTAAGACCAGCAGTAGGAATAACAAAAGACAAGGCTTTTTTATTTATTGAGTAAGGGCTTTTATTAAAATTTTCCAATTGCAGATTATTCGCATTTCTAAGAATAGTTGTTTTTGATGTATCTTCAAGAAGAAATTTAAATGGATTAACACGCGTTCCTTCAATTGATAAAACAGCATCATTAACATATCCCAAGTTAGTAGAATCATAATGATTTACTGGATCACCAACATTTGTCAAACGTTTATTTTCAATGTCATAATTACCATCTTGTGTTAATTTGAATCTATCACCTTTGGGACCAACGGCTCCAGTAGCTCCTTGTGGACCAATTGCACCTGTATTGCCTTTTGGACCTCTATCACCTTTTTCACCTTTGGGACCAATTGGACCAGCTGGACCTCTTTAACCAGTTTTTGTTTTATCTTGATCTTGTGGAGAATTGAAAACTCCCATTATATCATCTTGTTAGATTAATCTTCTTCATCACTGCTTTCATCTTCCAAGAATTCAGGTGGTATGGTTTCATAGATGACAGGTAGTCTCTTATTGTTTTTCAATACTTTTTGTGTCCTCCTGTATACTTCCATTTTGATTTTTTCAGCGGTTTCAAATGGTGTTTCAACATCAGCGCCAGGTTTGATCAATTTTTCGATTCTCTTTGTTTTTGGATTCTCCTGTTTTTCAACATCTTGGAAATTATTGATTGCCATATAATATTAGATTAGATTAAACAGCACCATAAAAATTTCTCTTGATTGTCTTCATCGGCTTGTCAACATAACAGAAGGAATATGGTTTCTTGGTTGCTTCAATGTATTTCTTCTTGTCTATTCCAAGTTCTTGTGCAATCAAGTTCCTTTCTCTTGAGGATGGGAAATCATAAATGCAGAAGTGACTGCAATTCAATCTGATTGATTTTGGACAGCCATAGAATGATTGTGTGAGATATATGACTGAACAGTTCTTGTGTCTTCCCTGAATGAAATAGCTGATTATCTGATCTTGTTTCTTGTCAGTCACAAAATCATCAAAAACAACCAATCGCTGCAAATCTGTGTCTTTTATTTGTTCAACTGGCAATATCTCTTCTTGACTGCAAACCAAGGCAGGATATCCAATGTGACTGCTTATTTCATCCATTACTTTCCGTAGATATTGATACTTGTCTTGATCTAAATTTTTTGCATAAAGATGTATCTGATCATAATAGACTAATGGTTCCATAATCAAATGCATGAACAATGTTGTCTTTCCAGATCCAGAATTACCAGCCAGCAGCATCCTGAAAGTGTCTTTTGGCATATACGGATACAACTGTCTGAATGAATTCTTTGAACCCTGAATATCATAATTAGGGATTTCCATATGTAGATAGTTTAGATTAGTCTAACACAATTGTATATGGATGTAGAACGAATGAAAAGGCTTCCTAAAAGTGGAATTGAAGCTGGAAACAAAACAAGAGAAGTTCGTGATGTTATCAAGACTTATGAATACAGAAAACAGGATGCTTATGATACAACATCAGAATTACTGAAACCCTCTATTGATGTCCAGAAGAGTGTGAAAGAAAGTGTCGACAAAAAACAGGATGAAGTCATTGAACAGTTGAAAAAAAATCAAAAAGCCTTGACATCTGGTTTTGAAGATCTTATGCTATTAAACACGTTACCTGAATCAGTACCTTTGAAAACAACATTACCAATTGATTACAAACCTAAAATGATGACTGAAACAGAAGCACCATATAAGTCGAATCTTGATAAAGTTTTTTCACTTGAGGATATTAAGGTATTACAGGAATATGAATTGTCTCCTCCAACAACAATTTTAGACAGGATAATGGATGGTACAATCGACATCGACAAGTATAACAGAAATATTGGTGAAATAACCAAAAAACTTGGACGTCAAAAAGCTCATCTATCAACAACAAAAGAAAACAGGGATAAAAACAAAGATAAGATATATGAATTAACTCAAAGGATCAAACTAATACAAAAGTACCGAAAAAGAATGGAAACTGTTAAGGAAGGTGCACAAACTATTGGTTCAGGCATGGGTTCAAGGGATGCATTTTTGGGTGACATGCTTTCAAGACTGCAGTTGCTTGGTGGATCTATTTCAGCCGGCAACAACAGCAAAAATGTTCAAAATGAATTCACAAAAATATTGCATACATTGAACAGACTGGGAATCCTGAAAACCGGTGAGTTGAATAAAATAATGATGAAATATCTAATGTAAAAGTATATGACAGAAATTTCATTACGATTCAACAGTAAAAACAGAGACAAAATTGGTGTCAGCAAGAGTCATGATTTTGAAAAAAGATTCAATACACCTCTTAAATTAACGAATGATTTGAAATATGAAATGGCTGTGAATGTTATCAATATGACATACAGTTGGTACAATATCAGAGATATTTTTGGGAATAATCAAATTAAATACAGCTATGACAAAGGTGTAAACTGGGAAACAATAACATTCGTTGACGGGATGTATTCATACGACGATATCAATAGTTACATTCATGAGTATATGAGTAAAAATAGCCATGTACTGAATCCATCTGAAACAGACAAATCAAAATTCAAGTATGGTATTAACATGTATTTCGTTTTGTCAACATATCGCATTTTGATTGAACTTGATGAAAACTATAGAGTGGATCTGAGAAATCTTGATTTCAGAAAACTTATCGGTGCAATTCAAAATTAGTTCCAGCCACAGAATATGGAACAAATCTACCAGATATTACAAGAGGAGTAGATGAAATTTATATCAATTGTGATTTGGTGATAGATAGCATTGTTGATGGCAATAGCACAAATACAATCGCAGTTATTCCAGTCACAGATCTAGTTAGAAGTTTACCTTTCACTTACAAACCTCGTTTTCTTTCATGGAATCCTGTCTCAACACATACAATCAGCTCAATACGCTTTTATGTCACTGATTCTTCTAGACAGCCAGTCGATTTAAATGGGATAGATTGGTATATTGAGTTATTCTTGAGAGGTGTGGAATTATAAAACCTAATAGTATATGAAACGGTTTGAGTTTAAAAAATATGAACAACATGGTGAAGGTATTGTGACTGATATGATCAAAACAGCTGGAAAAAAAGCAGCCACAACAATTGGTGAACATGCTGGCAAAAAAGCTGGTGACAAAATCATAGAACTTTTGAAAAAGAGGAAGAGTGGAACTGAGAGTGTGAGCCAGACTGGTGGTTTAATCAAAAGAAAGAGAGGTCGACCACGTAAAATAAAATAACTTTTATCTAACACAATAATATATGTCAAACTATCGTGACTCAAAATATATCGAAAGATATGAAGATGTAGTGTTCGAACTAGAGACAGCACTTAATACTGTAGTAGCAAACAATGATCATCAGAGGAAAACAGGTTACCGTTTCGTTGTTGATAACAGTGGAGAGACAACACCATTTGACTGGTATAATGCCCGTTTTAATGTTATTTTCAAAGAAAATAAGCTTGCAGATGGAGCTAACATTACTGCTGCAGATCGAAATGGTATTGTTAATTCAGTTCACGCTCTTATTAACACCATTAATGTAAAAATGAATGGAATTGATGTTTATGAATGCCGAGACGCTAACCAAGCCACAAATATTAAGTCATTGCTTGAGTATTCACAGGGTTATGCTGTAAGTCAGGGAACCAATGAGTTCTTCTATCTTGACGACAGCAGAGGTGCTGAAAACAGAACAGCACAAGCTGCTTATAACAGAGGATTCTCACTTCGTAAAGGTTTGCTTAATGATGGTGGTGAAGTAAATGCAGAGATAGCATTGAACAGATACGGTTTTTTCAAGAGCTTTTGGGATGAACTCATGCCTAACTCAAAAGTAGAGGTAAATCTGACACTTGAGAGTGATGACAATATGATTTGGCAAGCTACTGATGAATGTCGTGTGATACTAACTAAATTCCAGCTAATTGTTCCTCGTATCATTTTCAATTCTGCGGGAAAGTCCTTATACATGAGCAAGTATCTTGACAACAGAAAGTGGACTTACATGAGAGAAATGGTTGAGAGAGGCAATTCAACAAGACAACAGACTGCCAATTTCCGTATTTCCACAGGAATAAACAAACCCAGGCATGTCTTTGTATTCATCATCAATGATGCCAATGATTCTGATCAGACAGCCAATAAATTTCTCTATAACACCTTTTCAGTTGCAAATAACCGAACTTTGACTGATTGTTATCTTGAAGTTGGCAATGGTAATGATTATCCAGAGGTTCATTATAAACCATCAACAGAACCAACAAGAGTATTTAGAGATGTTTTGAAATATGTTCAAGCTGTAAATGATTTCAGTGAAAGTACCCTTCTCACAGGAGGAAACTTTGGTACAATATTCCCTTTTGTTTATTTCGATCTGACGAAACAGAAACAGGATATTAAAGATGGAATGACAAAACTGACTTCAAATACACTTTGAGTGCTGCAACAAATGCTGATTACAGTGTGTATGCACTGGTCCTCTATGAGCAGGATATTGAGATGAGAAAGACTGATGGAAAATTAATTCTGAGATCAATGTAAATTAAATAAATTAAATAAATTAAATAAATTAAATGATTGAATAAAATAAATAATTAAATGATTGTTTGTATTAAATAAATTAAATGATTGTTTGTATTAAATACAATTTAGTATAAACATATATTATATGACTACTTATCATCCTCATGGAGTAAGACTTTCACAGGGTCAGAAACAAAAGCTTGCAAAAGCTATACAAACAAATTCACCGGTAACATTGAGACTTGAACATGGAGATCTCACTGGAGGTGATCAAATGATGCTGACAAAAACACAGATAAAAAAATTAGCCAAAGCACAGAGAAATGGAACAGGTGCTGATGTAAAGATATCCAAAGCACAGATCAGAAAATCAGTCCAAGAAGGAGGTTCTCTTTGGTCCAGTCTTTTTTCACTTGGAACAAGACTATTGCCTTATGCAGGTAAAGCAGTAGCTAAAGCGGCTCCAGCATTGGCCACAGGTGCTCTTTCTTCATTAGCAAGTCTCGGTATTGATAAACTATTTGGAAAGAAACAAAAAGGAGGATTTCTTATTCCTAATGCCAATTTATCCCAATTATTGAATGTAGGAAATTTATTGAATACGAGACAGATGGCAGATGTTATTCAAAAAATGCAGTATGGTGGAGACGTTGTTATCAAACCAACAAAAGCGCAGACTGGAAAGGGTATTGGAACAATACTGGCGAGTATTGGAATTCCTTTAGCCATAGAAGCAATTAGAAAATTAACTGGAAAAGGTTTGCATGTTGAAAGCAGCCGTCCAAGACGGTTCATGTTCCAGATGACATAAGCGGTGGAAAACATGCTATGATTCCATGGCAATCTCCTCCTGTTTATGGTACATGGGATTACCCAATAGGCATGCGAATGAAAAAAAAAGAAAAACCAAAGGAAAAGGACTTCTACTGGGCAAAAACAGTCCATTCAATTCAATTCCCATACTAGGAACCATTTTGTAAATAAACCCTTATCCAACTTTGATTTAATCAATTGGGTTAAACAACTTGGAATAAAACATTTTAGAGGAGTATTTTCAAGAGACAATATGCCGAGACAAATAAAAAAGAATGAATGTGGGATAGTCAATCTCGACAGTCAGATTGGACCTGGTACTCACTGGGTATGTTATAGGAATTTCAAAAATGATAAATACTGTGAATACTTTGACTCTTTCGGTTTAATGATGCCAACAGAAGTTCAAATGTATATGGCTGCAAGCGGTAAACAACTTGAATACTCTGGTGATGAGATACAAGAAAGGGAATCAGTATTATGTGGATATTGGTGTTTGTACTATCTTCTTGAGAGAAGGAATGGTAAATCGATTCTGAACCCAATACATAATGCTGAATTTGATCCAACAGACACAAGAGTCAATCACAGGTTTATCATAAATTATTTCAAGAATATCTAACTTATATGTATAATGGTGAAATCATATTGTGTTAAACAGAAGAAAGTCACTGAATGTGTACCAGGAAGTGAAAGATATCAAAAGACAAAAAATGGTCGAACTGTGATGAAATGTACTTGTGCTGAATGTGGAATCACAAAGACTAAATTTGTCAGAAATCAGGGAAACTAATTAGCCCGTCTGAAGGGGCGGGCATACTAGATTCAGCTGCTGATATGGCACTGACAGGATTCTTAGAACATGGAGTCCCTTATTTAGCAAAGAAAGGTGTAGAAATGGGAAGATATTATGCTTCTGAAGCAATGAGAAATCCAAAGCTGCAAAAGAAATTAATTGACAAAGGACTTTCCCTCGCAAAGCCTGCAATCACAAAGGTTGGTAAAGAAGGCTTAATGCAATTGAGCACTGCTATTAGACCCAAACGCTCTGACAAGAAAAAAATGTATAAAACAGATATTGCTGGAGTTGATTATACACGTGGTGGCTCATTGCTTGGAGATATCATGTATGCAAAACCAGAAGATATACAAAAATGGGTAGCTAAAATCAATAAAATGGGAGGCGCGATTGATATCCATAAGGTAATTGGCAAGCTTCCTAAACCAAAAGCAGGTTGGACACCAAGTAAATATAAATATATGGGACCATACAATCCATTGCATGAGCAGTTGGAATATGATCCAAATACTGGTGAGGTCTTGAAATGGAATGTACAACCTTACAATAAGGTGGATGAAATAGCAGCTTATCATGATATTTGTTATGATATGGGAAAAAATAAAGGTGAATGTGATAGAACAATGGTCGAGTCACTTGATCAAATACCATATGGTGAGATGCCAAAATGGGGTCAAACAGCCAGATTCTTAATTGACAAAAAACAGAAACTTGGTCTCGGCATTTCAAAAAACGGAAAAAGCCATCGAGTGAAGAAAACTGGCAAGAAAAACTAGCTGATGAATTACATGCACCCATAAAACGAAATTTCACTCGACGGCGTGTGATTGTAAATAAAATTGATGAAATATGGGCAAGTGATCTAGTTGAAATGCAACAGTTCAGTAAATGGAATAAAGGTTATCGATATCTTCTTATGGTTATTGATGTCTTCAGCAAATATGGTTGGATTGTCCCATTGAAGGATAAGAAAGGTGAATCTGTCACTGAAGCATTCAAAACAATATTCAAGGAAGGCAGAAAACCACAATATCTATGGGTTGATAAAGGTAAAGAGTTTTACAACAAACACTTGAAGGACTTGCTAGAGAAACATAGTGTACAGATGCACTCAACTGAGAATGAAGAGAAGTCATCAGTAGTTGAAAGATGGAATAGGACAATGAAGTCCAAAATGTGGAAGCAGTTCACTGTTCAAGGCAATACACAGTATTTAGACATGTTACCAAAATTAGTGAAACAGTATAACAACACAAAACATTCAAGCACAAAGATGACACCTACAGAGGCTAGTAAAAAGAGGAATGAAGGAACTGTTTACTTCAATTTGTATGGTGATATGGAGCCATTATCAGCTAAACCAAAATTTAAGGTCGGCGACAAGGTCCGAATATCCAAGTATAAACGGAATGTGTTCGACAAGGGCTATACACCAAATTGGACTGAAGAAGTGTTTACAGTTGATAAAATCCAATATACAAACCCAATAACATACAAACTAAAAGATCTCAACGATGAAGATATTCAAGGGAGTTTTTATGAACCTGAGTTATTAAAGGCTAAACAGGATGTTTTCCGTATTGATAAAGTCATTCGTAGAGATTACAAGAAGAAACAAGCTTTGGTGAAGTGGAAGGGATATAGTGATGACTTCAACAGTTGGATACCGATCAGGGATTTAAAAGACATATGAAATTGTTTTAAGAGAAAATTATCTAACATATATGTGAGTAGACCCTGCAGTAGTACATACTGTTATTTGCTATCATGTAGCCAAGAATATTATTATTCCTGTCTATATTCAAACACAGGTTGAAAATGAATTAAAAAAATAAAATGAATTACTATAGTATGAAAAATAATATAGTTTCAATCGAAAATGAATACGAATTACATTGTCGTGTTGTATCATTCATCAGAAGGAAATATCCTGATGCATTAATTATTGCTGGATTGGGTGAAAATCAAATGTCTCCTGGGACACGAATCAGAAGTTTCAAGAAAGGATATATGGCTGGTCAGTGTGATTTGATGCTGTTGAATCCAACCAAAAAATATAGTGCTCTTTGTCTTGAGTTTAAAAGCCCATCAGGTATTTTCATTGTGACTGACAAACAGATAATGATGAGGAAGATGTATGAGAAAAATAGGTGCAAGTACACCATGAGCAATTGTTTTGAAGATATTATTTATGAGATAACCAAGCACTTGGAAGAAAGCAGAAGATATTTGAACTGAGATTTAAACATATAGATATAAAAACAAATATAAAGTATTATAACATGGAGAATAATAATGTTAAAAGAGGTCGTGGAAGGCCGAAATTTCTTACCGATGAAGAAAGAAAAAAGAGAAAAACCAAACTGATGCTCAACAAAGAATGGTACTGTGATGTATGCAACAATGGAAAAAACTACACACTTTCAGGCAAATGGTGTCACATCAAAACAAACAAACATAAGATGAATGAATTGAACAGGTGCTGACTACAGTTCAAAGGATCCCTCTTTCGGATCATTTGAATTATTGAACCTATTTAAACGAGGAAAAGAAATCATTTAAAATAATAATCTATAGAATAATATTATGAGAAAGATAATCGAAACAAATAATATGAACAGGAAAGATTTGAACAATCTATCCAAAAGCCAGTTGGTTGAAATGTTAATGAGGACCGTGGGGTCAAAGCCATCAGTTGAGGTTGTTACCAAAAAGCCAAAAAGGGTTGTCCAAGGTGAGACAAATATAATAATGAGGACCGCGGGGTCAAAGCCAAAGAAGGTTGTCACCGAAAAGCCAAATTTTGAAGATGATGTTGTCCAACGCGAGACAGATGTGATCAATTATGCCAAGAAACCAGTGTCAATGAACAAATTCCGGAAAGAGGAAGCCAGATTGACTGACACGATGAATAAAAGGGGTTCGTCATTCCAGAAGCTGTTTGAAAGAAGATTGTACAGCATTGGAGGAGATAGAGAGATGATATCCATCACTTTGAATGTTGACATCAGAGAAGGTGGAAGAACGATGAAAAGAACTTTCGGACCATTTGAAACTGAAGTGCCCGAGTTGAGCACAAAAGATATGTACAAGTTTATGCTGTACACATTGTTGAAAAATAATTTTACACTTTTATCGGCCCAAGAGATTACAAAGATTGGCGCCAAAGTGTTAACATACAATAAGCAATTCTTTATGAATCATGCGATGGGCTCCTTAAAACTGGAATCTTATCTGTTGAACAAACAAAGACCGATCAAGACATATGGTGTCAATACATGTGTTGTTGATTATGTTTGGGATCAGGTGAGAGGCCGTAAAGGGTTCAAAACATATACTTATGACAAATTGAAGAATGAGATTTACAATTTCGTTCCTGAAGGTCATATGATCAGCACAGAACAGTTGATCAATTGGGCCAAGAATTGTCATACCAATGTATCCATTCACGCATTTGACAGCACTTACAGGAAGTTTGTTGCATTCTCCAACTCCAATACACAGACTGATGTTACATTGGTTTACATTGTCAAAGATCACCATTGTTATCCTATCACAGATGAAAAACTGAAACTGACTGCATCGAAAGCGAATCAGGGAGGTTGTGACAATCTGTTGAAACATATGACTGAATTGAAATGGAGCAAAAGACATGAATCCGTTCACAAAGTTGAAAAGTTGGGTGATTTGCATAGCTTGGACAAGGAAAACTCCATCATTGTACTTCCAGAGGAGGTCAAAATAGCTCAAGCAATCAATATCTACACCAATGTTTCCAAACTGTACGTTGAATACCTGCATTGGAATAATAGCGGTGTGTTGGATGGTTTCATTGACCATAGGAAGAACATGTACCTTCTGAATCAAGAATATAATTTGAGGAAATCGGTGTGTGATCATATTTATAAGGTATATAAAACACACGACTTTAATTGGAGCAATCAATCGTTTACAAGTATTGCTTCATCATTATTCAAACAAATGTGTGGATATTTACCCCAATCCACATATAATGTCAACACGAGGGAATTATTGGATGAATATTACCCGAGAGCACTGCAATGGTGTTCAACGGATGAAATTCCTAAGGATGTTGTCAGCATTGATATATCCAAGTCATACCCTAGTATATTGTTACATAATACTAAACCTATTCCGATTTATACGATACATGATGTTATTGAGCCTTTTAATTGCAAAAGTGACTTGATGAGGTGTGGTGAATTCTATATCGATGAGACTGTTCTTAATTATTATGGATCACCCATTCAGATTGAGGCTGGTTTTTATTCCGGTAACTTGATCAATTATCTTGTTAACACTTTGCACATGCCATTGAAGCAGGTAAAGTGGAAGATTGTCACAAAGAAGGCACTGAAGCCTGATACATTCAAGGGTTTCATGAAGTACATTTTTGATGAGTTCCCTGAGAAGGAAGCCAAGAAGATTGCCAATAGTTTCATCGGTGAGTTGGGAAGGAAATACAATAAAACAAATGTCGGATTCACTTGTACTGACTATGACACTGCAATGTGTTGTTGGACTAGTGCATTGGCAGATGGAAGAAATGTCACCATTGATCACCACGAGGATATATTTTTGATCAAAGAGCAATCATGTGAGCGTATATTTTCTGACAACACCAGTGTGAATAGATTTGTCGTTTCAGAAGCTATTTTGAAATGTTTACAATTGATTGAAGCGTGTCATGGCAAAGATAGTGTTCTGTATGGATATAACACCGATGGAATCTTCATAACCAATCCTGCATTGAAATTGAAGAATAAGAAAGACAGTGTATTCAACACAAGTAAAATCGGTAGAGCATACATTACAGACACTGAGTTGGTGTACTTTGAAAAACACTACAGAGAGAACCTTGTGTGGAATGAGAAGAAGAAAGTTGGCAAGGGATGTATTTTCAATGGTCAAGCGGGTAGTGGCAAGACGACTAAATTGTGCAAGATGGTCAGAAAAGCGAAAAATCCTTTGGTGTTGTCTTTTACCAATAAAGCTATTGAAAACGTCAAAGAGAGATTGAATGAAGAATTTGACGATATTTGTCATACATTTGATTCTTACTTTTGTGAATGGAAAGGAAGAGACATAGACAGTTTAGAAAATAAGACAATATTCATCGAGGAATTCAGCATGGTTCCCAATAAGTGGATGACAAAGGTTTATGAAGCTTTCACATTGTTCAATAATACTGTGTATATGTTTGGAGATCCAAATCAATGCGAACCTGTTGAACCGGGAAGTCAAATACATCAGAATTATCTTCGTTCTGCTACTGTTCGTGAGATGTGTCCTGATGTTCAGACATTGCAATACATCGAAGATTCATCCAGATACGACAAAAAGACACATGAAATGCTTGACAAATTTCTCAGACTGGGAAAGATATCAACGTACTTTGAACAAACCAATAAATATTACAAGAACATCTGTTACTTGAATGCCACGAGAGTGAAAGTGAATAATGAATGTTGTGAGAGATACATCAAAGAGAACAATGGAAGATACGTTCCTATTGATTTCAAGTACAATGGCAAAACGGAGAGGTATAATGTTTGCAAGGGAATGCCTATTATCGCAACACAAAACATCAAAGACAAACGTATTTTTAACACGATGGAGTTTGTTATTGACGACATTTATGATCACACATTCACTGTGAAAGGACATGAATTCAGCATGAGTGATTTCGCCGAGTATTTCATTCCAAGTTTCTGTGTCACTGTTTACAAGTATCAAGGCTGTGATATCAATGAACATTATAATATTCATGACGTGAATCGCATGGATAAGAAACAACTGTACACAACAATGTCAAGAACAACAAAATTTGAATACATACATATCAACAACAAGGAATTGAATAACAAATACAAAGCGAGAAGAACTCCTGATTTGGAATTGACTAATGCGAAATTAAACAGTTTGTATTCTAATGGTAAAATTTATGAGATAACCTTCAGTGATGGAAAAATGTATGTTGGCTCGACTTGTGAAGACCTTAAAACTCGCTTGAAATGGCATCTGTCGAACATTAAAAGCCAAGTGTATACTCATAAGGATAAATCACCTGAAATAAAACTGATTGTCAATGTTCCTTGCAATGATAGAAAATCCCTTGAGAAAGTGGAAACTGGTTATATCGAAGAATATGCTGAGAAATATGGCAAGACGTTGTTGAATAAAAAATGTAACCCACTCTCCAAAGCCAAGAAAGTGCAATACGAAGTGAAAATGGAGAATAAAGAACAGTTGATGGAAAGAATTGACAAACTTGAGAAGAAAATAAAGATTAAAGACAACGAGAAGAATCAATATTTGTTCTTTGATACTGTTGTCCATGGAGAAAGACATCAAACAAAAACAAGATATTCAACAAAAACAAAAGAAGAAGCATTTGAACAGATAAGTGAAAAGAAAAGAGAGTTGATAAAAAAGTTGACAGTATATTTTGATTGAGATTCGCGGTTTTAGGGGGGTAATTCCGCCAAGTGAAAACAGATTGAATAAATCCAAAGTGAAGGATGTTAATTTCCTTTACTGTTGTACTTTTTTTTATGAAGCCAAGTTGATTTGCGAGCGGTGAAAATTCATTCATCCTGTCATTTGTATTAAAATCAAAATTTTCATGCGTCTTAAGCCAAGTTCGTGAATAAACGCGACAATGCGTAAAAACCAGTTCATGATTTTCACGCGTCTTAAGCCAAGTTGTTGATAATGCGTAAAAACCAGTTCATGATTTTCATGCGTCTCAAGTTGATTTGCGCAAGGTGTTTAAAATCGAATTTTCATACGTCTTAAAACTATATGTGAATTTTTGACATTACAGCCCATGTAGTGAAATCATTCGTTCGTTCAGGGCGACGTCCACTTGAGAAAACAAGGAATGCAAAAGTAGGTTCACAGCTCCCACTTTTGTATCTGGGTCTAAGTTGGCACCGTCTGGTTTGGTGATCTTAGCCTTCACATACAGTTGTGTTCGTGCTAAATTCAGATATTCTTCTCCGCTTTCAGATACGTTAAATTCGATAGGGCCAGTGTCGGTGATGTTGCTGAGAGGGTAATACTCAATTCATTGACCTTTGCTGATAGAGGTTTGTGTTGAAGGGATGCTAAACAAATCCAGTTCTGATTTAGTACACTTGTTTGACTCGTGATGAACAAAGGCCATTATTCACTTATTGAAAATAGTCACTCAAGTCTCCTTTCTTCTTCTTTTGCTGTAGAGATGCTTTCACTCTCTTGCCTGGAAGTGAACTGATTTTTGTTCCTGGCAATTTCCTTTTTGTAGCTTTCTGACCAGCTCCTAACTGCGATGAATTCTGGGAAGAAATGTCACTGAAGAAATGTCTTGTCAGAAGAAATGTCACTGAAGAAATGTCTTGTCTGAAGAAATGTCTTTCCCGTTTGCTGACTGCGGTTTTAACATTATCTTCTTCCAGAACATCTTGAGCCACTTGGACACCGGTTTGTAATGCCTTTTTGCCTAGCACTTAAACACCTTGGTGTAAATGAGGTATCGCCCAGCGAAAAAGACCTTTAAATATAGAACCTAAGCCATATTCCTGCTGAAATCGGGACTCGTGAAAAGCCGGTAAATTACCTCCTTTTTGTTTAGCTTGGTTAAATAGTATTCTTCGTAGAACTTGTTGTTTGGGATGTTTCTTCATTTTTAATGGTTCGCGGTCCTGCTCTGACGAAAATGAAGTGTAAGCAGCACTTTCCTAAGCTCAAATGGCACTGATTCTCCTGTGTCCTGCGTTATATTGACTTCTATCGTTTCAAACTCTCTTCTGCTGACAGGTAAGTAGTGCTCGCGTTCAAACAACTTACTAAGGCGTTGACCGTCATCACCTTCCACGGGGACAATTCGAAGCAAAGGTACCAGCGCATCTCCGACGAGTTGTGCTCGAACAATATCACTGCAAACATAAAGATTGTGAAACCCTTGCTCCAAATCTGCTTCTCTCTCAGCGATAGAAGTGCCGAGTATTGGAAGAAAACCCGAGCATTTTCCCGAGCATTGTCAGAAAAATACACTTCGGCGCCATTTTGTAAGTGAACGGTTACTTTTCGATTCAGGGTTACTTTTCGATTCAGGGTAGATTCAGGGCGAAGGAAAATTGCACATCGTCTTTGAAGCGATCATCCTCACCGACCACTTCGTTCATCTTATCTATAACATCGGTGATAGAGGAGTAATGTCCCGGTGGAATAACAAGTACCCGTCCCACACACCATATGGATAATGAATGTCGGTAACAGCTAATTCCCAGTCAGCCGATAAAATGATAAACTTGCTAGGAAGATGGAGATAAAACTGTGTTACCTCCATCGTTTCTTGAGTTCAAATGAAATTTGTATGGAGGTATTCTTAATTTAAAAGAAATCACGCAACAATCAAATTACTTTTTTCACCTTTCTTTTATTCATCATACGCAAAGCCTGCATTACAATTTCGAGATATCACTTTCAGCAACTCAGCTGTTAAACTTGTCTGGGTATCCTTTCCATTGCACAAAATACTCCACTACTCCTTTGTGTTTACGCTTACGCAAAACTTTTTCAACTCGATAGACATCATCGTTCTTAAGGATTTTTTTGTAATTCCGCTTTGTAAAATGTTCCATCCAAGATTTCACCTGCATCATTTTTCAATTTATGGACAGGCACTTGCCGCATCATTCGCTTGCACACTGTGAAAATCTTCTATGTAAAATTAGGGAGGTAAGACTTTTCAAACATTCGCTTCACTTTGTTGATCCTAATGCGATCTCCCACTTGAAATTTAAATCACACACTTTTCAACATCATTGCCGTACAAAGTATCCCACACTTGCGCTTCATTGGTTTTAGTCACCTGATTTGGTTTCATCTTGATGCTACGATGGTAGGTGTTATTGTAAGATTTTACCAACTGGGGTACTACGTGGATATAGGTCAGAGTTGTTTTTAGCTGTGAAGTACTTGTCAAGAAAGGCGTAGTGCTTGATTCGACTTGCATGTTTGGAGCAATGTTTTAAAGAACATGGCAGATAGCGAAAAGGTTTTTTTCCTAGCAAAGTGATTGCAAGAGTGATACTACTATTAGTAAACCTATCCACTTATTAGTATGCAGAAAATCCAAATTGTTAGGGTGCGGAAATCTAAATTAGAATCCAGGAAATTCGAGGAAATCAGAGGAAATCCAAAACGGGGATAATTCTAATGAAGATACACTACTGTAGATAAAACACGTAGGATTCTGTTTGCCTATGTTTTTCTCATTTTTCGTTTAATTGTGGAAGGTATATAATAGTTGTTGATTAATTTGAATTTGTTTCCTGCTGAAAGTGACACTAAAGACCGTATTGAATTGATGATAAAAACGCAATCGCGTAATTTGTAATCAGTATGCAGCAGCTGCTCGATTCATTTTGGTGATAATCAGATAAGATCTTGTTAATCCCTCGGTAAGCTGCACACTGAGCGGGTTGAGAAAAAAAGGGAAAGAAAATAAAAAGGAAAAACACAACTCAGAGTTTACTCAGAGGGATTTTTGCTTTTTGCGCGTTGCTTTCCTTTTGCTATCTGTTTCGTTTGATTAATTAGATAACAGGTCGCTATTATTTGAGTCAGGCATGACAACAAAGAGCTGTATAGTGAAATTGTTTACAAAGGAGAAAACATAATTGTCGCTTGTGCCACTACAAATTACCATTAAGAACTGTAAAACTTACAATGTGGGACTTTCTTAACCGACAGAATCAAGATGGCTGTTCTAAAACCAGTGTTACTTCTCCTTGTGCATAGTGGTGGTCATAGCCTGAACCAATGTGGAAAACGTGAAGAAAAATGTTGAACGAAAAACGTAACCACGTAAGCTAAATTTATTTTTTTTACTAAATTTATCACTGATGACAAGTGTTTTAAATTTTAGCGTTTACATTGAACAAAATACATGTTTTTGTAGTTTCTCCAGAGGAAACAAAAGTCAGTGATTCAAATTGAAAGACAAAAGGACGAGATAAAGAAAAAGCAAGAGAAAGTGAGAGAACTCATCGATAGATTAGCTGCACAGATTGAAAGCAGCAGTTGTTTTCAATGGCTTATATCCAGCCATTTAGTTTGAAAAATAGGCACCCAAAGGTTGCATGTCTTCATCGCATGTGACTGACCCGAAAACCCAATAAACTACAGTAAATTTGGATCGCAAAGGTACTCAAAGGATTTTTTTTTTCAACTGGTACTGAAAATCCTACATGGGATTCATTTATTGACAATCCGCACTAGTGAAAAAAGCTGTTTATTGAAATAAATTTTCTGTCATCACTAACGTTCAACAAATGCGGATGGTTTGTCGCGTCTTTACAAATTTTGTTCAAGACGAGAAAATCTTGGAAGGCAACGCCGGCAAAATTTGCCCCAGGTTAAAATTGAACAAAACGACTAAACAAACAAAAATCTGTTTTTTTTTCTTTTCTTCTCGAATAAAATTTCTTATAAAAGCTATTATTCATTCCATTAGCTCCTGGTACGGACAGAACAATGTGTCCGTTGCGTAACCGAATTTTTGTAGTTTTCAAAGTCAGTCAACAATGATGAATCCTGGTGACTCGAAGCGAAAACTTTGGGTTTCCGTATGAGCAGGCCGAAGCCTCAAGACTCCCTCCGAAGCCTCAGGCCGAAGTCTCAAGATTTTAGGCGAAGCTTCAAGACGATGGAATGTCCCCTCCTATGACGATAACTAAATGCATTTTGCTGGGCGCAGTCATGAAACTACACTGCTTTCCGAAGAACAGGGGCTCACGAACAAGTCTTTCACGATTGTTAACCAGTTTGACAGACTGTGTAGGGTGTAAATAGTTCCGAGTTCGGGCGGATGGAAGCCTTTTTCCCAAATATTGTCAGCACAAAAGTTTTATTTTGATTTTTGATAGGCAATGACTATTTTTTCTCGTTGTGCGGATCGAGCCTTACTGAAATTCTCAATTATTAAAATGCGCCTGCAAATACTTCTATTATGAGAATTTTAGAGATGTTCTATAATACTTTTAATGAATCAGATGGTTCTGTGGACACCCATGAATATTCCTTGTTCAAATTAGTACTGGTTATTCGTGGTATAAATTGTAATATCAGAAAAGTAAGTTTCTTAAGGTGCAAAACCGGTTTCTAGCAATTGTACTTTGATGGATCATCACCGCTACCGATATTTATAAGTTGTTGCCTTTATAGTGGTATCAAAGAAATCCCGAATGAAAAAGTTTTCCACTTAATGAGCATTACCTCCAACGTCTTTTAATTTGCCTGGATCTGTATAAATTAAATTTAGCCAAGAACAGAAAAATACAAACGAAATGCGTAGTAAGTAAACATCGCAGGCTTCCAGAATTAAGAGCACGTCTCCCTAAGGAACGACCAGTAATTTTGGACTGAAAAATAATTTTATTTTTATTTGCTACAATTTAAAAGCCTTTACCGTAGTAATAATAAAAATGCATTTCATTTGATCGAAAAGGATTGGTTTATTTTGTTACGATTTATCAAAATTCTTACTGGTCGCTGATGGTTATCTCGGGCTGAAAACTGAAGAAGTTACGCACTTTACCGTTGCTATAACAAACTAGCAATTAGCTGACGAGACCTAATTCTGCATTTTTCTTTTTCTTTTCCTTCCTAAGTAAATAGAAACTAGAAATGACCGCAAATTCGAAGTTATGATAACATTTGTATACTTTGGATGTTTATAGATTTTAGAACCATTTGAATTTCAAGAAATTTCGAATTTTCTGATATCTTTCTTGTTTCAACCGTAGAAGTCTGTCCGAATAAGTCATCCCTGGATCCTGCAAACCATGGATTTCGTGTATTTCTCTCAATCAACAAGTTTTATCGACGTCTCGATCTTGTTTCTAATAAAATTTGCAGAGAGCGTCCAAATTCGTCACGTCCGAACTTTGGCATCCCCTGTTGGCTGTGTCTGGTTCAAAAGCATATTACTCTTTGAGATTATGTAAAATATCTTTAGGACTTCCAAAAGGTATATTTTTAAACAAACTACCATGGAAATGACACGAATCAAGGACAGTTTAGTTCAGTCTTGGAACGAAGGTTAAAATATTCGTTCCCAGTGCCCCGTAGTGCCCAAAGGCTCTTAATTTTACCCAACAAGGCAAATCCGGTTGCGTGGTCTTCGGGGTTCAACCCACGTTGTAAGTAAATTACGAGAATGTCAAGAAGACATACGCACCACTTGCAAGCGTGCCACCTATCAAAGCTTACTGGGATTCTGGAATACGAACTAATACTTTCCAGGGCGGGATTATTTGACACGCCATTACACAGGCAGGAAGAAATGTTTGTTTGTTCGAAACACAGATATAATGTGGGCCAAAATTGGCGTCCTCTAAGGACGTGTAGGTATCCCCTTCATTCCGGAGCCAGGAAAAAGCCAAGAAACAAAAATGTCGTGAATATGCAGATGTCCAACAATATACATAATTCCTGTTGGGTCGGGTGAGTGTTTGGTTATTTTTATTTCTGGTGCGTGGTTTAATAAACTAAAGTGACAAGGCGAGATTAGAATAGTAATGAAGACAAAAAATATCAATTTTTGGGAAAAAAAATGTACTGGTTTTGCGATTTTGTGATGAGGCGTTTAATGTGACAAACAATTTGAAATGAAATTAAGCACTCCTTGGAATAGTTTCGCTGCATTAAAATTGGGTCTTACTTTTTCCTTAAAGTCATAGTTTTTTCAATAATATTGAAGAATCCCAGAAATAATATTCCAGAATCACAGTAAGCTTTGAGAGGTGGCACGCTTGCAAGTGGTGCGTTATGTTTTCTTGACATTTTCGTAATTTACTTACTACGTGGGTTGAGCCCCCAAAAATCACCGCAACCGGATTTGCCTTGTTGGGAAAAAATAACACTCCATTGCTTCAAGAGCTTTTGGGCACTTCAGGGCATTGGGAGCGAGTATTTTAACCTTCGTTCCAAGACTGAACTAAACTGTTTCGAAATGTTACCATAACTTCGAATTTGTGGTCATTCCTAGTTTCTATTTACTTATGAAGGAAGTTCCAAACGGGTACCACACTATTTTTATGCGCTCTCTGTCATGTACTGACAAGGGATTCGATAACACACCCAAAACAACATGGCGGTTCACGCGAAGCACACTTTTTATTGAACCCATGTGTACGCATTTAATTACTATATATGGGAAACCATAACATCTCCTCCACACGAAAACACTGATTAGTCCCTGGCTTGTAAACCATGCTTAAATCACAATCTAAAAACAAACGAACTAAACCAACAAACAGTGTTCAGTACTCTACTGTCTCTAATAAATAACAGTTCAGAGATCGAGTCTCTGTGGTGCCTTGCACACTCTCTGGGGATACCACCGCTCACGGACTGTAGGACTTGCTGGCGTTGCTTCCGAAGGATCGGTAACTGCAGTTTCACTGGCTCACTGACCTCCCCAGTATCGGGCGCAACTGCATGTAATCATGCGCTTAGCCTCTGTAAAGGCTTGCTCGCACTGTCCAGTCCACTGCCATTTGCTATTTTGCTCTAACAACTTGTGAAGTGGGTGAAGAACTGTGGACGCATTAGGCAGGAAGCGGTTGTAGTAGTGAACGAGTCCTAAGAATGAGCGAAGCTTCGACAAATTGTCGGGTCTAGGCGCGCTAACTACTTTCTCAATCTTCTATTGTATTTTGTGGAGACCTTCTTTGTCGATCTCATGCCCACAGAAATGAACTCTATCCTTGAAGAACTCGTACTTCTCTTTGTTGACCTTTCTTATTGTTTTATAGTTTTACATATTTTATTGAATATTGTAATTACTTTGAAAAGCCAGAATTTGGAAAGTAATAAAGTTATTATTATTAGTAGTAGTAGTAGTATTATTATTATTAGTATTATTATTATTATTATTATTAATGAGCCAATCAGAAGTAGAAGTTTCCACTATGGTGATTTCATGCACGAAGCTAAAATCGTGCACTATTATTAGCTCACTGCATGGAAATTCGGGGCTGCTTACCCAGTCTGTTCCCATTTTTAGCACTTGAGTAGATGCCAACAACACTTTTAACCAGCCGTGCCTGAGACTGGTCAAGATTAGTCGTTGGAAATGCCAACGGCACCAATATAGTAGGTACTAGTAGTGGCAGCTAAACTCTCGTGTCGCTTATACTGACAAACCAGGGAGTGAAATAACGAAGTTTGCAAGGCAAGAAAGAGAAATACCGCACATTTTGCCGCGGATTTCACCTGTGGCATCGCACTTGAAGCTATTTCAGAAGTTTGTCAGCATCGTCATTCTTGATAGCAATGCCAGTAGCCTGGTAGGCAAGTTTAAAAAGCCATCAATCATAATCTCATGATCAGTTGTCTTGCTGGCAACAACGGTTTCGTTCCTTTTGTAAAATTTTTATGAAACCATTTATGAGTCAGATTAACTCCAATGTATTCCTTCTGAAGTAGTGCGCGGTTTGAAGAAGTGCGAGGTGTCACTTGTACCATCTGCCTCCAGCAGGTCAAAGATTTGATTTGCCATTATTTGTTCTTTTTCCATATTTAATTACCGTCAAGTTTCGAAAGTAAGCCCTAGGTCTTTTATTTTTCAGACGACCTTTTAGAGGAGCTTGTATTCGGAGGGACTTATGATAGGAGGGAAATTTGCGTTTAGAAATCGACCGGGCTTATAACTGGAGGGAAAGTTGAGTCCGACAAATTTCTAGCACAACACCTAGCTGTCTTCCTGTTTCGCAGATGTATAACTTTTTGCATAAGGTACAGGTTATGCAATAGATGACGTTTGCGGATCAGGTACACCTGAAACGATCAGATCAAAAAGTTGGCTAGGTTTTTTTCGGTTTGAATGAAATTAATGGATATTGTGAAAAGAATCTACCAGTTTCGGGATCATTTTGGAGTAATTTAAAGTTGAGAATGATGGTTTTTACTGCGTGAATGGAGGGTGACGTGTGAGGCATAGGAGTGATACCGATATTTGTTAGTCAATTTCCAAGCATGATCATAGCGCGCTCGATATTCGTCTTGCGTACTCAACAGATATCCTGGGATATATGTAATTTTCGTTATGTCGAAAAGAAAAATGGCAGCTTTTCTAGCTTTTTTTTGCAATATACGCAGAAAAGCGTGCTTTGTCATTAGTGTGTTGAATCATAAAACAACTTTTCTTCTTGTGGAATATCCCCTGTTTTTAGCCAACTCTGTCAACGGCCTCGTCGGCTAAGTATCGGGCGATATTCCGCGATATTCCTT
>JAEMWC010000128.1:77500-135000 GCA_016490735.1 Pachyseris speciosa
TGGTTCTAGTAATTTTATCTTAGTATGTATTGTATTTTTATTCTAGTGTGATATAATATTGTACATAGCTCTGTAATTCAGCCTTATATTGTGTATATTGCTGCAATGAGTTTTAATAAACAGTCATTATAATTGCGTTTGTGAGAAATTCAGTTGAATGAATATAAATGTGTTTAAAATGGTTGTACCTGTTATACTTTGAATTGAGGCGTCTTCAAACAATTCCACTGTTTCCTCTGATTGGCCAATCGAAAGGGCCACATTGTCTCTTCTGTCACGTTCGTTATACAATTCATGGCATTATTTGAAACGTAACAGAAAATTAATTACTTAAAAATATGATGTAAAAGGTTAACGTCCACAAGCCACAAAAAAAAACACAATCTCACAAATTCTTAAATCAATGTTATGCAAATTCTTCACACCATGTCACTTCATTGACACTTCCTCTACATGTTCCTATTAAGATGTCACGGTTATAACACTAGGAATATAATTTCTTTCCATGTTCCTTTGTGTAGAACCCAAAAACTGCTTTTTTCGTTTCAGTTCCAGGGTCCGCTGCTTAACGTTTAACCCAGGCATTCAAAATTCAATACGTTTTTCAACTTTTAAAAAAAAGTTGAGGAAATGCCTTCTTACGTAATGCTTACTTCATTTTTTTTTTTTTGGTTCGCGTCTTGTTTTCAATACTGAACCGCGCCTTAAACTTCCTTCGATTGGCAATTTTTCCATCAAGAATGTGACCTCCTGAGGAGATCTTTATTCACTTGCAAACCAACATCAAGTCTTTTTTTCGTGGAAATGGAAGTCACGGGGGCATCCGAAATTTCTGTTAGAGCCTCTTTACCTTTCAAAAATCAGAAATCAGCGAACGCACTACGCAAGCAACTTTATCTCAGTCGAAAGATAAATACCCATGTACATCCGGTTTTTTTTTTTAAAGGAGCAGGATGACACCAAAGCTAAGAAACCTAAACGTCGAATTTTGAATGAGCAAAACGTTGTTTACTGATTGTGATCTGTGCGATGTAGATTATGTTAGCTTACCACTCCACACCTAAATCAACATTTGGGGGAACAAAAAGATCGGTGATCGGGACTGACCACGTAAAAGATCAACATGGAAAGGAAACACATAGAATTGGGAAAATTTTCAAAATCCTGACGAAGTGTCAAGATAATATTGACTATTTACTCTACGAAATGTTCTTCATCTGTGACCTCAAACTAAAACGAAACAAACAACGTCACTCCACCCGTGCAAAGCTGTTTGTTTAGCTGCAAAAACGTTTAATTTGTGCCTTTATTTCACATATTTGAATGCAAATATCGTTACATTTTACCTTTTATCTTATTATATCAAAACTGTATATATGCTGAATTTTTATCCTCGAACTTAAACTTGAAACTGACCGTGGAACAGTCGAAACGTCGTTCATTTTTGTCGCTGATGCTTACAACTAAATCTTTTTGTTATTGTATAGTTTTATTATTTCATTTCAGTGGTCTGCCTCTGGCATTTTATTAAAATTAATATAAATCAAGAAAAATACGAGATGGCTCATATAGGTGTTGAAACAGACGTTCCAAATGTGGTGTATTGAAAACGCCAGGTTAATTCAAGCTTTCGGCTCCAAATATATGCGCCTATCAGAAACACACTTGAAGATGGGGTTGAACATTACAGACAACCTGCCAAGAAATACAGAAAGGCTCATGCTGCGAGTCAAGTCATTACAATTGGAAATAGGAGTCTATTAGTAATTTAAACAGCTGGAAGCCTTGCATCTTCCATCTTGGAGTTGGAATTATTGTTGGTGTATATTAAGTTACTTTTCTTGGAAATTCATGCACAAGTTAAGTGGATTTCTCTACAAGTGTAAGTGAGATTGTTATTTGTAAAGCATACCCTAGTCTTAACAATAGTTTGTTGTCATAAAGCACCGTAAGAAGGCAATAAGAGCACAAGATCTCCGCACACTTCGTCTGTTCCTTTACCGCTTCACAAAAGAAAATGCAAGTAATCAGTGGTTGATGCGATTAAGTGTCATTCCAGTTATTTAGCAGCGAGTGTTCTCTCTTCGGTCCGGCATAGGGAAAAAAAATGTTTCCCAGCCGCCAACTGGCATTTGGTTTTGTGATCATCGAACTAATTAAGCCCGAGAACGAAACGTTAACAGAATGTATGACAAAAGCAACTAACGAAAATCGGGATTAAAAAGCCTGCCGATCATCCGAAATTTACCGAAATGGCGAGAGCTGCTTTTCTAGCTCAAAGGGAGTGAAACGGTTCCTCGGTCCGAGCCATCGAAACTACATCAAACCCAACTTCAAAGTAGGGGACAAAGGATGGCAGCTCATCAAAAGAGCTCTGAAGCACGAAGGCGAGACCAGCGGTCAATATATCCACAGAAAAGGCGTGGGGGCTACAGGCTCCTTCCAGATAAATAAGACGATTGAAAAGAAAGCAGCACTGGCGAAGATAAAGCCCGTTTTGGACTCCAAAAAGAAGGTAAAGAAACCAGCCACTAAAGGAGCTCCTGCGACGATGAAGCCCGCAGCAAAACCAGTGAGAAAAGAAACGAAAACCACCAAGAAGCAGACAGTGCTCATGGAGAGTAATACCAAGAAGCCGGTAGCTAAGAACACGACGGGAACTAAAATCACCGCTTAAAGAAGCCTGTTACAATCACTACACTCTAGCTTCAGTAAAATTATTTCCTAACAGTTCATATAACTTGAAACTAAAATGACCGGCCGCGGCGAAGGCAAAGCTCAAGGTACTAAGTGTAAGACTCAATCACCAAGAGCGGGAAACCAGTTTCCTGTTGGTCGCATCCACCGTCTTCTTCTGAAAGGCAACTTCGTGTTACCGCACGTGCTCCAGTGAACCTGGCTACAGTGTTGGAATATTTTGAGTTGGCCGGAAACGCAGCTCGAGACAACAAGAAGAGCAGAATCACTTCTCGACACCTCCAGCCGTGGCTGTCCAAAACGACGAAGAATTGAACAAGCTACTCGTCGGTGTCACTATAGCTCAGGGTGGTGCGCTTCCCAACATACAGGCAGTACGTTTACCCAAGAAAACCGAGAAGAAACAGCATTGAACTTAACGAGAAATAAAAAAAGGCTATTTTAAGAGCTACCAATAAGCTAGCTGTAGAAAACTTCAACCCAGACAGTGACATTTATGCGTTCATCCTATATAGACAAGTTAAATATTCTTGAGCCAACAGAGCATCTTTTGCTCTCAGAAGGATCTCAAATGGATTCACAGTCCACTATGGTGAAATGTTAGTAGAACGTTTCAAGCAAACCAAAGATGGCCTACTTCTAAAGGACAATTGAAATTGAAAGATTTCTTATGCTCTAAGTGGGATTTGAACCCACGTTCCCCGGAAACTAGTCTGGTGTGATCACCACTACACTACCACGACAACCATGCTGCCCAGAATTGTATAGCAGCATGGTTGTCCTGATAGTGTAGTGGTGATCACACCCGACTAGTTTCCTGGGGACGCGATGGCTCCATACTTACGAGATACCCCTCTGTGAGCGTAGAGAGAACATTGAGACTACTGATAAACGAATACAGTTAGCTAATTTCCATTCTTCGTTGTCGTAAACCTTGTAATTAGACACTTCAAATTCAACACGCAATCTGGTGTCAACAATCTGGTGTCGCAACCTACATATCATAGCAAAAGAAATTTATTTGAAATGATTTCTTCTGACCTTTTTCGGCTATTTTTAATCCTTTTCAACAAAGCGTGGCGAAATGACCGTCAGCCGATCAAGGTTTTCAGAACATCACACGACCGATAGTCCGGTATGTTTTGGACAAATGCAGAAAAATCAGGAGGGAAAAATGTAATAATTTATCCCATCTAAACTATGATATTAAGTTGTGCGAAGCGATTCGGAAGACCTTCATAGTTTTTAAATTCAACCTGCAGTGTCTGATGTGTCGTGTGTCGTTCACTACCGACTTGCGATCAACGTTTTCAGAAACTGGTTTTCCGAATCGCTTAGCATATTTTCATGAAAATGTTGTAGCTTAAGCAAGACAAATTCGTCGCTTTTTGTTTGTCAAACAAATCGGAGTGCAAGTCTTTTGGTAGAAAAAACAAACCGCCCGTGAAACTGCGGATATAAACACGATAAACCAACGCATGTTTTAGGAACTTGAATTCATTGCAAAATTAACGTTTCGTATGTTACAACATACATCTTCAGAAGTGACAGTTATAAAATTTGGGCGAAATTTAAAACTTAAAGCGAAGTACTGGTACAGAGTTCAAAAATATACTACTAATATAAACAATAACATCCGGCCAATTTAATAAAGCCAGAGTTTTTCACTGCCAACGTTATCATTTAGGTCAGGTTTTAAGTCCCTTATAAAAGAGATGTTATTGATAATGGACTTACGGCTTTCGCTAATGATGGCTTCGCGTAAATATCCGTAAATATAGTAAATATCCATATAATCGCTATCAACACGCATGTTTCCCTGTGATGATGATGATGATAATGATGATGATGATGATGATGATGATGATGATGATGATGATGATGATGATGATGATGATGATGATGACGCAAACATGCTTACGGCGAAAAACCCCAACGACAATCAAACTAGCAGACGGAACAATTCATAACTCACAAAGTACATCATGATGTGTGGTCTAACCTTGGCCCAAGAATAATGACGATGTGTGGGCTAACATCATTGACCCACGTATAATAAGAACAGGAAACAGCTAATATCATAGAGACTCTTGTTCTTCGGCCATCGAAGTTTTATAAGAAAAACAACACATAAAGCGGTTATAAACATGGTGAAGCAATGCATTTTATGAAATCTGACTTGACGTTTCGTATGTCCCAACATACATTTTCAAAAGTAACCGTTATGAGATTAAACACTATCTATATTCAAAAACAAATTGCGAGTGATCTGGGTAACACTAAAAATAGCAGTGACATGTTAATAAAGTGACAGCTTGTCACTGGTGAGATGTTCTCGTCAAACGTTGCCTTCATAACGCCTTCAGCACTTCCATCTATCGAAAGAAAACATTCACTGGTCTCTACACCAAATGGGACTCATTCACTCCTCACAAGTATAAGATCAATCTGATACGCACTCTCACTTATCGCTGCTTCCGAATTTGCTCTACTCCGTCGTTGCTTCAATCTGCTCTCAAGGGTTTCCGAAACCTCCTTCTTCAAAATGGGTTCCCTCTGGGAATAATCAATTTTCACATGAACGATGTTCTAAAGAAAAACAGAAACAAGCCCAACATCCCCATCTCTACCGTTCCCAAGAAAGATTTGATCATTGTGTTACCTTATTTAGGTTTAGAGAGCAACCAGATCGCGAAACGCCTTAAATCTTCTGTTTATAAGTTTTATTCATTCGTTAATCTCAAGGTTATTTTTGTTAACAGTCGGCAGATCAAATCCTTCTTTCCCTACAAAGACCGCTTGAATCGTTCCCAAAGGTCAAGGGTTGTTTACAAAGCAAGTTGTTGGGACTGCGATGATTTCTACATCGGCAAAACGAAGCGACGACTGGTGGATAGAAAAACTGAACATTTTAAAGCGCTCTCCAAACTTGAACACACATCAGCTATTGCCAATCATGTTATGACTACTGGACATAATATGAAATGGGATCACTTTGAAATCCTCGCGTCAGGAAAAACTGATTACCACTGTAAGATAAAAGAAACCTTGTTTATACAAGAACTGAACCCGGCGTTGAATGCTAATCTCACCAGTGACAAGCTGTCACTTTATTAACATGTCACTGCTATTTTTAGTGTTACCCAGATCACTCGCAATTTGTTTTTGAATATAGATAGTGTTTAATCTCATAACGGTTACTTTTGAAAATGTATGTTGGGACATACGAAACGTCAAGTCAGATTTCATAAAATGCATTGCTTCACCATGTTTATAACCGCTTTATGTGTTGTTTTTCTTACAAAACAGCTAATAGTTATCAAAGTGACAAGGTACTAAATAAACGATACCCACTTTATAACTTATCCCCCTTCTTAAACTGAACATCCTCCCCGGTGAACGGGAGTCATTAGGGACTCCAAGCATCGACAACGGGAACGGCAACGGGAATGTGAACCAAATGTCGCATTGCGCATGTCTGGCGCGAAATATTTTGACGTTCTGCTTTATGGTTGCCGAAATGTAGCAAAATTCGATAAAAATTATTTTCATTCGATAAAAATATATTTGCATTCGATAAAAATATTTTCATTCGATAAAATGCATTCGATAAAAATATTTTCATTCGATAAAAAATATATTTTTATTCGATAAAATATTTTTATTCGATAAAATATATATTTCCATTCGATAAAATATATTTTCATTTCATAAAAAAAATATTTTCATTCGATAAAAAGAACTTTCATTTGATAAAAAATGTTTTCATTCAATGGAATATTTTCATTCGGTAAAAATATTTTCATTCGATAAAAAATATTTTCATTCGATTAAAAATATATTTTCATTCGATAATGTCACGTGACTCTAGCAGGCATGGTCACCAGGCTTTCATGGCATGGTCACAGAGCTTCCATAAACATGGCGACCGATGAAAATGCAACCAATTCCTCGTGGCAAGACTTTTTTCTCGGGTCTTGTTAATCTACTCGACATTTACGAGTACCATAGTTTGAATGTTAACTTGGATTTTCCCTCAGCAGCAATTTTGTTTAACCAGTTGGACATTACGGTATCAGTCCTCAGAAGTGTTTCTGACGGTGTCGCAAATTTACCTTGCACTGATCAGCTCCAAGAACTTTGTTGATGCTTTTCTGAAATCGACTTGTATTGGTGGAATAGAATGGCTGAAATAGGAAGAAGAGCCACAAGTATTAGTAAGTGCTTATTTTCGTGACTTCCCGAGTCGGCACGATTTTAATTATAGTCATATAACTTGGATATATAACTTGGATATATAATTATTAAAGGTGAAAATATATGCTAATACTAGATTTAAAAGGAGGTGCTTTGAGGCGCTATTACACTAGGACATTTTTCCTTCAACTTGCCTCGTAACGGCGAAACAGGATTGCGAGACAAGATGCACGAAAAATTGGCTGGTGTAACAGCGAGTTTTTTTTTTTAGACTTTTAGTCATTTTTTTTTAAAGAAATATACAAGATCATTAATACTTTAATTCAGCAGATGGTCTTCATCTGTTGATGTTGCGTGCTGTTTGCTGTTTTAGGGAAGAATCTGAAAACTGATCACTGTAATCCTTAGCAGCGTCGGACACTGAGAAAGATAAGCAAAAAGCTTGGAAATAAATTTTGAAAAAAAGGAGGTAGACGATTGGCGAAATGGTTATATTTTTGCTCATGCATCAGTTGAGATTCTTAAAACCGCAGTTGATAAATGAACCAAACATTGACGTGACGTCAATGTTAGGTTCATTTCATATATTGACTGCATGTTTAAAATATCGGCTGTAATCATTTCCAATTTGTCAACGAGCAAATGGATTTCTTCGAATGACATAAAGATGAAGGGTTACCCGCAACCGTAGTCGAAGGTATGACATCGTTTTTATTGTATACCTCAGTACCGCTGTTAAATTGTATATCACTTGATTCACTTCCATTTTGACTTTTTGAACGAGTGGAAATTTGACTCGTTAAGATGTTAACGCAGTTTTTATTCATTGTAGGCGACGGGACAAATACAAATTTATGTCAAAAAGCTTTTTATCTCTTTGTTGCGATCAAAATGCAATTGTGGCTATGGTCATTCATGAGCTATAAGTTATATTATAGACGGCATTCACTAGACTTTAGTGTCAGCAATATAATTACCTGTGGCCCCTAGCTTCTTTAGTCTCATTTAAGTAAGGAAATTTGCAGCTTATGATCCAAAGTTGGAAAACAAAGAACCAGTGAGAAAGCGATCTTGAACAAATTTTGGTATATTTCAGTGTATTTTAAGGAAAGAACAACTTGATTCGTTTCTAGGGCTTCGATAACCCACGAAGGTTTTACGTTAAGTCACTTGAAAAATTTCCGCCCTCCAGGCCCAGCGTGCTCGGTTGCGACCGACAAATGCGACCGTAAATCATTTCCTTTTTCTGAGAACAAAGATGAAGGAAGTCAATCATTTCGGCATGCAAAACTTGTTGCTGACAGCCCTCAAGTCGTATCCGTATGATAAAAAGGCTAAAATGCTGCGCCTTCTTTTAGATATTTCTAAAGCTATTCGGGTTTTCTTCATCTATCATCGAATGGCTCTATGATTTCAAAATATTTGAAATGCAAACGCCGATAACTGGTGCTTAAAAGAATATGTAGATAAGTTATTGGAGCCATTAGAGTTAGTTTTCTTCAAGTCATCTCGAGGATCACGTACTACCTTATGACAGCTGCTGTCATGCTGTCATAAGTCATGCACTTTAACCATCGAAAAAAATGAAAAAAAAAACACGAAGGATACTTTTAAAATTTCCGGGTTTTGTTTAATTCTCGTCTGGTTAAGACGGTGTTGGTGCTCTATGTTATATGAAGGCTTGGAACAGGATGTTACTAATTATTCAAATGCGCTCTCCGTGTTAAAGACTAATAGTTCATATTTGAATATATTACTGTGGAAACTGTTGATCAAGCACCTATCTACTTTGAGCTTTTAACTGTCCTCGGAACAGGAAACTTTGCGCGACCGGATGATAACAACAATAAGTGTTTACTACACCAATTTCAGTTTATTGCGCAACGCAGCTAAAAAAATGCCAATCGTCTTGAGCAGTTGTTGTTCGGATAGCTTGTGAACACGCGCTCACATAATTTTTGCATATCCACGCAACGATGATTGCTTCGTCATGCCAGCAAACTGACAGTAACTATGGCAGTGACTGATTACGAAAAAAGGCAGAAAAGAGCACATTATATTTCACACTTTTCTTGAGTATGGACACACTGATTATTTCGTCTAGCTAACAGCTATAAGGAAGTTACTAAGACATGTGATTAATCAACGGGCAATGAGTGAATTATTTTAATCGACTCAAAGGTGGTGGCTTACCCAGCACGGTAAGGTATGTGGCACGGTGTATTTGTACATTGAATGTTGAGGGGGACGGACATCGTTTTCGACCGCTAGAGCTCGGACGAAGTTGAAACGGTTCTTCTATGTCGCACGTATATCTGAGATCAGTCACCACAGGTGAAGAGCCTCGCCTGGGATCTATTCTGTTGTAAGAGCGCTCAGGAAGCGGTTAGAGCATGAAAGAAGTGTAGGGGAGTGTTTTCCCTACTTCTCAGGAGTACTCTATCCGCTTCCTAAGTGCTTTACAACAGAAACAAACACAGGCGATGCTTCTTTATTTGTTTTATAATAACGAATTTCTTAATTTCCTCACGCGTTCACTAAAATTTTCACAAAACTTTACTTTCCAAACCCGATGTGGCGTCAGCCGTGCATCTTTATTCTCATAAAGCACGCTAAAACAGACCAATCACAATCTTCGTTAGAATGGTTCAAAACATTGTATTGGTTAAACACGGCCAAATTAAAGCTGTCAAAATGTCAAACCATCAAAGTTTCCGGGAAACCATCAAAGTTCCAGTTTCTTTTCGTCTAAAATAGGGATCAAAAAGCAAATTGTTCAGTGAAGTCCGGCTGAATTCTAAAAAGGCGTAAACATCAAGAGTGTAGATGATTCAGTACTTACATCCAGTCAAGTCGGCGTAATATTTTCTCGTTCCAGAAACAGGAAATCGTTTGGCAAAGATTTGAACAGTCGCGGGTAAACTTCCTCTCTAAAAACTAGATCAAGAAACCAGCAATTACACACCTTGTTGATTTCCCGTATTTAACTTGAATCCCACGCACTCGTTTGGGCTGTTGCTCTAATCTCTTACCCAGATCTCCCACGGCCAAGCGAAAGGGAGATCTGGTAAAATTCAAAAGTAAGCCAACTCTCATTGGCTACTGGAAAAAAAGGCTACCGCAATCTAATCTATGCTCTGATTGGCTCAATTTAGTTCGGCTTTTTTGTGACTTTATTTTCGTGGCACTTCAACACGGCAGTATGGTAAACGTGAGTGATAGCTTCAAGTTTACACGCCGTTTGTGAGGCGAGACAGCTGGGAGGAAACTTTTTTCCGACGCCGGGAAAGCTTTGAGATTAAAACGAATTATTCAAAAACTGTGTGAGATTTGTGTCGAATGTACAGACGAACTTCCGAAGTTCTGTTGCAGATCTTGTTTTGATAAACTGGTATGCCTAAATTAGAACTTAGCCGCAACATTTTTCTAATAATAATCGGATAAAAATATCTCCCTACACTGCCTGTTGCACTCAGCTATCTCCGGACGGATAAAATTATCTGAACTTTCCGGCCTCTAGATATAGATCTCATGAAATCTGGCTTCAAGAATACCATCTGCCTCGCTCCCGGGAACATTTATCCTTGCACAAGACACTCCCACTCCCACGATCGTCGATCAGAGGGTTGAGCGGCGAAACCACATTACAATTGACTTATCCTTTCATTTCTCTTTTGTAGCGAGATGATCGTAATGTGAAGAAAGCACTTGATAAATTAGCGATTTACCGTAACCAGTCGGGAGAATAATTAACCAATCTCGGCCATTGACAACAGCCTCCTGTATTGCCTCTTTTAGCTTTGGTTTGATTTTTGATTTTGATTTCTTCTCCTCTGGACCACAAAACCGATTGAAACCGCGCTCTCAAAGTCCATTTATCTTTTGCTCATAAACAAAATGCTTTTTTATAGTGAGGCCCGTATATCGGGCCTGACTCTTTCTGAGCATGCTCATGCCCTTTTTCTCCAGTAGCCAATGAGAATTGGCTTACTTTTGAACTTTACCAGATCTCCTTTCGCTTGGCCGTGGGAGATCTGGGTGCGAGATTAGCTGTTGCTCTTCTTTTGGATAGCTAGACTGTTTGGAATATTGTTCGCTTAGCACTGATGCGGTGTATTTCAAATCATATCGCTGGTTAAAGTGATGTATATGAAATAGACAAATACGCGATCGAAAGGAGTAAAGCGGCTTAGCAAATGGAAAAACTTTTAGAGCCATATGCCTCTCAAAGCAATTGAGCAATCAATCCATGAAACTAAACTCTCAATCCGTCAATTCAATCATGTATTTCTTAAATTCAAATAAGAGTGGTTCCACTGAAACACTAGACTCGTTAATTCATATATTCATTCAACTGAATGTGTGTAATGCATAACATCTACATGCAGCATAAGCGGAGTTCTACAATTATTTTTATTCGCATTTACGTATGGGAAAAATGAAAAAACAAAAAAGAATTTACATACGGGGAAAAAATGAAAATGACGAACACAATGAACTTTTGGAAAAACAAACAAACAAATATTCTTGACCCAAACTTCTTCTCAAAAACGACAAGACATTGCGGCAATAAAACAGAGAGCAACGCGAATGTTTCTTCGAACTTTCTTGGAGAAGGTGGAGAATTCAGACAAGTAACAAACATATCTCGTAGTAATTAAGACAAAAAATGTTTTGAAATAAATGTCCGTAGAAAAGACAAAAGGAGCACGAACCTGACAGAGATCAGTCAACAATGGTCGCAACGCAGAGATACACAGTAGCGCCATTTCAAACAAAATCAGTGGTTGAAATACTTTCCACTTTTACCGGGGAAAGCTTCCTCAATTAAAGATTCTCAGCGGTGAAACATCATCCAGTTACACAATGTTATAGAAAATAGTTTAGAAAGGTGACGTGCGCCGTTCCAGAAAAAAATCTTATTCACCAATTTGAGCCTAAAAAGTAAACGACAGCAAGGAAAATAAACAGTTTTAGGATCCAAATGAAATATTGGATAGCAAACTTTTCGAAAAAAATATTCTTGACTTTCAGTTTATAAAATCGGCTCCGTGGGTCAAAAACAACAAAACATTGTGACAAAACAAAGCGATGCGAATGTTTCTTCCAGTTTTTAGGGGAAGATGGAGAAATCGCACAAATAACACTGAATACATCTCGTACTGTCAGATTTTGAGCCATGCACATGCGTTTTTTTCCGTCGAGTTTGAGTTCCTGACGCGTTGTACATATTTGCCTCAGTGTAAGAACCTGACGAGGTTTTCTTTGTTTTACGAGCTATTATTTTTCTGAACGCTATTGTTTAGAATGTTATTATTTTCTTTCTTTTACGTCATTCGTGGGTTTCACAAGTTCTCACACCGAGGTAGAGCCCAAATTTCTTGCATCGATAGGTTACCATGTTTTGCTACCCATGGTGTGCCGCTTGCAAGATCCACTATTACAACCCGGCTTGACTAACCATACGAGCAGCGCACGAGCTTTACACTCGTAGATCCGAACACTATAAAATCAGCAAAGCCAACCAACCCATTTGGCTGTTCTTAACATCCAAACGCTGTTTCTAACCGGTTCAGCGAAAAAAGAACCTTTACAGTCTTTGGACGACGTTCTTTAGCTTTTTGAATGAAGCGTGAAACGCGCTAGTTTTTTTGACATTTTCTTGACGGCTTTTTCATAACTTTCCTTCAGATTTTGAGACATGCACACGCATTTGATCGGCTTTTTTCCCTCGAGTTTGATTTTCTGCCTTCAATAGCATTTAAGCTTTCACAAAACAATGCCCATTCCGATAAAAGATCATGATTTTATTCTTTTGTAATAAATAAAAAAAATTTTATGATTATAGCGGAAATGCACTTAGCTTTTCTAGCTAGTTCACAGGCACCCCACTTAAAGAACGTGAAACAAATAATTCAAATAAATATAACAAAGTTAAGAAACCCAACTGGCAGGAGGCAAGCCAGAAGGCTATTTACAAGCGTGGCCAACTCCAACAAGCGGCCAGAGTGGGACTTGAATCCGGGGCTTCCGCATTACAAGTCCAGCGCCCTAACCGCTTGCCCACACTGCCTCCACAAGCAGGCGTCGTCGGACATGTGATTTCCCGCCGAAAAATGCTGGTTCCCTATATGATATCCCATCAAAATGTGGAATATAGTACAGCTTCGGTTACATAGTGGGGTGGACTTGCGAAGTTACGGACTTAACCAAAACCAAAATTTATCGCGTCGATAGCCGGTTGCTATACTTTCTTACCCATGGTGCTCTGCGAGCGCACCAATGCAAGCTCCTCTAATGTGACAACAATCAAACCAAAGAAATGGCAGGGGCACCCAACGAGCCAAATCAACCAAAAGCTGTAGAAAGGCATTTTTAAGTACCTTATGGTGTTTGAAGTCTGTTTAAAGTGATGTTTTTATTATTAGCTAGAAGAAGTTCATCTTTTCGGATTCCCTAGCTGAAATTTCAATTGCCCGAAAATGTTAGGGAACAAAATCTTCCTTTGAGAAAATGCAAGCTGGAAGGATCTTTCCACGACCTTTTTATGGAACTATTTTCTTTCCGAAAACGCTAGCTGACGTTTTTTACCTCTAAAAACAGCAAATACGACCTTTCCGAAAACCTCAGTAGCTATGATTTTCCCATTGCGAATCTTCTGGGGCTATGATTTCCCGATTGCGAATCTTTTAGGCCACGTTTTAGTTACGAAAATCCGAGTGCACTCTTTAGTGGACGCCGAAAGCCCAAGGCGAATTACCCTCCACCGAACAGATATCTACCGAAACTTGTCGTTGGGTGCCCCAGAAATGGAAGGCCAAGGGTCAGTGAATTAAAGTAGTTTACCGGCAGAAGAAAAGCGAAAGCAAAAATCAAGCTCATTTGGACTAATTTCAAGGACTAAAACTTCGGTCAAAACTATAATCTTCAGCACTTTGGAACAAAGAGTTGGTACAGGGAAGCAACTTCGTTCGCTTACTATCCAACTTTCCTATTCGGAGAACCATGATTCATTTCATATATCATTCACACTCATTTCTTTCACGGGAACATATGAACCCACAATTGACCTGCTCCCAACGTCAGTGGCTTCATAGCTCAGTTGGTTAGAGCATCGCACCGGTAATCGCGAGGTAACGGGTTCAAACCCCGTTGAAGTCCTGAATTTTTTTCAGGCTTCTTTTCGCAATTGCATAAATTGCGTTCACAACTGCGAGGATCATTCTTCACTTGATTTCATTTCCGCAGTTCATATATGATTCATTTCATATATCATTCACACACAAATAATTTTGTTGGTGCGATATATGATCTTCAATTTTTCATATTCCTGTTATTCAGCAGCTGGTTTTCATCTGTTAGTGTTGGGTGATGTTTGCTGTTTTACAGAAGAAGCTTCAACAAGAAGCTATTTCAAAAAGAAATTGTTTCTTTCCCAGGATGATAATTTTTAAGGGCGTTTGGAGATGCGGGAAAAAAAACGTAACGAGATTGTTCGTGATATAAACATGTTTACCTCGGCATTACTAGGGTTTCGATGCTTAGTTCCTGATTTTATCGAATGACCCAAAGGCCCAATTTTGGACTAATTTCAAGGACTAAAACTTCGGTCACAACTGTAATCTTCAGCTCTTTGGAACAAAGAGCGGGTAAAGGGAAGCAACTTCGTTCGCTTACTAGCCAACTTTCCTGTTCGGAGAACCAAGACAAATAATTTTGTTCGTTCGATATATGATCTTCATTTTTTCATATTCACGTATCTGTAATTGTGTTATTCAGCAGCTGGTTTTCATCTGTTAGTGTTGTGTGATGTTTGATGTTTTACAGAGGAAGCTTCAACAAGAAGCTATTTCGAAAAGAAATTGTTTCTTTCCCGGGATGATAATTTTTAAGGGCGTTTGGAGATGCGGGAAAAAAAAAACGCAACGAGATTGTTCGTGATATAAACATGTTTACCTCGACAATACTAGGGTTTCAATGCTTAGTTCCTGATTTTATCGAATGACCCAAAGGCCAAATTTTATTACGACTCACTGAATGTGCCAAGATGTTCACCAATTAACACACAATGAGAAAACATTGCATTTTTCGACAACATATCGTTTCGATCTAAAACTTCTTATTTGTACAACACAGGTACTTACCTTTTGTGCGTTCCATTTTTTGCGAAAAGATCGTGTGTTCACAAGTTTGTGTTGAAGATGTTTACAGTCTCAACAAGAGGCTACAATTAGCCTAAACCCGTACCTGCAAAAATACATTGTGTATCCCTAAGTTGGCGGGAGACAAGAGAAAAAGAAAACACTTTCCTCCTCCGTACATCGGACGCATTGCGCTTATCATGATGTTCGAGTCTATTTGTTTGTACCCTGTCAACATAATATCCCTTTAAAACTACCGAATTGCTTTACAGGTCAACTATTGATAAAAATAGTAAACTAGTGAAAAGCAAAACAAAACAGACAAAGCAATAAAAAGAGACAAAACTCAAGGAAGTTGCCTCTACAGCGGTTCGAACCTCGGTTTATCTTCATCAAAAGCGGTTACGATGACCGCTACATTATTATATTAACTTTAACAACGTAGCTATAGGGGAGAAAATAGTTAAGTTATTGCAAAATATCTAATCCGACATTGTTTACATCGATGGATGCGGAGCGTTTGAGAAAGAAAATGCTTATCGAACGGTTTAGAATTCGAGATATGGACAGACAAACCGCCGAATTTACTCATCGAGGTATCTCTTGGAGAAATAAATGAAAAAGAACCGAAGGTTTGCTTTGAAAACATCCCTGAAGGTTCCGTTCAGTTTCACTGACGGTTTTGTCACTGAGCTGCACGAAAGGTCACTCAAGTCACGTGCGCTAAACCTTCTGTGCGCGTGTCGAACACGTGCGCTGACCAAATCGTGACACGATGACGAAAAATAATGAAGAAACATCCTACACTCGTTGCCTTTCAGGCAAGAGTAATTACAAACTCTGTTTCGATTGGCCACTATACCACAGTATGTAAATAGGCACCCTGAAGCCAAAATAATACCGTTTCGTTTCTGAGGAAAGGAAACAAAAATGATCACTACAACCCTAGCAGTGCACAACACTGACGGAAATGAGCAAAAAGCTGAGAAATGAATTTTTTAGAAAGGAGAAAGAGGCCTGCAGCAGGTAATATTTGCTTATGCCTCAGCTGATTTTAAGCTCATTTAAGATATTGACTGCATTTTCAAGCTGTTGTCATTTCTAATTAGTGAACGTGCAAATGAATTTCTTCGAGTGACACAAAGATCTTAACTTCTTACTGGCATCTTCAGCTGAGGGTATGATATCGTTTTTATTGTATACCTCAGCACCGCTGTAAAATCGCACATCAGTGGGGCGAGGGGAATAGCATATGTCAAAAAGGTCATTTCTTGGCTATACGTTATAGTTAAGACAGTATTCACCATAGTGTCAGCAATATAATTACAAAGGTTTCTTTAAACTTTATTAATTAAAGATCTGAATTTGCATCTCACTCAACCAAAGTTCAATAACAAAAATAAATCCTTCTCTAAACGATCTCCTTTTTCTAAGAACAAAGATAACGGGATGCAATCATATCTCAATGCAAAAATTTGAACGCGATCGCACGTGTTTCTGACAGCTCTCAAGCCGTATCCGTATGAAAATGACAGGTTAAAATTCCGCGCCCGCTTTTCAACATTTCTAAGGCTGTTTGGTATCTGTTCACCCATCATCAAAGGGCTCTATGATCTTAACATTATTAAAAGGCCACCGCCGATAATCGCTGCGTAACAGAATATGTAGATAAGCTATATGAGTTAGTTTCAGCTCCATGTCCAGTGCTGCTTTTTCAGCTGTCTGTGCTGTCAAAAAACAAGTAATGCACTTAAACTAGCGAAATAATTCAAAAAATGTGTGAGTAAAAGGAAAAATTTCGTTCAATAAGAACGAAAAGTAAAGCATCAGGGTCTTGGTTAATTATCGTCTGGTTATATTAAAAAAAATAATCATTTGGATCAGATACCAGGTCAGGCTCCATGTTACTACTTATTCAAATGAGCATTGTATATCACTGTGGAAACTGTGACTTTGAACCGCTAACTGTCCTCAAAACAGGAACTTTCGTGAGGCCGGATGATAACAACAATAAACGTTTACTACATGTTTAAATTTATTTCACAAAGCAGCTAGATAAACTGCGGAACTGTGTGAACAATTGTTGTTCAGATAGCTTGTGAACAGCCGCTCACTTAATTTTTCTATATCCACACAACGATGATTGCTTGACCACGCCAGCTAATTGACGGTTACTATGGAAGTGAAGTTACATAAAACCAACAGAAAAAGAACACATTTAGCACTTTGCTTGAGGATTGACACACTGGGTATCTTCTTTCTAGATAGCAGCGTGTTTATAGAGCATCAGAGGACGTGATGACTTGATCAGCAATTGCACATGAAGGTATGTCGCACGATTCATTTGTACGTCGGCGGTTGAGGAGAAAATACATTGTTTTCCACCGCTTTAGCGCGGACGACGTTAAAACGGTTTTTTGTGGACAGTATTTGTCAGCCAATAATGGGTTGAAGTTTAGCAATATCACGCACATATATTTGAGGCCAATGACAACAGGTGCATGAAGAAGAGCAGAGAAGTCATTTATTCATAGCTAATTGTCTTTTTCCTGCCATGGTGAAAACCATTGCTTGTTCCTTTCTGATAAGGAGCAAATAATGCCAGGCAAGCCTCATGGTTAAACGCTGAGTTTTAGCAGTGTTCTACACTATTTGAACGCACGTCCCTTGGAAAAAAATATTTTCTGAACGGTCTTCAGAGCTGCTAAGTCGTAATAATAGCAGCATTTTTTTTCTGTTCGGAAGGTAAAATCAATCTTTTTGTAAGCACAGAATTCACAACGCTAATGTGGTCTCAGGCTTGATTAACGAGTGAATGCTCCAGCGTGTATTTAGGATTAATGGGACCGTGGAAGCGTTATAGTTTGGATGACAAAAGCAGCACGAAAGCGACAGCGCAGAACAAAATATTTTGTGTCTTGGGAGTGAAAAATGTCGCATTCAAATTTATGCCGAAAGCTCTTGATCTTTGTTGCCTTCGATCAAAACTCAATGGGCTTGACTTATACGCATCTTAAAATAAATAAGGTTATGAGAGTCAGTCAAAAGCGACACAATTTCTCGTTTTAAAAACAGGGAATTGTCTGTCAAAGATTCGAACAGTTGCGGATAAACCACGGCAACAACCGCCTTGATGATTTTCAGTGTTTAACTTGGATAAGTATAAATTCGGTTGGGGTGTTGCCCTTCTTTTTTATATAAAGTTTACTCGACTGTTTGTTTGTTTGTTTTCTTCGCTTAACACTGATGGGAAGTATTTTATACCGCTGATCAAAGAGAAATATTTGAAATAGAAAAAGTACGCTATCGAAAGGAAGAAAGGCGATTTTGAGATCCATATGACATCAAAAAGCACCAGCTGGTCCTTAAAACCGATTTAATAAAAATGTGTTTGCAGGTTTCGTTGACAAAATTCACAGATTAGCAATGTAGGAATAGTAAGGCTGCAGGATGTTGCCCTCATTGATATTTATATATTTGGGCTGATAAATAATATTATTTTTTTGTTTCCAAAGCTCCGCTTTTGAAAGAATAATGGTCAAGATTCTTCTGTTGGCAATACTCTTTTTGGTGACGGCAAAATCTAAAGCTGGTAAGTTATTTTCTTGTGATAAGTTGAGTTAAAATGCCTGAGATTTCCCCTTGTGAATTAAGCGCAAGTACCGGAAATTTTTTTTCTTTCGTCCACATTTGATTACTGGACTATATAAACCTCATTTGGCTCATGCTCGTCGTTTGCCCTGACCCTGAATTATGTAGAGATCTCGCGATGACCAAAGCGGGTCCCGAGCCGATGGACAATTCAGAGCGAACATAATATTCTTAAACAGGCAGATGATCGTAAGAAATTGCAAAAATATTTCGAAAACGATGGAACGGTGCCAGCGGAAAAGGAACAAGTGTCAGGCTAATCGGTAATAGTACTCACGTATGGTAGACATGGAGCTACTGAAGTACATGGAAAGTTTCGGGCGCATTGCTGAATCATGTATGTTCTGTAACTCAATCTATTAGGTTGTTTGGGAAAGTTCTTCGTCAGTATTTTCACTGATCACGAGATAAGGCTGTAATCAGATAATTTAACCCTTATTAAAGAAGACTTGCTCGGAAAACAACTGGTGCATCATTGTAGCCTAAAAGAATCGTTCGGCGACATAACATGAAGTCTCAGAGATCCTGTAAAAGCACCCTAACCTCCTCCCGGAACAGATTGCTCTTTGCGAATGTTGCAGTTATTGTCTTCCCTCATCTCGTTTTTCTTGCCATGCCATCAGGAGCGGGTAGCGAGCGCGAGTGTGAGCGCAGTTTCAGAAGCAGCAGCTGTTCAGCTTTCATTACCAGAAAAGTCCCCAAATTCGTTCGACTTTTCGAGGTCTGAGGAATGGTCTCGTTGGATAAGCCGTTTCGAGCGCTATCGTATATCTCGGGCCTACAGAGCCCTGAAAAGGAGTTACAGGTGAACGCCCTCCTTTATTCCACGGGAGGCGATGCAGAAGAAAACAAGGCAAGTTTTATATTTACGGAAAAGGCTAGTGCAAAAAAGTACCACGTCGTGAAAGCAACATTCGAGAGCCATTCCGTAGCGAAGAAGAATGTCATCTAAGAGCGAGGTAAATTTAACCAACGCGTGCAAAGTCAAGACGAGTCCGTGGAGAATTTCATTACCGGTCTCTATCGTTCTGCCGAATTCTGTGAGCATGGATCTCTGAAAGAATAAATGATCCGCGACCGCTTGGTTTTGGCATTACGAACGAGAAACTCAGCGAGTGCGTAAAGAAATGACAGGGGTAATACGATCCAGATTAGTCCAGGATAACCGGTAGAAAGCCTTACAGGAACTCAAGGTAAACCTCGAAAGAAACGGACAACTGGTAAACTGAAGCGCCCTAACAACTTTAGAGGAGATGCAAGCAGGAGTAAGCCTGGGAAACGAACCTGCAGATGCGGAAGATGTGGATATTATCAAAGGCACAAAGGCAGGCATGCCCAACCAAAGATGCGAAATTCCACAAGTATTCCAAGCAATGTCACTTTGCGAGATACTGCCGAGCCCGCAGTACCGCGAATAATGTCCACGCAGGGAAGTAGAGGATAGTCCTACCTCAGATACCGAAGAATTTCCAACGAACAAAAACCATGGGCAGCTGACGTCACGATTTTGGCGCCGACATCATGGTGCTCCCAATAATATTTACAGCGAGTTAGCCGAACAACCGCTTCTACTGAAGAGTTCCAAACAGTTGTACCGTCCCTGAAGATATCAGCTCAAGTGCCAAGAGGAGTTTGAAGCCTTGCTAAAGTATGCCAACAAGTCCTAAAAAGAGATGTTAGTTCTGGATGACTTAGATCACTCTTTGCTTGGTCGCACAGCCGGTCACAAACTCGGAGTTGTCACGGAAATAGATGAAATACTTTCGCCGGGGAAAGCATCTCATCTCATCTCATTGTATCCCCGCAGAATACGAGATAAAGCTTCGTGACAGCATAAAACCGTTTAACCTTACTACTCTACGCATAATTGCAACTCCATTGCTACCCAAAGTTAAGACGGAATTGAAGAGCATGGAAGACATGGAAGTCACCGAGAGGGTTGACCAACCTACAGAATAGTGTTCTCCCGTAGTGGTCCTTTCCAAGAAGAATGGCGAAGTTAGGAAATGTGGAGACTTCATCCAGCTTAACAAGGCAGTATGACCAGAGGACCAGTCAAATTTGCCCACCGAAGGAGTAGACTCCCGCCAATCTAGCAGCAGCCTCCGTTGTTGAATTGCTGGAAGCCAACTCTGGACTTTGGCAGAGAAAACTAGGTTCTAAATCTAAATTGCACTCGCCGCTTTCATAACTTCCTGGGGACGGTACTGTTACAAGCGGCTCCCATATGGAATCTCATATGCACCAGAACACTTTCAGAAAGTCATCGAGGAAACTCTAGCCGGACGTGAAGACGTGGAAGGTCAAATGGACGACATTCTAGTGTTCAGAGATACTTATGAGCAGCATGACAAGCGTTTAGAGGCAGACTTGAGCCGGCGTCTAGACGAGAAAGGCGTAACACTCGACCTCTAGAAATGTGAATTTGCCAAGGAGAAAGTTGCATTCCTGGGTCAGCTAACCGGTAAAGATGGGATTGAACCGGATTCGTCGAACGTTAAGGCAGTCAGGCAGATAAAAGCTCCGGCTGATGTCTCAGAAGACGCTTCCTAGGAATGCTCAACCAAATGGGCAAGTACCTACCCAACATAGTTAGCTCAGACCAGCAAACCCCGTAGAGACCCACTTAGCAAAGAGAGCACATGGATGTGGGACACGGTACAAAAAGAAGCGTTCAAAAATATTGAAAGGCAGTTGGTTTCAACGCCAATTCTGGTGATCTAGCTGCGGCCCGCAATTGGAGACAATATGCTTCTTCGTATGGAATTGGAGCAGTATTGGTCCAAAAACAAATGAAAGGTGACTCAAAGCCGGTGGCAGTTGTCTCAAAAGCACTGACCAGCACGAAGCAAAGATGCGCACAGATCGAGAAGGAATCGCTAGCTACGACTTGGGCATGTAAAGAACTAGCAGATCACCTGGTCGGGTAAACGTTTCATGCCGAAACAGACCATAAACCTCTTGTTTGGCTACTAGGCTCTACGAACCTCAAGGAAATGCCCCAAAGATTTCTTAGATTACGAATGCGTCTGTTGCGATTCGACTTCACGATCTCCCAAGTTCCCGGTAAGACTTGGTAGCCGTCGATGCCTTGTCACGAGCGTCTCTGACAAACTTCTGTAATAGATCTCCGCCCCCGCACAACAAAAGGAGGATCCAGTGTGCAGGGCGCTCAAGGAGTACTGAGAAGAAGGATGGCCACACGCCCACAAGCTCCCCAGTTCGCTTACCCGTACTGGCGTTCAAGAGGCGAGATTTCTATTGTGCGAGGACTACTCTTCAAAGGCTCTCGACTCATTATCCCATCAAATGTGAGACTGGAGATCTTGGAGAAAATTGACGAGGGTGACGAAGAAATCACTAAGTGCAGACGACGAGTCAAGGACTCAGTCTGGTGGCCGGGATTGGGCAAACAGCTAGGGGAGATGGTCACGAACTGCCGAAAATGCATCGAGCAAAGGAAGCCAAAACGAGATCCGATGATACCCTCTGCAGTTCCTGAGACAGCATGGCAGGTTCTAGGTACCGATCTGTTTATCCTGGGAGGACGAACCTACCTCAGTGATAGTGGTAGACTACTTCTCATGCTTCATAGAAACCTCACTGTTGCTGGCATCCCAGACGTCCAGGGACACCATATCTGCACTGAAGTCCATCTTTTCAAGACATGGAGGTCCGAAGATCTTAAGATAGGATCCGAGAAGTTTTCAAAAGAGTACACATTTACGCATGTAGCCTCTATCCCTAAGATGCATCAGGATTATGTCCAAGCGTTCGTGCCATACAGGCGGTGAAAAACCCACTCAAGAAGAAGACCCAGCTAAAGCTCTGATGTCCTATAGGGCGTCCCATTGGAGAATGGGTATAGGCCTGCCAAAACGCTCTTCAGGAGAAAGATCCGAACCACAGTTCCTATGCTCCCCGATCAACTAAAACGTCATGACCCAACCTGGAGAATGTTCAAACGAACCCGTACAACTCGAGTCATTAGTGCAGTGAGCTACCACCCCTAAAGCCTGGAGATTGCATGGGGGACGTGGATCACAAAATACCTTCAGTTGTGTAACCGAAAAGGCCACATCACCAAGGTCGTACGTGGAGGAAAGTAAAAACAGGCATTCCAGTCTGGATAATTCGTCCACACCTTATCCCTATGCCAGAAAGCATCATCAAAGAGTCGCCTCTAAGGTATACAGAGACCCCACCATCTTATCGGATGTTGAGAAAACAACCAGATCTACACGAGATATTAAATCGCCAGTCAGGCTTAACCTATAGTTTATTTCAGTGGGCATGACACGAACTCTTAAAGGGATCGGACTTGACTAAAACACAACTTAACAACTACCACTTTATGTTTAACCCTTTCAGACCCAAATTCTGTGAACACTTTCGGCAATTTTCTCGATGCAAATAATTGAAAGGGATCTAGATGTCCTATATGAAGGTCTCCCTTGAAACGTTTGCTGCTCTGGAATACTGAGAACTCAAGTTTTATTGTGACGTCACCATAAGTTCTAAATTATTATTATATTATTATTATTTTGTTTTGCTCGCTACCGTAACGAGTCGTAATCGGTAGGTACTCGGTTTATAAGTGTGTTTTCGAGCCAGGTTTCACTGCAGGCTGGCAACATTAAGCTAGAATGGAGAGTAGAGTAAAACCTCTGAACGAAACCAGAGATAATTTCACAACGGCTGGGACGCCAAAAGTGGTCGTGTTGAGTTATGGCAGCTCAGAAGTGAAGTTCGTCTCTGTAGCCGTTCTGTGATGGATTACCTAGCAAGGCGATTTTGGCGAGATTTAACTTGCAAAGAACACAACGCGTACCATATTTTGCCAGTAGATGGCGGGACTTCGCTGTGGTATCCAAATCACCCAGAATGCAATCCGGGCGCCAAAGAGAAAAAAAGAGGCTTTCAAAAGTGGCTCGAATGAAATGGCCAATGCTCGACTCGATGATCGAACGCATAGGACTTACTGAGAAAAACTGACTGCAACAAAGACTTGATCAATCGTAACTTTTTCAGTTTCATAGGCAGACGGGTCAGTTTGATTCTGTCCAGGTCAAGAATCCCTTAGAAGAACATCAAGATGAACCAGCACTAAACGAGGTCGACTGTTATTTAAGTCAGCGACGAGCTCCACTATGTCAAGTCAGAGATAGAAGCTACTACGAAGGTTTAAGACATCGTGAGGGATACAAGTGGATAAGACTCACGCACGTTTTTTTCAAGGAAAGGTGGGATTCATCTCTCAGACGTTGGCGGAATCACCCTATGCGTCAATGACCCCCTTACTTGAGCAATGAGATGCAGAAACATATGAAGGTGCAGCACAGGCAGCCCAGACATACTGTATGTGTAATTATAAGCTTCATGTTCTGCATATAGTCAAAATATTGATGTAGAAGTTCAAAAATAAATATTGTTTCAATTTAATATCACTATGTGTTTGTTGTGTTGCTCAATAACTGGTCTATTTTGCGGTGCTTCTGGCCTGTTCACCTGCTATCATAACCGCTTGGGAGCCTTATTCTTACACCTATATTCACGGTTCAAAAAGTGTCTAAAATTCGAAATACTCTAAAGAAAAGCTCACTTACCTTTAGCTGAAAGCTTCCTTGAGTGTCCTGGCCGGTTTAAATAGCGATTTTTCGCTTTTTGTTACCAGACGGATCTTCCACTAAAGAAGAATTGAAGCTTCAATTCTTCTTTAGTGGAAGATCCGTCTGGTAACAAACTAAAGAAGAATTGAAGCTTCAATTCTTCTTTAGCGGAAGATCCGTCTGGTAACAAAAAGTATCGCTATTTAAACCGGCCAGGACACTCAAGGAGCTTTCAGCTAAATGTAAGTGAGCTTTTCTTTAGAGTATTTCGAATTTTTAGACACTTTTTGAACCGTGATTATAGGTGTAAGAATAAGGCTCCCAAGCGGTTACGATAGCAGGTGAACAGGCCAGAAGCACCGCAAAATAGACCAGTTATTGAGCAACACAACAAACACATAGTGATATTAAATTGAAACAATATTTATTTTTGAACTTTTACATCAATATTTTGACTGTATGCAGAACATTAAGGTTATAATTACACATACAGTATGTCTGGGCTGCCTGTGGGTGCAGACGCATGATATGGACCTACGAAGGCGACTTGAGAGAGCAAGGATTTACGAACGAGTTCAGCCCTACGATTCTGCAGTTGAAGACCACAAAGTGTGAGATCTTTGGACAGACGCTAAGACTCTAAGAAGGTATTAACTCTCACTTACTCTTAAGAAGCGCTATTACTCAAAGAGTAGTATTCACAATGGAGATGCGTATGGTGAATCTGTGCGAATTCAAAGATCAAAACACTTGGAAGAAGATCACAATTTGCTACTTCTGGAAAGGTACGAAATTAAGTCACAATACATCGATGGAAAGGGTCACTAGATTGCAGGAGCACTGAATCAAGTTTACCTACACAGTTCAAAAGGGATGGAGACAAAAAAGAGGATTTGCTTCCGTTTCGTCAAACAGCTGGAGCTATCCGGCAAGTGACAGTCGATGAGACAGGACAATATCTAGAGTTCTTACCGATGTGGATACAACATGCTCTGAATCAGTTACGACATCACATTTTCTTCTGCCATTGAAACAACTTTGAGCAAACGCAGCACTACCAGAATAGAATATAGTCTGACATTGAAGGATTACCGATTAACGATTTTATCATCACAGAGAGGTCAGGATTCAAGGAACCACTGAAATCTTTTATGGGTAGAGAAAGCCTTGTTGAAAGTGAGTAAGACAGCATTTTCCCCAGGAATCCTAGATGGTATTGGAAATGACCACAGTCGTCCACGGGGAAACTCAATCGGGCATAACGTACAACGGGTCAAGCTTAGAATTTATATATTGGAACATCACTCTCGTAATTTCCTACTACAGTGGAAGATTTTCTTCTGTGCGTTTCCAGTTTTGAAGAACCTCACAACTGTGTTCAAAGAATTTCTACTCCAGTAAAGGCCTCAGTTATAGCACTCAAATCCGAGGTATCAGTCAACCGGGTTCAAGGTTACCATCAGAGATAAACTTGGCAAATACCATCCTGGTGAAGGCTATGGAGCCTGGATTAGGTCCACATCCTCCAGTGCTGATGTACTAAGCAGAACTAATCAAATTAGGTCAATTACTCCCAACAGAATTGTTTACTCAGCGCAATTGAAGTACCAAATACTCTTACTTTTATATGATTCACATCTCCATACCAGTTCTGGAGATCAGCAAGAAAGCGTAGCATCAGTTCAGACCATACACCAGCAACCATTGCAGCGCCACGACGGCGATGTGATGTTGGACCACCTAAGAAACTGATGAGATCATAGCAATTTAAGAGTTTTGTTCCAATCTGGTGTCTGTTTGAATGAAATAACCCCATCTCAACTCTTCAAGATGTGGATACCGCAACCGTGTGCCAACTTTTCAAACCAAGTTTATTGCAACCTCGAGAGAAACGAAAGGTGTTCCAATGGTATGGCAGAGGTCATTAATTAGACTCCCTCACAAGCCTACCACTTTATTAAGTAGTGTTCACAAATTAGACGATTGTTCACATTCTCGTGAGTTGTTGTTGCTAGTATAATTTTCCTAAAGTCCACATTTGTGTTTGGTTTGTTCGCGTATTTATAACATCGAAATAGTCTATTGATCAGTTTTCTCATTCGCTCCTTAGCTTTAGTTTGCCCAGATGACTGGAAAGAGTTTGATAACTCTTGCTATAAGGTAATGGAAAATTACCTACAATCAAGCACATTTGACTGGTTGAAGGCTTTACGAGTGTGTCTCGGGTTTGGGGGCAACCTCGCCAGCATAGCCGATGAGGCGGAAATGGAATTTCTTAGCAGCATGTCTTCCAAGCTCACCAATCATTCAGCTTGGATTGGCTTGCTTTACTCGGCTGGTAACGGTGGATACAACTGGAGTGATGGCACGCCTTTTGACAATTCCGTTCACGTACACTGGTTCCATGAAAACCCAGCCAACAAAAGCCTGGGTGGCAACTACTTTTGCGCTGACCTGTGGAGGAGAGGTTTGAACTTTACAAGATGCGGTTGCAAGGAAAACCAATTTTACATATGTAAAAGACCCAAAGGTAGGTGGTTGTCACGAAGATATCAGCTGCAGCAGTTTTCACTCCAAGGCCTTAAAATTTAAACATTATACCACATGGAGGATTGGGTGGATTTCAACTGTCCCGTATAGTTTGGGAGTAATTTTTAAACTCTCTTTTTTTTAAAAAAGAAGCAACTTAAGTATGGCCTGCGTACAGGGTGAGCGATCTACTTTTTTACTTTGTGAAACAATGTGTCGATTTCATTTACCTACGTGTAAGTGACTGTAGGGTGGCGCGCGATTAGAACAATATCGTGCCTTGTCCCATGCGCGATCTCTCGCATGTGTCCTTTCTGGTGGGATCACCGCGTCGCGTCCCGTGTGGCTCCAAAGTATAAACCAACCTTGAACCCAGGCTCTCTTCTCTTTTCCTCCCTTGTCATCAAGAGAGTCTGGGTTCGAGGTTGCGTATAATGCACCTATCTTGGTTTGCCCCAGGATGGGGGGGCGGGCAACCCACGGGAATTAGACTTCCACAGTGATCCCCAGGGTGGGAAATTTGACTTGACTGCCAGTTTGTTGTGCTAGTGCCTGGTGTGGGAATTTGACTTCTAATGGCGACCCAAGGGTGGGGAAATTGACATTTGAAAACCTGATAATGTCAAATTTCCCGTGGGTTGACACCCCCACCCCCCCTCCCCCCTCCCCCCCATCCTGGGGCAAACCATTGATAGGTGCATAAACTTCCTCTCATTTATCTCCAAAGCCCTCTAACTTCACACTTATTAATTACGCCTACTTCTCATCAGGTCCAATAGCTTGTCCTGATGGCTGGTTTCTTAGGGGATCATCCTGTTACCAAGCAAGAGACAAAATCGAATCGTGGAATGTGGCGCATAACTCCTGTTCATCATCAACCGGAGGTCATTTGGCAAAGGTGGATGACATGGATGAACAACAGTTTATTGCCGTTTACATAGGTGTAACTGGTCAAAGGGAAGGTCTAGTAACGGTAAGAACAATATTAGAATGCAATCGATAGAGGGTGGTAGCATAAAATGGAAGCAAAAGATAATAAAAACAATTTGAGGAACAAGATATATTTTTTGTGTGATTTTGTTAATAACCAAGCTTTCAAACAAAGAATTGAGTGAAGCTATCGATGGTGCACGGAATCTTTGATCCTTGAACCTGATTGGGCAATGACACGAGTTTCCACATTAAGAACCACTGGCGACTCTGCAAGCTATTCTGGAAGCGAGCGAGAAAGCAATGTAGTGAAAGCATTATTCAGTCACGCAAATAAAAAATTATGTCACGCACTGTGGAAAACTCTAAAATTCAAACTGCTCTATTTTTAAAATAAAGCAAGCTATCGAGCTGAAAACTTGCAGGCAGATACATTTCTAAAATGTCTTTTACGTGATGAAGATAAAAATGCAAAAGTCTGTTTACTTTTGAATTTTAGCTTTTTATGACGTCACGTGAAAACCATCATTCTCATACATTCATCACTCAGGGTACCAACGAAATGACCAGCTCCCAGTTGGCTTGTTAACTCAGTTGGTAGAGCACTGCACCAGTATCGCAGAGGTTGTGGGTTAGGTGCCTAGAAAACTAAGACTTACGACCTAAGAGCCCTAGAAAACCCAAGAACCAAAAACCGAGTGGGCTTGTAATTGAAATTTTACAGTGTGCGCTACAATAGCTTTGATGGGGCTCAGGTTGTATCACGCTGGTCACAGTTAAGCTTTGGAACTAGAAAATAGTGATCAATGCCTTGATAATCCAGGGAAGGGGGAAACGAGCGCATGCAGAGAGAATGTCCATTTTCCCCCAATCCCTTTCCCTTTCTAGCACCTGCCATGCAGGCTATGTGAGTCATAAAATCTGATAAGGACAATCTGCATACAACTGCTTAACGCATCCCATTTAGTTGAAAAGCTTCCATTTCCTGAACACTTGTAAAAGTTTCTCTGTTGTATGGGAATAGAGCGCTTGCCATAATTATATGTCACACAATTGGGCAGTTACCAGGAACATGGGGGTGGGGTTGTGGTGTGAGGGGGGGGGGGTGCTCCAGAGTGGCTATAAGCTATCACAGCACTGCAGTACAGTGAAACAGGGACACCAACATGCTGGATTTGTACTTTTATGACTCTGTTTGTGTTGAGACAATGTTTTATGCTACAAACTGCAATGAAAGCACTCATGACTAACTGCAACATTTATTTGTTGTGATGAAAGCATGTGTGGGTTGACGAAAAAAGCAACGACAAGTGTGTTCAAATAAAAACTACCAGTGGTGAGAAGATTGAACAAAATTGTGGAGACACAAGTTTTTACATTTGTGAACAGCCAGTTGCAGGTAAGAGTTAGCTATTAACTATGGCTGTGTGAATGCATCTGTTCAGGACAAATGTAACTCGCCTACTGTATGCATTGTTAACTGACTCATCAATTAGGCATTCGTCAAAGGACTTAAGATTTCATCCATTTTTATATTTGGATAGACTTAACCAGTTAAATGCCACTGCCATTTTGTTGTGAAAGTAATTAAGGGACTGAGGCTCTTTCTCGCAGTTGTAATAAGGAATTCAGGTCAGGTCAGTTACACAAGACAAAACTAACAAATTTTCCTGATATAAATTTCATTAATCACTTGATCAAATATTCATAATAGACATTTTCATAGTGCAGCACAGATTTGATTAGAAGGGACGTTTCTTTTACTTCTTTTCATGTTTGCAAGAGTCACAATTTACTTTGCCTTCCTTTTCCAGAAATTTATCTAGAAACAAATAATTTGATGTGGTGAATTGATTTTGTTGAAATTGATGTTGTCATTGCAATCACATTTTGCTAGACAGTTTGTTTTAGAAATTGGAATAAATATTGTTTTCACTCAAAACAGTTGGCTTTGGACTGGCAAATAAATAAACTGAACCGAACTGAAACTGTGTGCCCTTTGAAATCAAGACTTCTCATAGAATTCAACCTTTGATTTCCTTGATATGAGTACAACAACATATTTTCAACATAAGACCAAAGTCGTTTTTTCCAAGCACCTGCCATTGCCATAGCAACTCACTAGATTTTGTGTTCATCTAAAATGTGAGGCCAATTATTGGCCTCACATTTTAGATGAACACAAAATCTAGTGAGACACTTCATAATGAAGCTGTAACATTATTTCATAAATAAATTAAATAAACTTGAAACTTGAAACTTTAAGGAAGCAGACTACTCAGCAATATCACCAATAGGGAGGACAAGCCCTAATAGTTCATTGACTTCGCACCCTCCCCCCTCCCCTTTTCCTTCCCCTTTCCCCCACCCATTTCTCCATCCCCCCTTAAGGCCCCTTCCCCCACCTTTGACTTTCCTTCAGCCTGAAAAGAAGTCTGATCTAGAAAGGGTTTAACGATGTGCCAAAAATTCCAGGTTCCTTTATAAACCCCTTTGGTATCCTTTTTTTGCTTTCTTGACAGGCTACCCCTGTTATAAACGCCCAAGCAACACATCATCAAATGACTGTTCAGTCAACTGCACATATCCAGCAAATATGTGTTTTAAACACAGATACAATGACTCAGTTGTCATTCAAGGTTGTATGTCAGCTGATCAATGCACTCAAATCAAGACTGGAAATCAAAGCAACACTGGAAATCAAACTAAAATTGGAAGTCAAACCGAACATTTGGAATGTTGCCAAGGGAAGTTTTGCAACACAGGTGAGTTAACCCATTGACTACCGCAGGTTTTTACATTTTCGGAGTGATTTTCTTCCTATAAACGATGAATAGCAATTCGTGACTCTTTATTTGAACTACCAGGGAAAAGTGGTGCTGTCCTAAGCCACTGGAGGCTCAAGGTTTCTGAAAACGTCATTTTGACGTAGCTATTTTTTATCTGTGAAGCGACAGCAATGGCCCAAGTTGGGTTTGCTTGCGATTTCTGCTAAATTTACAGCCATTTTTCATCTTTAGCGGCTGCCTGATGAGCATCATTAAGCGTGACGGTAGCTAAGAGTCCACTTTCTCAAAGAATCGAGCGAGGTGATGTACTTTGTTGTTGAATTTCGCTTGTTACTCGACGAACTGGGAATTTGGCCGATCGAACACTTAGTACCTTTGGGACTCGACTATTGATGAATTTCTCGACCTACCGCCACATATTTTGGAATTTCTGTGTAATGAAGATGACCACGAGCAGGAAATTTTGGTGGTAGGTCGGAGTGGCTATGTGAAAGAATTGGGGGAAGGAACGGGTGCTGTCAAAAATTCTCGTTAGTTCCCAGCATGCAATGCGCTGAAGATGTAGAAAATGTCGGGAAGGCCCGAATGCACTGGAACAAAAGGCTGTATCTACGCTCGGGAGAAGAATATGAACAAAAAAGTCATTTCTAAGCTAGAAAAAGGACTGAATTTCGTTATGATGGTTGAGTTTTGGTTTTTCGACGATGATTTCCCTAAAAAAACATGAAGGCAAAAAGGGGCATTTTTGTTGTTTCTCTTTGACGTTAAAAACGGCCAGTTTCGTTCTTGTCCAAACTCAAAAGGCCATATTTGGTAAAAATCGCTACGTTTCTTGCATTTATTGGATATCCAAATTTAAAGGGCATTCCATTTCGTGCTCACAACTAACAGTTAAGGCAATATTCGTGCGATTGAGAGAGTTGCAATGTTTTGAAGCATGGGAGTTTTTTACGGCCGGTTTTGGCCGGCACGGGTGCCAGTGGGTTAAACAATTTGCAAAGTTGTTCAAACAGCAGAAATTAGTTCCTTATACTGTAACTTAATAGTGTCAGTAACAAATTGAAATGGATTTCTGGAAACAAAGTGTGTACTAACTGCTTTTAATTAGTTTATCAGCCATAATGTGTATTTGCTTTAGTTAAACAAACTAATGGGACAAAACATTCATAACCACCAGTACAATGTCGGTGATATTCAAGATCCTGTAGTTTCGAATTCTTCAAACTTAAGAATTTAAAAGTTTGTTGAACACTAATTTTGCGATGTACTGTAAGCTTACCTTTATACTAAATACACTACACTGTAGTAGAGAAAATACAGTGTATTTATTTTTATCAATCAATGGAAGCATTCTTTCTCTCTTAATGGCATGACTATTGTAGGAGACTTACCAGTAATTGCAGTTTAATTTGGCATCACTTCTATTTTGCTGTTTCTGCAGGTAGCCTTGTTTACATGTACACTGGGTTATTAATTATTAAATAATATATTGTTCTAACAACAAATTGTCAAAGACTTCCTGACCATTTTTTTTCAACATTAAGGTACACTGTGTAGCAGGGCTGTCATTTCCTTGGCTTTTATAGGTGGGAACTCTGGCTACTCTGACAGAAAAACAAAACACTGACACCTGGCTACTTGTTCCCCCCACCCACCCAACTTCAAAAATTAGTGACAATCCTGCTGGTGTAGACTGCTCTGAACAAGTTTTCCTTTCACATTAATTTTAGAAATCTCCTGTTATGAGTGTTCAAGTAACACATCATTTGAAGACTGCACAAGCAAACAAATTGTGGTGGATTGCCCAATACCCGTGCACCGTTGTGCCAAGATGGAATACAAAAGAACAGTGGAGGGGAAAGTAAGGACATCTTTTCAAAAAGGATGCGCCACAATCGACCAATGCAAAATAACCAGTGAAAGGATAGTGGATTGCTGTGGTGATGATCAGTGTAATACAGGTAACAAATACAGAATACATTTAATTTTGCTCAGGTTTGATACAGTACTGTGCAAAAGTAATGAGAGCGAATTTCGTCGAAATTCGCGCTTTGTTCTCACTGAAATTTCGCCGATTTTTCGCTCGAAGTTTCGCACATTAGACATATGCATGCGAAATTTTGTAGGATTGTGCGAAATTTCGAACAGGACATCGAAAAATCGAAGGAGCGCTAAAGGGAAAGAAATATCAGCGAAATTTCGCAAAAATGAGCCATGCGAAATTTCGAACAAACGAAATGTCGGCGAAAGTTCATGCTCAGTGGAACGAGGCTAACGTGAACACGTGCTCAGTGAAATTTCGCAAAACCGATAAACTTACTTGTGATTTAGGGACTTGTTGAAATGTTGTTCTTTCGCTTAGCTAACAACAACAAGTTAATGTCTAAATCCTTCAAATACAAGTACGTTCGATCTCCATTGTGTCCATTTGCGTGAAAACAACCTCAAGGGAAAGTAAAAAAATCACACCTCAAACTCGGCGTCTCTCTTCCTCTCTTCTCACAATAGATCTTACCGATACGGCGGCCAGGTGTTCGTTTTAGTTTCATTCAAATGGCTGTAACCTACCATTAGATATTCCTCATCGTCACGTTTTATCATTGCAAAGATATTTTAACACTACGGCGAGTTCGCAACTCAAATGTTTTAGTGTCAAATAGAGCATTTTAGCGCGGGTTTGTTTTTTAATTCGATGCGGGCAAAACTACAAAACGAAGACCTAATCGACTTTAATGGGGTGACCCGAAAACACTGACCCCAGGTCCATGGACCCCACTACTGACCGGGTCCATGGACTACCTCTACTGACCCCCACTACTGACCCCCCTAAAAAAACAACGGTAACAAAAAACGGCAACTAGAGATTTTGGGCGTTTTCCATTTACCAAGAGATTCCGGAAATTCCGGTTGGGATGTAAATGGAACACATGTTTTTGGTTCGTTCCAATGGAAAATTTCCGAAATAAACGGAACTTCTGCAAAGGTAGTCCTGTTTTCCCGTTGGAAACTTTCCGATGGAAAATGCGTGTTCCATTTACGAGTTTCACAATGTTTCACCAGTTCCAGGTCTTTCACGGCCACATCTTTGGTAAGATGGCGGCTCCTTCTTCGGTCACCTCGACTAGTTTTATACGAATGCCCCGTGTGTTATGGACTAGCACCCGATCTTCATACGTAAATGAATCACAATTGTGTGATGTATACCAATGGTAAGCAGAGTTTATTGAAGAAAACATTAAATTTTGCCCGAGGGTTCTCTGAGTAAGCTTATTCCGATTGTTTCCCGCGTAATACTTTGCATCTGAAATTAAACAATGTCTTTCGTTATTTTCCTTTCACAGTAGGCGTTTTCACTGCGGCTTTGCCATACAACCAATAAGAGTATCGCTGAGGAATCTTCCAGTGGCTTCATTTCCGTACACTAAGCTTCAAGGGCCCGCCTCGAGTCGCCCTGAAGTGGCTTGCAATATTCATCGATGAAATATCGTGGCAATATATTTTTGAAAAACCCTTCGTTTCGGCGATGATCGCGACTCATATAAGCTGCAATCGCTGCGAGGATAGAAGTGTCATCATCGTTTAAAAGACTTTCTACATAGACAACTCTACAGTTTCGTTTAAGACATCTTTGTTACTATTTGAAAGTTTAGTGGGAAAGTGTGGAGCCTGGGAATGAATGGAACGTTTGTCAAATGGAACACGTTCTTCACCGATGGTCATTTCCCATCGAAATTTCCGGAATTTTTTGGTAAATGGAAAACGCCCTTTATTTACTTACTGTTTGTCTGGATAGGCCACTCGCGTGGGCGAAATTTCGATTGTTACGCTGCACGAATATTGCTGCTGTATTGCCTTGTTGTGATACAAAAGTTGTTGCTTTTCATATGTGAATTATTCTGTTTGCAGTAGTTTCCCTTCTCTATCATTTATCATTCATAACAAAGTTGCTCTGTTTAAAGATTTGGCAACTAAACTCATAACAGTGAAATGGACATCGGCATATCTTTCTTTGCCGAAGGAGCACTATTTTGGGAAGCCTGGACGAGATAATGAACCCGCGGGGGAATGAGCCGAACAAAATGAAGGAGGTAAATATGTGATAAACGGACAGAAAGGACGGTAACTAAGTTTAAATCGGTCGTGCTCTTTGTCAGCTCTCAACCCCATTTGCAAGTTGGCGATATTTCGAAGCACTTCGGTCCTCCATACATCGCGATTGAAGTGAAGGAGGCAGCAGTATTTGCGCAGCGTAATAGTCAAAATTTTGTCCACGCGAGTGGCCTATCCAGACAAACGGTAAGTCAATGAAATCTCTAGTTGCCGTTTTTTGTTACCGTTGGATTTTTTAGGGGGGTCAGTAGTGCTAGTCCATTGACCGGTCCATAAAGTAGTCCACGGACCCGGTCAGTAGTGGGGTCCATGGACCGGGGGTCAGTGTTTTCGGGTCACCCACTTTAATGTTTTAGCGTGAAATAAAGCGTTTTAGCGCTGGTCTTCGTTTTGTAGTTTGAGGCGGGCAAAACCAAAACGAAGGCCTAATCGATTTCAGCGTTTTGCCATCAAATAAAGCCTTTTAGCGAGGGTCTTTGTTTTGAAGATTGAGGCGTGCAAAACAACAAGACCAGGACCTAATCGATTTCATTGTTTTAGCATCAAATGAAGCATTTTTGCGCGGGTCTTCGTTTTGTATTTCGAGGCGGGCAAAACTACAAAATGAAGACCTAATCAATTTCAGCGTTTTGCCGTGAAATAAAGCGTTTTAGCAAGGGTCTTTGTTTTGAAGTTCGGGGTGAGCAAAATAACAAAACGAGGACCTAATCGATTTCATTGTTTTAGCATCAAATAAAGCATTTTTGCGAGGGTCTTCATTTTGTATTTCGACGTGGGCAAAACTACAAAATGAAGACCTAATCGATTTCAGCGTTTTGCTGTCAAAGTGGGTCTTTGATTTGAAGTTCGAGGCAGGCAAAACTACAAGACGAGCGTTTTTGCGCGGATCTTCGTTTTGAAGTTCGAGGCAGGCAAAACCACCAAACAACCCCGGTAGATATCCTGCCAAGGTCGGTTTCGGAAGTCGAATACTGAAACTTCCACTTCGACGTTTGCCGAGATTATTGAGGAATTATTCAACGAGAATTTTATCAGTTCCTAGGGAAACCGTACGGATAGTAAAAGTTCTGTTCATGAGCACGCAACGATATCACATATTGAAGCGAATTATTTTAGCTCAGTGATGTTAATTTACTTTCACGGTGTTCAAGAAGGGTAATAATTGCAGACTGATTTGTGTAAATTACTCGCAAATATGTTCACTATTACCATGTATTGCAAGTATGTTTGATTTAGGAATACGAGCGAATTTTAATTAGCGTTCAAAAGAGATATATCTCCCTCCAAAAACAAAACACATTAGGGCCGTTTATACGAGAGAAAATAAGCCGCGGCTTACTCTGGCCACGGCTTACATCAGACGCGAACACTCCGTATAAATGGTACAAAATCTATGTTCACAGCTTTCTCAAGCTGCGGCTTATCCTGGCCTAGCTTGGTGTTTTTACTCGTATAAATGGTTCCTTTCGCGTCTTATGTAAGCCGCGGCCAGAGTAAGCCGCGGCTTATTTTCTCTCGTATAAACAGCCCTATTGTTTTTCCGATATTGCATGCGAAAGAGAAACAAAGAAAACTCGAGCCTTTGGTTGTAATTTAGTGCTATTTTCTGGAACCGGTGAGCCTCCCTCAAGAGTTCATCAAAACCAAAACAAACTATTGGGTTTCGTTTTCCCGTTCCCGCAGTCATGTTTCGTGTGCATCAGGTCTAAAGATAGAATTTAATTAAACTCTCGCCATAAATAAACGTTCACGTTTAAGGATTATGACAGATAAGCGTGAAAATTGACGCCCCATATCAAACAGAAACGAGTGCCAGAAGCGATTCGATTACATTGGAATGTTCAGAGTAGCTGGATATCCTGCTGAGATTGGTGGCAAATTGCCCCCTATCTCAGCGGGATCCAGAGGTATTTTTGTGGTTGCTAAGAACCTCTGGCTCGTTATGAAAACAAGCAAAGTAACAAGCAGAACTTTTATACCAAATAAAACTCATATTAAGACATGCAACACATCATTTTTATTCTGTTTTGCGAGAAAAATGTGATCGATCTTACTGCTTAAACTGAGACAGGCACGGATTGAATTCTTATCGCAGACGAAATCGCAAATTACCTATGATTACCGAAATTTCTGAAATAGCTTTCCAAGTCGGAGGAATATTACAATGGACGCTATTGTTATTCAATGGTTTATAAATGAAATAGCCGAGTATTCTGAAATCTAGCCGCCAAAACACCGATCTTGTTCAGAAAGTCTATCCTTTGGCTTAAATAAACGATCAGGATAATATTTATTTTTGAAAATAACTCGATCTTGAAAGATGTCGGATAGCGTGTACTCGTTGATAGATAAAAGTTTCGACTTCTCGTCCAACCACTTTGCCAGGGCGTAGTTGTATGTATCTGTTGCAGACAAAATGGGTCGCATGGCAAGACGTTCTTAATGGGTCTTGGGGAGACATGAAGATGGGCTAGTCTTGAGCCTTTCTTGCAGACGGAATCTGACTCCTTCCCAAGCAAAATAGAAGATTCCGTCTGCAAGAAAGGCTCAGGACTAGCCCATCTTTATGGTCTCCCCAAGACCCATGAAGAACGTCTTGCCATGCGACTCATTTTGTCAGCAACAGATACATACAACTACGCCCTGGCAACGTGGTTGGATGAGAAGTTGAATTCAATATTGCGGCAAAAAACAGTTACATGTACCATGCTGTAACTTTCGGGGTGTCACACAAAGCTCTCTTTGATGGGAGGTTACGTGAGGGCGAGAATACATCACAACCAGTCTAGTTTGAATAATACGTTAGATAGACTCTGGAAAAGAGGTTGCATTCCTAGTCAAGTGTAGATCACAATTAGTGTAGCAAGATGCATGAGCTGGCTCAGAGGAGCCTTTGATTTCGGGCTTTCTTTTCGCTACTGCTTTAGTAACGTTCATAAGTGCGATGATCACTCTCATGGTCATAATGTTTGATATTGTTGGCCAACAGTACTTGGAGCGTTTGTGCGGGCATTAATTGCGAAGCATTGTTGAAAGGATATTGACGACTTTTTTTTGCAGAGCCGTCTCCACCAAGAAATGTCACAGCAAAGAGTGCTAACTCAACTGCAATAAAAGTCACTTGGGTTGAAGCCTTGCATCCCAACGGTGCCATACTCTACAAGCTTTACATGCGCTCAAGTCAAGACGATGATTCCACGAATCAGTTACCTGTATATGAGGGACCGGGCACTACTTACGTTGCGAGTGGTTTACAGGAGTACGTCATGTACACCTTCACTGTTGTGTCTTTCAACGTCAAGAATAATTGGACCAGCCAGCAGATAGTTGCCAAGGAAAATACTCACCCGGCAGGTAATTGGAAGTTGACAGTAACAGATAAACTCTGCTTGGGCGGATAGTTAAAGATATGATCTCTAGTGAGAAATGCTGCAATTGTGTTGTCCTTCATCCCCCACGTGGAACCTCGATTGAACGAACCTCTATATAACGAAGTCTTCGATATAACAAACGATATTCTTCATCCCTACTTTTTAAAATGTACGGAAAAGTACCTGGATATAACGAACCAATTTCCCTAGTCCCGTAAGTCCCTTGGCTCTTCGTTAAATCTAGGTTCCACTGTACTATCGCGCGTGTTCATACGGCGGAGCAACGGGGAAAAAAGTGGATTGTTTTGCAGTTTCTATTGCACACTTTTATATCCTCCTCACAAGTTAACGCATTTCGACCTTTTCGCTTTCTGTTGATCTTTTTGTTTAATTCAACCTCAGAACCTGCAGGTCCACCACACTATGTCACTGCCGTGCCTCTTTCGTCATCTTCAATTCAAGTCACATGGATTCCACCTCTTCTGTCTGAGCGGAATGGTGTAATTAGTCATTATACGGTGAAGTACTCATCAAAGTCTGGCCAATCAGGAAGTGTAAACACAAGTGATAACAGTACCAGCATTGTAATCACAGGCCTCTCCTTTTTTACAAGTTACTCATTCACGGTAAAAGCATGGAATGTTGTGGGATCAGGCCCTGACAGTAAACCAGTCAATATTACGACACTGGAAGATAGTGAGTATTAATGAACAAACCCGATCACTCTCTACGTGTGTTTTACATTTTGGTACACTTCTTTGCTGTCCGCTGCAAGATACCTTCTTGAAATGACCAAATCCAAGGCGTATCGGAGAACTTGAGCACACAACGGTGAATTTTTCTTTCTTTTTTCTTACTTTCAACACCATTCCAACGAAATTGTACAAGTCATGTAGCTCCCAGATAGTTCGCCCACATTGTAAAAGTTGAGCTAGTTGGAGCAAAATCGGAGTAAGTGTAACGTGAATTTATATTTTGAAGAACGTCTTCGTTGCCGCCGATGACTGTGGTCGATCCGCTGACTGTGGTCGATGCTCAGCTCGCTACACTGAATCAAAACAAGCAAAGTAACCAGCAGAACTTTTATACCAAATAAAACTCATATTAAGATTTGCAACGCATCATTTTTATTCTGTTTTGCGAGAAAAATGTGATCGATTTTACTGCTTAAACTGAGACAGGCACGGATTGAATTCTTATCGCAGACGAAATCGCAAATTACTTATGATTACTGAAATGTCTGAAATAGCTTTCCAAGTCGGAGGAATATTACAATGGACGCTATTGTTATTCAATGGTTTATAAATGAAATAGCCGAGTATTCTGAAATCTAGCCGCCAAAACACCGATCTTGTTCAGAAAGTCTATCCTTTGGCTTAAATAAACGATCAGGATAATATTTATTTTTGAAAATAACTCGATCTTGAAAGATGTCGGATATCGTGTACTCGTTGATAGATAAAAGTTTCGACTTCTCGTCCAACCACTTTGCCAGGGCGTAGTTGTATGTATCTGTTGCAGACAAAATGGGTCGCATGGCAAGGCGTTCTTAATGGGTCTTGGGGAGACATGAAGATGGGCTAGTCTTGAGCCTTTCTTGCAGACGGAATCTGACTCCTTCCCAAGCAAAATAGAAGATTCCGTCTGCAAGAAGGCTCAGGGCTAGCCCATCTTTATGGTCTCCCCAAGACCCATGAAGAACGTCTTGCTATGCGACCCATTTTGTCTTCAACAGACACATACAACTACGCCCTGGCAACGTGGTTGGATGAGAAGTTGAATTCAATATTGCGGCAAAAAACAGTTACATGTACCATGCTGTAACTTTCGGGGTGTCAAACAAAGCTCTCTTTGATGGGAGGTTACGTGAGGGCGAGAATACATCACAACCAGTCTAGTTTGAATAATACGTTAGATAGACTCTGGAAAAGAGGTTGCATTCCTAGTCAAGTGTAGATCGCAATTAGTGTAGTAAGATGCATGAGCTGGCTCAGAGAAGCCTTTGATTTCGGGCTTTCTTTTCGCTACTGCTTTAGTAACGTTCATAAGTGCGATGATCACTCTCATGGTCATAATGTTTGATATTGTTGGCCAACAGTACTTGGAGCGTTTGTGCGGGCATTAATTGCGAAGCATTGATGAAAGGATATTGACGACTTTCTTTTGCAGAGCCGTCTCCACCAAGAAATGTCACAGCAAAGAGTGCTAACTCAACTGCAATAAAAGTCACTTGGGTTGAAGCCTTGCATCCCAACGGTGTCATACTCTACAAGCTTTACATGGGGTTGAGTCAAGATGGTGAATCCACGAATCAGTTACCTGTATATGAGGGACTGGGCACTACTTACGTTTCGAGTGGTTTACAGGAGTACGTCATGTACACCTTCACTGTTGTGTCTTTCAACGTCAAGTATAATTGGACCAGCCAGCAGATAGTTGCCAAGGAAACTACTCACCCGGCAGGTAATTGGAAGTTGACTGTAACAGATAAACGCAGCTTCTGTGATTCTGCTTGGGCGGATAGTTAAAGATATGATCTCTAGTGGGACATGCTGTAATTGTTTTGTCCTTCATCCCCCACGTGGAACCTCGATTGAATAAACCTCTATATAACGAAGTCTTCGATATAACAAGCGATATTATTCATCCCTGCTTTTGAAAATGTACGGAAAAGTACCTGGATGTAACGAACCAATTTCCCTAGTCCCGTAAGTCCCTTGGCTCTTCGTTAAATCTAGGTTCCACTGTACTATCGCGCGTGTTCATACGGCGGAGCAACGGGAAAAATAGTGGATTGTTTTGCAGTTTCTATTGCACACTTTTATATCCTCCTCACAAGTTAACGCATTTCGACCTTTTCGCTTTCTGTTAACTTTTTTGTTTAATTCAACCTCAGAACCTGCAGGTCCACCACATTATGTCACTGTCATGCCTCTTTCGTCATCTTCAATTCAAGTCACATGGATTCCACCTCTTCTGTCTGAGCGGAATGGTGTAATTAGTCATTATACGGTGAAGTACTCATCAAAGTCTGGCCAATCAGGAAGTGTAAACACAAGTGATAACAGTACCAGCATTGTAATCACAGGCCTCTCCTTTTTTACAAGTTACTCATTCACGGTAAAAGCATGGAATGTTGTGGGATCAGGCCCTGACAGTAAACCAGTCAATATTACGACACTGGAAGATAGTGAGTATTAATGAACAAACCCGATCACTCTCTACGTGTGTTTTACATTTTGGTACACTTCTTTGCCGTCCGCTGCAAGATACCTTCTTGAAATGACCAAATCCAAGGCGTATCGGAGAACTTGAGCACACAACGGTGAATTTTTCTTTCTTTTTTCTTACTTTCAACACCATTCCAACGAAATTGTACAAGTCATGTAGCTCCCAGATAGTTCGCCCACATTGTAAAAGTTGAGCTAGTTGGAGCAAAATCGGAGTAAGTGTAACGTGAATTTATATTTTGAAGAACGTCTTCGTTGCCGCCGATGACTGTGGTCGATCCGCTGACTGTGGTCGATGCTCAGCTCGCTACACTGAATCAAAACAAGCAAAGTAACCAGCAGAACTTTTATACCAAATAAAACTCATATTAAGATTTGCAACGCATCATTTTTATTCTGTTTTGCGAGAAAAATGTGATCGATTTTACTGCTTAAACTGAGACAGGCACGGATTGAATTCTTATCGCAGACGAAATCGCAAATTACTTATGATTACTGAAATGTCTGAAATAGCTTTCCAAGTCGGAGGAATATTACAATGGACGCTATTGTTATTCAATGGTTTATAAATGAAATAGCCGAGTATTCTGAAATCTAGCCGCCAAAACACCGATCTTGTTCAGAAAGTCTATCCTTTGGCTTAAATAAACGATCAGGATAATATTTATTTTTGAAAATAACTCGATCTTGAAAGATGTCGGATATCGTGTACTCGTTGATAGATAAAAGTTTCGACTTCTCGTCCAACCACTTTGCCAGGGCGTAGTTGTATGTATCTGTTGCAGACAAAATGGGTCGCATGGCAAGGCGTTCTTAATGGGTCTTGGGGAGACATGAAGATGGGCTAGTCTTGAGCCTTTCTTGCAGACGGAATCTGACTCCTTCCCAAGCAAAATAGAAGATTCCGTCTGCAAGAAGGCTCAGGGCTAGCCCATCTTTATGGTCTCCCCAAGACCCATGAAGAACGTCTTGCTATGCGACCCATTTTGTCTTCAACAGACACATACAACTACGCCCTGGCAACGTGGTTGGATGAGAAGTTGAATTCAATATTGCGGCAAAAAACAGTTACATGTACCATGCTGTAACTTTCGGGGTGTCAAACAAAGCTCTCTTTGATGGGAGGTTACGTGAGGGCGAGAATACATCACAACCAGTCTAGTTTGAATAATACGTTAGATAGACTCTGGAAAAGAGGTTGCATTCCTAGTCAAGTGTAGATCGCAATTAGTGTAGTAAGATGCATGAGCTGGCTCAGAGAAGCCTTTGATTTCGGGCTCTCTTTTCGCTACTGCTTTAGTAACGTTCATAAGTGCGATGATCACTCTCATGGTCATAATGTTTGATATTGTTGGCCAACAGCACTTGGAGCGTTTGTGCGGGCATTAATTGCGAAGCATTGATGAAAGGATATTGACGACTTTCTTTTGCAGAGCCGTCTCCACCAAGAAATGTCACTGCAAAGAGTGCTAACTCAACTGCAATAAAAGTCACTTGGGTTGAAGCCTTGCATCCCAACGGTGTCATACTCTACAAGCTTTACATGGGGTTGAGTCAAGATGGTGAATCCACGAATCAGTTACCTGTATATGAGGGACTGGGCACTACTTACGTTTCGAGTGGTTTACAGGAGTACGTCATGTACACCTTCACTGTTGTGTCTTTCAACGTCAAGTATAATTGGACCAGCCAGCAGATAGTTGCCAAGGAAACTACTCACCCGGCAGGTAATTGGAAGTTGACTGTAACAGATAAACGCAGCTTCTGTGATTCTGCTTGGGCGGATAGTTAAAGATATGATCTCTAGTGGGACATGCTGTAATTGTTTTGTCCTTCATCCCCCACGTGGAACCTCGATTGAATAAACCTCTATATAACGAAGTCTTCGATATAACAAGCGATATTATTCATCCCTGCTTTTGAAAATGTACGGAAAAGTACCTGGATGTAACGAACCAATTTCCCTAGTCCCGTAAGTCCCTTGGCTCTTCGTTAAATCTAGGTTCCACTGTACTATCGCACGTGTTCATACGGCGGAGCAACGGGAAAAATAGTGGATTGTTTTGCAGTTTCTATTGCACACTTTTATATCCTCCTCACAAGTTAACGCATTTCGACCTTTTCGCTTTCTGTTAACTTTTTTGTTTAATTCAACCTCAGAACCTGCAGGTCCACCACATTATGTCACTGTCATGCCTCTTTCGTCATCTTCAATTCAAGTCACATGGATTCCACCTCTTCTGTCTGAGCGGAATGGTGTAATTAGTCATTATACGGTGAAGTACTCATCAAAGTCTGGCCAATCAGGAAGTGTAAACACAAGTGATAACAGTACCAGCATTGTAATCACAGGCCTCTCTTTTTTTACAAGTTACTCATTCACGGTAAAAGCATGGAATGTTGTGGGATCAGGGCCTGACAGTGAACCAGTCAATATTACGACACTGGAAGATAGTGAGTATTAATGAACAAACCCGATTACTCTCTACGTGTTGTTTACATTTTGGTATACTTCTTTGCCGTCCTCTGCAAAATACCCTCTTGAAATGACCAAATCCAAGGCGTATCGGAGAACTTGAGCACACAACGGTGAATTTTTCTTTCTTTTTTCTTACTGTCAACACCATTTCTACGAAATTGTACAAGTCATGTAGCTCCCAGATAGTTCGCCCACATTGTAAAAGTTGAGCTAGTTGGAGAAAAATCGAGTAAGTGCAACGTGAATTTGTATTTTGAAGAACGTCTTCGTTGCCGCCGGTGACTGTGGTCGATGCTCAGCTCGCTAATACATTGTAGAGCAGTTGATAATTTTGTACCACAGTTACTGAGTTGGAGAGGGCTTGAGTCATTGTAAGCCAGTCAGCTTTAGGATTGGTTGACAATACTCGCGCCACTTTCTCAACCACTGAGAAGCAACAGTAAAACCACGCTCTCATTTTCCCGCGCTTAGCGCCAGGTGCATTATATACATATTTTCTTCGTATTTTGATTGGTTCATCACGCCCTTTGCACTTGTTGTGATTGGCAGGCCACAGTAATTGCATTGGTTTCGTTTCACTACACTTGATATAAAACCGCTTTACAGCTGTGTAATTTCTTACACGGCCTTCGCCTCCCACGAATGTTGGAGCCCAGACCATGAACGCCACCGCCATCAAAGTGACATGGCAAGAACCGCTTTACCCGAACGGCGAGATCGGTTACTGCCTGTTCTTTTGGCAAAGGAGTGAGGGATTTGAAACGCGGAAGCTGGCCTATGATGGTTTATTGTTGGAGTCCACAGTGGCTGGTCTTCATGAATATGTGACTTACACTTTCATGGTTCTGGCCTATAACGTGGAGTATTCATGGAGTAGTAAAGCGGTGAATGTCTTTGAAACTACTCACCCTGCAGGTAACATTCCAACATCAAACATCGCCCATTTGAGGTTTGAACTGTTGAAAGTAAGAGGCATGTTTTGCAGTACGTTGAATTTATAATAATTGAATAGCGAAAAGATTTGTCTTATTTACTGCTTTGCAAGGTTTCGTTTAGCCGCAATCAACAAAGTAAGCAAGCGCCTATGTCTTCTACCACCAAAGCCGGTTTGCGTACCACCATTCGACCAATACATGTGGTTCCAAGACGTGTGCACGCGTACAAGATACGTATGTGCAATGATGGTACCGAATTTCCAATAGAGTGAATATTAATAATGATGATTTTTCATGATAAATTAGATTTACATAGCGCTTTACTGAATGCTTAATTGAAAACTAAAAATATGTAATCAAATACATAAATAAATAAATAAATATATTGTATAGAGTGAGCAGGGAAATAATTACAGCTAACTGACTCATTTATCTTTGGATCACCAACCTATTCCCTTCGGAAGGCGATTCAAAGTGATTTCTGAGAAATATTAAATAGTGGTGTATGATGGGAACAGAAGTCGAAACAACAAAGAAATGAGTGAGACCAGGAGACCCGGGTGCGATTCCCGGCTGAACACAGTTTCACTCATTTCTTTGTTGTTTCGATTTCTGTTCCCATCATACACTACGACATATATATATATATATATATATATATATATATATATATATATATATATATATATATATATATATATATATATATATATATATATATATATATATATATATATACATATGTGGAGGTAGAGTCTACCTTGGCATAAAGAGCTCAATGCTGTGGTAGCAGAGCTAAGTATACATAAGTTGAAGGATTAAAGAGGACGCATCGATTCTCTGTGACCCTGAGTTTCGCGTCTAAACGCTCGTCAGACAGAACTTTATTCAACTAAGAACATACCTTTTTATATACAAATGAGATGAGTGGCTTATTATTTCGCTAGTGTGATAATCTGCTCTACGTGTGAAATAATCTACGTGTGAAATAAAGATTCTATTGTTGGCGGCTTGTGAAATTTGCTAAGTAAAACTTATTCTCGTGGCGGCATTTGGAAATGAGTTCTGTTCTTTTGTTTGATAAAGACGGCTTCTTGGCTCTAATTAAGTTAAGTTTTTCTGTGAGGCACAAGTGGTACCGCTTGCTTTTGTTGCTGTAGGCCGGGGCGGTCGCTAAAATACTCCAGTTAATTGTAAAATTGGTGTTGTTGTCTTTTAAACAACGTTACACGCATTCAAACAGCACGAAACATATCTGGACACTCAAAGACAACAAATTTGGAGCCGTTTGACCGAAATGGGTCCAAAACTGGCGTTTTTCTGGATCGGACGAGCCTGACAATCACTTCACAGCACTGAGAAAGAGGGTATAAGAGAGTGAGAGAGGAGGAGGGGCGGAGGAGAAGAGAAAAAAGCACTAATCACTCTTTTAGTCTTTATAATGGTTACTTTGTGAACGATAAAAAACCGCACCAACAAAGGCCACTTTCGCGCAGGTACGTTTTGTCAAATCCAGACAGATATATACATCTATATAATTGAATAAATGCTTGAAAGAAAATTTGCCCTGAGCGGGATTTGAACCCACGTCCCCTCGTATACCAGTCGGGTGTGATGACCACTACACAGCATGTAGTGATGACCACTACACATATAATTATGGCACCTGAAGTATTGACAAGTCATATTTGTACACGCTTAACAGAATTAGTAGTTGCTGATAATAGATTGTTAAATAGCATTCGTGTTTGTTTGGAACTTATTCCGTTTTTGTAATTAGAGGATAAGTGTTTCGTTCTTTCTGCTAGCGAAAGCAGGATAAACAGAATGAGCAGACTCCAACTTGCTTGCAACACGCGGAATATGTGTTCGTTTTGGGAAAGTTTTGGCGGGAAAAATCCTGCGTGGCCACCATGCCAGTGACGTGGCACTGGAAGTTATAGTAAGACACTCGGTCCAGACCGTGTGTTCCTCTGGATAACCTTATTCCGCGTATTTTCTTCCTTGCAAACCGAAATACTGGGAATAAACAGAACGGTCCGGAGTACATACGTAATCAAACGTAGACGCGCGTGTGTGACTGCATGTTGCTGTGTGCTTCTAACCGCTTTTGAATGCGCGTGATCTGGCACTGACCCAGAGGGTTTGTTTCCTTGATCAGAGGCCATTCCGGGAAGTTGTGATCCGGAAGTCGGAAAATATCGGACTTCCGCTTGAATTGCGCATGCTCAGAGTTCAGTGCAATGTTGCATTTCTACTTAATTTCCGGCCGTTTGTGTTGTTTGATAGTCACTCGTTTGTTCAGACGTGCGCAGTGAGGGAACAAGACTCTAGGTACGAGATTGGAATTCGCGTAGCCTCGAACATGTTAATCGAAATTCAACAGCATTGCCTTGTAGAAGAGGGAAAGAGATACGATTATGACGACGGTTTTCCAGCAAATTGTTGATGATGGAAGCTGTGAAGTCGACGTAACAATACTAAGGTCATAAATACTCTCCCGTGCAATTAATCGACACTCTTATTATGTCCTATTCCTTTTATAGAACCTAAAGATCCACCAAGGAATGTCGTGATAAAAGGAACCACCTCAGTATCCATTACCTTGTCTTGGGACCCGCCACTTGAGCCGAATGGCATCATCCAGGGTTATAACGTCATGTACTACGATAAAGATCATTCGAACAACAAGAACTTTGACTACAACGTGAAGGGGCGCGTTCATACAATTCCTGAGTTAGAACCTTTTCGCTATTATCGGATACTTGTCGCTTGTCAGTCAAGCGGCGGGCTTGGGCCATACTCCGAGTGGATAGAACAACGGACAGATCCTGGAGGTAAATGTTTGCTTGGGTTTTATTTATATTAAAATTCGAGTACTGTCATCTTTTCTACTTTAACTTACCCGTGCGTGTGACTAGGGAAACGTAACATTGGTCTTCATATCACACACTAACTGTCATTCTTTGTCCCGTAAGAACGTTCACGTCAGCCCTTGGCTGTCAGTATTGATTTTGTTGTTGTATTTAATAAACTCGTTTTATATCTATCTCTTACGCGAAGAAGTTATCGTCATGTTCAGGGTTACTGTAAACGTTGTCGAAGAACAGCTAGTCCTTCTATTTTTCTCGTCACTTGGCGCTTCTTTTCAGTCTCTGAAATTAGTTAGAGCATTTACTTACAGAGTACACAAGGTTTGAACCGAGTGCTCTGTAGTTAAACTCCAATCTCTGTCGTTGGTTAGAAGATCGCCAGATAACACCTTATTTTATAGGGAACTCAAGCAACGGCGAAGAGAACGCCACAAAAAAAAAAACAGGCTTCTTCGCCCACATTCTACAAGTTGAACGAGTTGGAATAATCGCGAAGAGTTACAATAAAGAGAAGTTATATTTTGAAATGACATTTTCGTTGCCGTCGCCGTCGTCGTTTGATCCTGCAAAAAATAGCCCTACTAATAAAAGCCTCCTGTTTCGCATGTGCGAGGATTCTTCCGATAATATGAAATAAAATGGAGGCATGTGTTTTTAAAAGATGCCAGTAATTTGTAAATGTCCTCTGATAAGGTAAACCTAACTCTGATAAGGCTGATTACTATTGACAGCATCACAATTTCGTCCCAGGTCTTAGCATCCGCCGCTTAAAATCTACGGTGATCAGATCAGAGTTTCTATTTCGGCTAGAAATATCGGTGTGATTTTTTGTTACGCGGGGTGCCTGTGGCAAGACCGCGTTGAAGTTTCGTTTGCGTATGGCTTTATTCATCGTAGTCGCAAGCTGGCATGTTTTTTCAAGTTTTCCTGTATCCCGTGGAACGACTTAAAGGGAAGCTCCACTCTTACAGCAAATTGACGCTAAATTGCTAAATTGCTAAATTTCGTTTTAAAATGTGGATATAATATTTAAGTGTACAAAAAAATGGATATCATCATCGCCTATTTTCGCTTTTAAATTTCCCGGGCGCGGCCATTTTGGATTTGATGACGTGTAATGGTTGCCCTATTGTTTAATACGTAGGATTTTCTGCTTCATTTGCTTAAGGTGCAGTAAAACGGGCAACAAATTCGTGCAACTTTCCGCGCAACATTGTTGCAGTACGAGTTGAAGAGCGATGTTGCCCGTATTACCACCCGCACGAGCAACTTGTCGCGCAACAATTTTCGTCGTTTCATGTTGCAGCAACATGTTGCAGACAGTAGAACAGCCTTCTACTTTGCGCAACAAAATCGGGGAGTGTTGCTCGAGTGGTAAAACGGGCAACATCGCTCTAACTCGTATCGCAACAATGTTGCGTGGAAAGTTGCACGAATTTGTTTCCCGTATTACCTACCTTTACTGACAATAACTGCAACCATTACACGTCATCAGTGGCCGCGCCCGGAAAATTTGAAAGCGAAAAAAGGTGATAAAGATATCCATTTTTTGTACACTTAAATGTTATATCGACACGTTTAAAAACAAAATTTGGAAGCTAGTAATTATTTCCAACAACTTAGCGTGATGTTTTTGTAAGAGTGGAGGTTCCCTTTAAGAGAATTGTGCGATTTCGTTGGCTCTTACTTGGAATCATGGGATGGTCAGGGTGGAAGTGCTGAAGTGTTGAGTTGTTGAAATCTGGGGAAGAAATTGAATGGAGATTGTTGGTTCGATATATTCTGTGGTATTCTATTGTTGCTCCCATCTATTTGCTTTGATGTGTATTGAACCGTGAAAATTACACAGACTGTGCTTCAAACTTATGTGTTTGCGATCGATCGAACCAACGAGTTCCCCAATCGAACCGGTGTGTTCACTTGTTGCATTTATATTTTTTAAGTTGCTCTCATTTATTGTTTGGAACCGTGAATAATTGCATTAAGTGTGCTTTGAAGCAGTGTGTTTGCCAACAATTGAACCAACGAACCAGTTTGCTTTGCCGTTCACGAATCGAAGCAGCATGTTCACTTGTTAACTTAAATATGGAACGAAGAGTTCACTCGGCCTAAACACAAACTTGAAGCAACTTTCGCATATTAGATGCTTATTTCATTCACAAATCGAATCAAAGATAACTGGATATTTCTTGGTTTCCGGTCGTAAAGGGTTACACTCTATCGAAGATTTTACCGTTCAATATTCACAGATTATACTACTTTTTGTATCAATAATCACTAGTTATGTTCATTCGTATGTAATATTCTTTCTGATATTGCATAACGAGAATATAAATAGCGATGACGCTGGATAAGGCTCATACGCTTTTCAATGTTCCGCTTTTTATACTTATAAATAATAATTTGTTAAGAAGAATACCTCACACTTCACACGGAAGCTTTACTCCTTGTGTTATCATTAACAAAGAAGCACATATAATAAATGGGAATATATTCCGTGTGCACGGTCTGTAATGTTATATTATATTGCAAATTTACATTTGCAATTCCATTCATTTGTACGTAAGAACAATTCTGACTGTGGGTAGCCATTCAAATGTTAGTCGGCTAACATCGACCAGCACATCCCGCGTGAACGCCTATAGGCGTTTTGTTGTGAAATGAAGTTCGAGTATCAAGTGTCAAGCGTGAGCCATCTTTCTTTCATATTCGCGATGAACCTCGCAGAAGAAAGTATTTAACCGTTGAGAGTACCAATATTTTAGTTCCGATGCTTTTGTCAAGTTTAGGTTGGAGAATGGGAGTGCATTACCGTACGGACTTGCAAAATATCTTATTGCTAAACTTCAAGCTGTTATGAACTGTGCTGCCCGTCTAATTCTGCGTAAACAGAAGCAGGATCATGTAACTCCGTTGTTGGTCGAGCTTTATTGGCTCCCTTTTAGTCAGCGCATTGCTGTGATATCTAATCGACTTTACCGACATAATAAAATGATGCAGATGTAGATGTAGATGTAGATGTGAATGTGGATCCTATTATTTACACTGGCTTGCACCAATGTAAATAACTGTTCTGTTCATTGATATGTGCCACCACGGTGATTACGATCTTCATCAAGGGGTCTTCTGAAGATGCATTTCTCGTACAGCAGATGCGACTTCTGATCTTCGCTCAGCGGATTCGCTGTTTACAGTATCCAGCCTTCCCTCGGTTATAGTTCCTTTCCTCCATGTTTCTTATGCTTACGTGTACAGTTCTATGAAGTTTTGACCGTTTTCCTATGACCGAAAAAATTTAAAGGGCCTTTTACAATATGGCTAGCGTCCAACAGGAGTATACAGCCGAAGAATTCACATATTCATTCTCATAAATTCTTCGACTGTTTGCAAGAATTTAACATCCCCGATGAAGGGATGGATATTTCAGATCTGGAAGGATTTTATGATAAAGAAGGCTTCGGTGAGTTGGTAATTTGGTGGAAAAGATGGGACGCGGGGTTCCGGGGCCAGTGGAAAACACGGGGTGACGGCCACGGGCCCTCTTGTTTGTTCCATCCCTCTAGAAATCGCAACTTCGCTCACATTATTTAGGCGTGCAGGCAATACTTAATCTGAGTTACAATGAACGAAACTTGATTTGGAATTTTTTTTCTCTATATACCTTTTCACACTTTGATGATTTGCAATATTTACCTGACTTTTAACCGCCGGAACACGTTGATAAATAATTATGTTAGAAAACGTAAGTTACTGTTAGGTTCCAGTTCAAATGTTCCAGTAAAGTTCACATTGAAGCTGGCGTTTTAGGATAGAAATTCTCTCTGTAACTGGAACCAGTCTTGGAAAAATGGATCATGAAATTTAATGTTATTTTATTTCGTTATTTTAACAGTATTTTTCGAATGATCGGTCTTTGTTTTAGTTACTATTAGGTATTTCCTTTAGGTAATTTTTTTTTTCGTCAACCGCTTCTTCAATAAGTACCAGTAGTAATTTTCAACCACTGGAACCAGTTTACTAGCGAATACTTTACTAAGTGTCTTAGTGGCTACGTTCTCTAAACTATATTAGCCCATAGTAGCCAAGTTGGTTTTAAGCTCTTAGGAAACTACTTTCACCCCCGCCCCTTTACTAAGAAGTAAAAGTCTACAAAACTCTAACGTAGAATGTTTTTCTCAATGCAGCACCTCCCTCTCTGGGCACATTGGGACCTCCTGACAAAGAATCAATCCAAAGTTCCTCTTTCAGCGTTGTTCTGACTAAAGCATCCAACCAAAAGGGGATTGTCAGGTACGTGAGGCCTTATTTAATCTTGAGATGTGGGAGTAAGTAAGGTATTCCCTTTGCACCGAGCTTTATGCGAAGCCAGATAGATCTACTCGATTACGCCACTTATTACCTAAGTAAAAGGTGAAGGACACACCTATTTTGAGTTGGTGGGGTTTCTTGATGCAAGAATTGATACTTAATGACTCGTCCCGAGGGGAACAGTGAATTTTGTTTCCCGAGAATATCAAACATTGAGATTCGACGTAAAACAATTCACTGTTCCCCAAGGGACCAGTCATAAAGTGATTTCTTATATAGCAGAACAAATGGGTAAAACCGGCAATCGCCCCAAACAACGTCCAGAAAATGTAACGCTTAATCATTGAAATTTACGGTAATATTACAACCAGAGGAAAAAGCGCCACTGTGAAAATGAATATTTTCTTGACTTGAGGCAAAATTGTGTGTAAACACGGGCGAACTTGGTAAGTTTGTCAAACTGCGATGATCAGCTTCGGTGCTTACTGGAACAGTTTCTTTGGTGCTTCGAGCACATTCAGAAGTAAGAGTATGCGAAATTTTTCTCTGCTTACATTCTGTAAGTTGTCGAGAGTAATACCTGATGCTGGTTTCAGATTTGTGACCAGACACTCGCATTATACTGAAAAAAAATTGAAAAACGTGTTGAGATTCGGGCGACAACTTCAGGCCACCTTCAACTGCACGCCCTGATCACGTGCAACAGCGGTCAACATTTCGCGGGTAACACAGAACTGTTTTCCGTTTGACGTCATAGTTTTCGAAATGCTGCCCGATCATGGCATTTGGCGGGTAAAAGTTTCATTGTTAGATGTCATGTGACCATGAACTTGACAATAAATGGGCGCGCTGTAGCGGGAAAAACGCCAGCTATATAACGAAAATATTTGTTACCCGATGAGTGGATCAGGATTTGTCAACGGCCCTCTCGAGGTAAGTACATCTATTATGCGGCCTTTGAGTCAACGGCCCTCTGAAGGGAAATACATATGTTGTGCCGTCTTTTAGTGTTCCTATGTTAGCAAGGTGAGTTTTTCGTGTAGTTCGCTGCGCCACTGGTTTTGTTGCTGTGGTAGTCGTAGTCGTCGTTACCAAGTCGGTGACATTTTCTCGTGCATGAAAACTGTTCGTTTTCTGATGAGCCGCCTTGCATGTTTGTGTTAACATCGGATGTGCTGCTCTGTTTTAGGAGTTTTTTAAGGAGCTCATGCGGGGCATTGGGTTGGGAATAGCAGACGAGGATATTGTATCGGAGGGAATATGACCATTACCTTGCTATTCATGACTTTGTTTCACTTCCAGCTTCCCCCGTACAATCAAAGACGCAACAAGCTTTCTACTTGTTCGATGGTTTGTTTCTCTTTCTTAATGTTCACCATAGAAAAATCACTGTGTTTACAGTTATAATATTCAAAACTGTGGCAATAAAGATAATATAAAACTTACCATGCCAGCGCACTGCACCTTTTTATTTGTGTGAAAGCTTGCTAGTTGTACCAGACATTCTTAGCCGGCATAACAGGCGCTTATTTAGCCGAGTGCAGAGCGTCAAACGAGGAGAAGAGAAAAATAAGCGCTTGTCGCCAGTACACACGGTCAGGAGCCCATGATTAGGAGCTTCACTCTCCCATACAAGCCCTTTGGGTCAACCTTTGCGCATATCTTTTCCATTTTTAGAACGATGTGGGTTTCTAAATTCGCACGCACTGTTAAGAATTCCCAAGAGAAGGATCGGGACAACGCACTCACCACCTTTGGCCACAATTTTATTACGGATGCTTGTGTGCGGGAGTTACTGGAAACAAATTTTCCCAGTAAATTTGAGCCTCCTGCAGAAAAAACAGTTCTAAAAATAGAAAGATACCCGCAACAGTTGACTCAAGGAAACAGTGCATATGGAGGCTCCTGACGCGGTAAAATCGTCAGTATATATTACATTAATAAAATAATAATAATAATAATAATAATAATAATAATAATAATTAAAACATTACTGTTTTACAAGATTGCCGTGTGGGAGCCCGACTGACTTGCTGTAAATTTTGTCAAGTTCCCTTTTAAAATATCCAAGAGAGTCTGATTTTCTTAAATTTACGGGTAGGCTATTCCATAGAAACGCCCCGATGTAGCCCAAGGCAGGCTTACGATAGTTCGTGCGTGGCTTGGGCAGGTTTAGTTTAAACTCAGAATCTCTTAAGTTATACGGTGTACTACGGATGCTAAATAAATCCTGCGGATACGCTGGGGAAAGCCCTTTAATTATTTTAAACATTAACATCGCCTTAAGCTTTTTCCTTCGTGTGGAGAGATTGTCACAGTTAAGCCAATTTAGGAGGAGACTGGCACTAGTGTCGTAACTGGACCTGGTAATGACCCTGACAGCCCTATTTTGGAGTTTCTGGAGTTTATCGCTCAAGGTAACGCTGATTTCATCCCAAACAGAGCTGCAATAGTCAAAGAGGGGTAAAATGAACGCTTGGTAGATTTGAAGAGCGTTACTTCCGGAGATGAATGGTCTTATTCGTTTAAGGGCGCCTATGGCTGAGGATATCTTCTTACTAATTTCTTCCATATGTTTTGTTTATGAAAGGTGCTCGTCAATAAACAAGCCCAGCGATTTAGCTTCTTGGACTTTTTCGATCGATTTCCCGTCGATCTCAATATCGATCTGATTTCATTATTCGATAGAGCATGTATTCGTTGATTTGACCCATGATTGTTGATTGTTATTGACTGTGAATGATATATGAAATGAATCATATATGAACTGCGGAAATGAAATCAAATGAAGAATGATCCTCGCAGTTGTGAACGCAATTTACGCAATTGCGAAAAGAAGCCTGAAAAAAATTCAGGACTTCAACGGGGTTTGAACCCGTGACCTCGCGATTACCGGTGCGATGCTCTAACCAACTGAGCTATGAAGCCACTGAGGTTGGGAGCAGGTCAATTGTGGGTTCATATGTTCCCGTGAAAGAGATGAGTGTGAATGATATATGAAATGAATCATATATGAACTGCGGAAATGAAATCAAATGAAGAATGATCCTCGCAGTTGTTCTTTCACGGGAACATATGAACCCACAATTGACCTGCTCCCAACGTCAGTGGCTTCATAGCTCAGTTGGTTAGAGCATCGCACCGGTAATCGCGAGGTCACGGGTTCAAACCCCGTTGAAGTCCTGAATTTTTTTCAGGCTTCTTTTCGCAATTGCGTAAATTGCGTTCACAACTGCGAGGATCATTCTTCATTTGATGTTATTGACTTGCTATTAAATAAATACAGAATTACCTGACCTGCAGGTAGCATAGCTAATCTAGGCGGGACAGGAGATAAGGAAAGATGGAAGACTGCTAAGAAGAATATGTTGATGAGAAAATAAAGATGAGATTAAAACGAGAACAGAGTTGAGAAAAGAAAAAAAAAACAGAATAAAAAATCCGAATAAAGAGCTGATTAGAGCAACAAACGAAGACCAAAGGACGTTCTACCATCTTGTGGCATTATTACGTTACCATCCACATGAATTCAGTTTTATGAGGGATATTAACTTAGCCTATTGGTTATAAGCCAGCGCTGAAGATTTCTTAGTTCTAAGTTTACAGCATTCTCAACATCAGTCATTGTACTGGTAGCGAAGGTTATATTAGTATCATCGGCGAAAATTCTCGGAGAGGCTGAAGTGAGGCAATTGGGAAGATCATTAATATAGACTAAGTATTGAAGTGGACCAATAGTGTTACCTTGTGGGACGCCACAAGAAACTGGGGCAGTATTTGATAAATGATTCAAACCATTTCAGACTTCTCGTGTCAACGCCATATTTCCGAAGCTTCCGTATAAGGATAATATGGTCGATGGTGTCGAAGGCTTTTTTCAGATCGATGAAAATAGCACCATTTACAAGGCCATTCATGATCGATATTGACCGACCAACTATTTGTGGCTTCAATCGGTGCAGTGAGTGTACTGTGTAATGATCGGAATCCAGATCATTAAGATAGTCACAAAGCTGGTCGTATATAATATTTTCGAAAACATATACTATTGTTCATGCTTTTCCATTCCCGGAAACACCCACAAAATTCGACAGAGATCAGGGGCACCCAACGAGCCAAATCAACCAAAAACTGTAGAGAGGCATTTTTAAGTACTTTGTGGTGTTTGAAGTCTGTTTAAAGGAATGTTTTCATAAGCTAGCAGAAGTTCACGGCATCTGTTCGGACTCCCTAGCTGAAAGTTTAATTGACAGAAAATGTTAGGGAGGAAAATTTTCCTTTGAGAAAATGCAAGCTGAAATGGACTTTCCACGAACTTTCTAGGGAACTATTTTCTTTCCGAAATGCTAGTTGACGTTTTTGACTGCCAAAAGCGGCAATGACATTACGACCTTTCGGAACCCTCAGGGACTATGATTTCCCAATTGCGAAACTTTTAGGCCACGTTTTAGTTACGAAAACCTGAGTGCACTCTTTAATCGACGCCGAAAGCACAAGGCGAATTACCCTCCACCGAACAGATATCTACCGAAACTTGTTGCTGGGTGCCCCTGCAAAGAATTAGTTTTGAATTGCAGACCAACCGAAACGCTTTTAATCATTCGCAGGAAACATATCAGATTTCTCGTGCATTTAGGGGCGCTTACCATTCGACCAAAGTTTCCGGTTTGAATTTCCGGAATTTTCGCAAGTCGAATGGAACAGTATTTTCCATCTGTTTGAACCGATTACGTTCCATTCCCGCTCGGAATTGTATTGATCATATTTTTCGATCCACAAACGAATGAACCGGTCTTCCCACTTTTGCAGTGTAGCTTTAGCACTACTTTCAGCAAATGGTGTTGACGGTTGTTCTAGGCCCTCCACAGTAGTGACATTACCTATGGGAACGGAAGGTTTAAGTTACCTTCATAATCAGGGACACAAATGGCGGGAATTCGTAGGTTTACATGTCATGTGTTTGCATTCAAGGATCAAGTAGTTAGGCTTTTTCTCGACTTACCAGTCGAAGGAGCGAAATTTCCCGAATCGACGGCGAAAACATGTTGAAGAAAAACTCAATAGATCGTGAGACGTTAAGAAACACATGAAACATCGATAAAGGTTTGGTAACTCCCAGCCGCCATCTTGTAAGCTTTGGTCGGGGCAACAATCACGGCTGGAGGAACTAGGTCCAAGTCATCCCAGTGGAAAGTGAAATGGTACAGAAATTTTCTGGAATTTCCAAGGGTGGTTTCCATTCACCAAAATTTTCGGTTTGAGTTTTCGGAAATTTCGGTCTCGAATGGAACGGGCTTATTCTCGGTCGTATTTCCACTTTTCGGGAACACTGAAAAGGTTGTCCTAAATTTTCGAAAATCTTTTCGGGAAAAGATCCTGTTCCATTCGATTCCCACCCGAAATTTTCGAAAATTTCGTCGAATGGAAAGCGCCCAAAATTTCCAATAAAAAGGGCAGCCTCCAGGGGCGCGATCCATTTGGGCAAAACTTCCGGTTTCAATTTCCGAAATTCCCAGGTGTCAAATGGTACGGTTTTTCCCACTTCAATGGACTGCTCTCTTCTCATCACAGATTCCGCCATCTTGCCTTCGGCATCTCATTGTAAAGGAAACTGGGGGAGCCGAGTGTCTCACCGAAATGAAATGCCAAAT